>CAWUFW010018809.1:0-208709 GCA_963921515.1 Calotriton arnoldi | reverse complement strand
CAGTGTAGTGGTGTTAGGGCAGTGTAGGGGGTCGTGCTGGGGGTGGTGTTTCAGGGTTTAGGGCAGTGCAGTGGTGTTCCGGCAGTGTAGGGGTCGTGCAGGGGGTGGTGTTTCAGGGTTTAGTGCAGTGGTGTTCGGGCAGTGTAGGGGGTCGTGCTGGGGTGGTGTTTCAGGGTTTAGGGCAGTGCAGTGGTGTTCGGGCAGTGTAGGGTGTCGTGCTGAGGGGTGGTGTTTCAGGGTTTAGGGCAGTGCAGTAGTGTTTGGGCAGTGTAGGGGGTCGTGCAGGGGGTGGTGTTTCAGGGTTTAGGGCAGTGCAGTGGTGTTCGGCTAGTGTAGGCAGTCTTGCTGGGGGTGGTGTTTCAGGGTTTAGGGCAGTGCAGTAGTTTTCGGGCAGTGTAGGCGGTCGTGCCGGGGCTGGTGTTTCAGGGTTTAGGGCAGTGCAGTGGTGTTAGGGCAGTGTACGGGGTTGTGCTGGGGCTGGTGTTTCAGGGTTTAGGGCAGTGCGGGCAGTGTACGGGGTCGTGCTGGGGCTGGTGTTTCAGGGTTTAGGGCAGTGCAGTGGTGTTCGGGTAGTGTAGGGGGTCATGCTGAGGGTGGTGTTTCAGGGTTTAGGGCAGTGCAGTGGTGTTCGGGCAGTGTAGGGGTCGTGCTGGGGCTGGTGTTTCAGGGTTTTGGGTTGAGCAGTGGTGTTCAGGCAGTGTAGGGGGTCGTGCTGGGGGTGGTGTTTCAGGGTTTAGTGCAGTGCAGTGGTGTTCGGGCAGTGTAGGGGGTCTTGCTGGGGGTGGTGTTTCAGGGTTTAGGGCAGTGCAGTGGTGTTCGGGCAGTGTAGGGGGTCTTGCTGGGGGTGGTGTTTCAGGGTTTAGGGCAGTGGTGTTCGGGCAGTGTAGGGGGTCTTGCTGGGGGTGATGTTTCAGGGTTTAGGGCAGTGCAGTGGTGTTCGGGCAGTGTAGGGGGTCTTGCTGGGGGTAGTGTGTCAGGGTTTAGGGCGGTGCAGTGGTGTTCGTGCAGTGTAGGGGGTCGTGCTGGGGGTGGTGTTTCAGGGTTTAGGGCGGTGCAGTAGTGTTCGGGCAGTGTAGGGGGTCATGCAGGGGTTGGTGTTTCAGGGTTTAGGGCAGTGCAGTGGTGTTCTGGCAGTGTAGGGGGTCATGCTGGGGGTGGGGTTTCAGGGTTTAGGGCAGTACAGTGGTGTTCGGGCAGTGTAGGGGGTCGTGCAGGGGTGGTGTTTCAGGGTTTAGGGCAGTGCAGTGGTGTTCGGGCAGTGTAGGGGGTCGTGCTGGGGCTGGTGTTTCAGGGTTTAGGGCAGTGCAGTGGTGTTTGTGCAGTATAGGGGGTCGTGCTGGGGATGGTGTTTCTGGGTTTAGGGCAGTGCAGTAGTGTTCAAGCAGTGTAGGGGGTTGTGCAGGGGGTGGTGTTTCAGGGTTTAGTGCAGTGGTGTTCGGGCAGTGTAGGGGGTCGCGCTGGGGGTGGTGTTTCAGGGTTTAGGGCAGTGCAGTGGTGTTCGGGCAGTGTAGGGGGTCATGCACGGGGGGTGTTTCAGGGTTTAGGGCAGTGCAGTGGTGTTCGGGCAGTGTAGGGTGTTGTGCTGGGGCTGGTGTTTCAGGGTTCAGGGCAGTGCAGTGGTGTTCAGGCAGTGTAGGGGGTCGTGCTGAGGCTGGTGTTTCACGGTTTAGGGCAGTGCAGTGGTGTTCGGGCAGTGTAGGGGGTCGTGCTGGGGCTGGTGTTTCAGGGTTTAGGGCAGTGCAGTGTTGTTCGGGCAGTGTAGGCGGTCGTGCTGGGGCTGGTGTTTCAGGGTTTAGGGCAGTGCAGTGGTGTTCGGGCAGTGTAGGGGGTCATGCTGGGGCTGGTGTTTCAGGGTTTAGGGCAGTGCAGTGGTGCTCGGGCAGTGTAGGGGGACGTGCTGGGGGTGATGTTTCAGGGTTTAGGGTAGTGCAGTGGTGTTCGGGCAGTGTAGGGGTCGTGCAGGGGCTGGTGTTTCAAGGTTTAGGGCAGTGCAGTGGTATTCGGGCAGTGTAGGGGGTCGTGCTGGGGCTGGTGTTTCAGGGTTTTGGGCAGAGCAGTGGTGTTCGGGCAGTGTAGGGGGTCATGCTGGGGGTAGTGTTTCAGGGTTTAGGGCAGTGCAGTGGTGTTCGGGCAGTGTAGGGGGTCGTGCTGGGGGTGGTGTTTCAGGGTTTAGGTCAGTGGTGTTCGGGCAGTGTAGGGGGTCTTGCTGGGGGTGATGTTTCAGGGTTTAGGGCAGTGCAGTGGTGTTCGGGCAGTGTAGGGGTCTTGCTGGGGGTAGTGTTTCAGGGTTTAGGGCAGTGCAGTGGTGTTCGGGCAGTGTAGGGGGTCATGCTGGGGTGGTGTTTCAGGGTTTAGGGCAGTGCAGTGGTGTTCGGGCAGTGTAGGGGGTCGTGAAGGGGGTGGTGTTTCAGGGTTTAGGGCAGTGCAGTGGTGTTCGGGCAGTGTAGGGGTCGTGCTAGGGGTGGTGTTTCAGGGTTTAGGGCAGTGCAGTGGTGTTCGGGCAGTGTAGGGGGTCATGCAGGGGCTGGTGTTTCAGGGTTTAGGGCAGTGCAGTGGTGTTCGGGCAGTGTAGGGGGTAGTGCTGGGGGTAGTGTTTTAGGGTTTAGGGTTGTGCAGTGGTGCTTGTGTAGTGTATGGGGTCGTGCTGGGGGTAGTGTTTTAGGGTTTAGGGTAGTGCAGTGGTGTTTGTGTAGTGTAGGGGTCATGTTTTAGGATAGTGCAGTGGTGTTTGGGTAGTATAGGGGGTCGTGCTGGGGGTAGTGTTTTAGGATTTAGGTTAGTGCAGTGGTGTTTGGGTAGTGTAGGGGGTCGTGCAGGTGGTAGTGTTTTAGGGTAGTGCAGTGGTGTTTGGGTAGTGTAGGGGGTCGTGCTGGGGGTAGTGTTTTAGGGTTTAGGGTAGTGCAGTGGTGCTTGTGTAGTGTAGGAGGTCGTGCTGGGGGTAGTGTTTTAGGGTTTAGGGTAGTGCAGTGGTGTTTGTGTAGTGTAGGGGGTCATGTTTTAGGGTAGTGCAGTGGTGTTTGGGTAGTGTAGGGGGTCGTGCTGGTGGTAGTGTTTTAGGATTTAGGTTAGTGCAGTGGTGTTTGGGTAGTGTAGGGGTCGTGCTGGGGGTAGTGTTTTAGGGTTTAGGATAGTGCAGTGGTGCTTGTGTAGTGTAGGGGGTCGTGCTGGGGGTAGTGTTTTAGGGTTTAAGGTAGTGCAGTGGTGTTTTTGTAGTGTAGGGGGTCATGTTTTAAGATGCAATGCTCCAATACCTGACCAGTCTGCACTACATAAAACTGCAAAAAACTAAAAATAAAAAGTGTTTTGCACACTTTTGTCATTGGGCTATATGTGGGCTACATCTGGGTAATATGTGTGCTACATTTGGGCTCTTTTTTCACTGGTGGCCATCTTGGAAGACTTCTTTGTTATGAAGTTTCCTAATTTCTTCATTTACTGCAGTCTCCTCAGTAGGAAATGCTTTCAGTTTTTTACTTTGATTCCATCAAGAAGGCATTCAGATGTCTCACATCTGCCATAAATTCAGAATGTTAGCACTCTAGTTGCTCATTAGATCACTGGAGTAAAGCTACTGCTCACCAGGGAGTTAACTGGTAGTCTGCTGCTGGTATTGAAAGTGATTGTTTCAGTCTGCATGTCAGAATTTTCTAATGAAATAGAAGAGGATTTGAGATCTCACTTAAAACATGCCCTAATTTTTCTTTCTGCAGCACTAACCATAATTCCTATGACAAAATGAACCCCATCATTTTGTTCCTTTTTAAATTAAATGTTTTAAGTGTTACCAGTTTATTCCAATCAAGATGGCTTCAGGTGTGCCATACTTTTGTCATAAGTAAGGCTGTTAGCGCTCTAGTTGTTCTTTAGAACACTCTGGGAAGCTGCAGTAGAACACAAAGGCATCAACTGGCAGGCTGCTCCTGTTGAAATATAACAGGAAGATATTTGAGATCACACTTGAAACATGTCCTAATTTTTCTTTCTACAGCACTAACCATAATTTCTATGACAAAATGAACCCCATCATTTTGTTCCTTTTTAAATTAAATTGTTTAAGTGTTACCAGTTTATTCCAATCAAGATGGCTTCAGGTGTGCCATACTTTGTCATAAGTAAGGCTGTTAGCACTCTAGTTGTTCTTTAGAACACTCTGGGAAGCTGCAGTAGAACACAAAGGAATCAACTGACAGTCTCTGCCCTTGTTGGATGTACATGTTTTACTGAGAATGTCAGACTTCATTCTCACATGAGTGAGAAAGATAATGTGAATTTACAGAAAATATGCTCTCATTTTAGCTTCTGGAGCACCTTCCAAACCTCCATGGGACAAGCATGAGAAAATAGTGTTCTCTCAAACATGATTCATGATATCCCAGCTGAAGGTTTTTCACATGGTAAAATCACCTTAGAATACACCACAATTCCTAAAATTAGTATGGTACCATCAACAAATAAATTCTAATGTAACTAAAGCCTGTTATCACCCTTTATAGTTCTCCTTTGGTGACCCTCAAAATCTTCTATTCACTACAGTGCATTTCAATGAGGTACTATCATTTATATTGGTCCCAAGATGGCTGCCAGCAATTCCAGGATGAAGTGCTGACAGCCAATCAGATCTCACGATGACATGTGTGGTTAGGCTCCGCCCAGATATATATGTGACTTTACTTTTGATTTTCTCAGGAACTACTGAACGGATTTACACCATTTAAACAAAAGGCACGACACTGAACCAAGGGCTACCTCTTTGCCAAATTTGGTGTAATTCCGTTCAGCAGTTCGGGCTGTAGCTGCGACTAAAGGTTCCTATGGAAAAATGAATGGGGAAAACGCGTTTAGGGACCCCCCTTTTTTCTCGGCCCCCGCTTGACGTATCACCCCGAGACTTTCAGGATAGGAGCGGACCGGAGCGCCCCAACAAGTTGGAAACTTTCGCGAAGATTCGTCAACCGGCGCCAACGTTATTTCAAATAGAATGTCGCCGATTTCCTATGGATAATAGGTTTTAACTATAACTATCTACTGGCGACCGCCAGTAGATAATATATATATATATATATATATATATATTCACTGAAAAAACCATAGGTTTTAGGGACAGTTATAGTTACTTGGACATTGCACTCGTACAAAACCCGTGAAATTCCCCGTTATAGTTAGTTCAGCTAACTATAACTCGCGCCCGCAATGCACTGCTGATGACGTCACATATTACATCACTCATGACATGGTCAGTGACATCACTGATGACATCACTGATGACATCTCAAATGACATCACTGATGACATCATCCAGTGACTGTGTGTTTCTGTAAAGTTTAAATATTTTTAAAATATATAGGAAAAGACGTATTGAAGAATGAGTGGGTGTCTAAGTGTCTGTATGGATGATTTAGTAGGTGCGTGACTGACTCTATAAGTGAGTGATTTAACGTATCTTACTGAATGCATGGGTTAGTGACTAAACTGGGTGTATGTCTGTATCCGTCTGTCTGTTGCTGTGTAAGTGGCTGCATGTGTTTGTGAATAGCTAAATGATTTTCTATATGAGTTATTGAATGCTTGTCTGAGTATCTGTATGGGTGCCTGAGTGTTTGTGTGGATGGGGTGTGTGCGATCTGTGCATAGATGTGTGAGTGGGTGATTCACTGGGTGGATGGTTTCAAGAGTGCATCTGTGATAGACTGTATGGGTGGGTAAGTGTGTGTAAGAGTGTGTTAGTGAGTGAATGTATGTCCCAGTGGTACATGTGTGAGTAACTACATATGTGAAAGGCAGTATATATGTGTGTTGGAGTATATAAATAGCTATAAGCAAGAGTGAGTGATTGTGATAGTGGCTGTATGGATGATTGTGTGCTTGTATCAGTGATTGTATAAGAGCGTAACAATGTGCTACTATTTGTATGAGTAAGTGAGCTGGTGTGTGTATAACTGTATAGGTGAGTAAATGGCAGTGTGTTTAATTATTTGCATGACTGACTAGGTGTGTGAGTATCTCTATGGATGAGTGGCGTTGTTTGAGTGTCTATATAGGAGTAAGAGTGCATATGATAGTCCTGTACTGAGTGACCGTAAGTATGAGTGACTGTACGGGTGAGTGAGTGGATGTGTGTGTGTAGACCTAAGAATCAGTGAGTGGGTATGTAGTTATTGGTGTTGGAGTGTCTATGGTTTTGCGAATGGCAGTCTGTAATTTAGAGTGGGTGTATCAAAGATTATATTAGGGTGTGAGGAGGTGCATCAGATTATCACGTGGATGATGTCATCAGTGATGTCATTTGAGATGTCATCAGTGATGTCATCAGTGATGTCACTGACCATGTCATGAGTGATGTAATATGTGACGTCATCAGCAGTGCATTGCGGGCGCGAGTTATAGTTAGCTGAACTAACTATAACGGGGGAATTTCACGGGTTTTGTACGAGTGCAATGTCCAAGTAACTATAACTGTCCCTAAAACCTATGGTTTTTTCAGTGAATTTCAAAGGTTTTTTAAATGCTAATTTGTAACTATAACGTGTCTGAAACCTATGGTTTTTTCAGTGAATTTCAAAGGTTTTTAAATGCTAATTTGTAACTATAACGTGTCTGAAACCTATGGTTTTTTCAGTGAATTTCAAAGGTTTTTTAAATGCTAATTTCTAACTATAACGTGCCTGAAACCTACGGTTTTTTCAGTGAATTTCAAAGGTTTTGTAAATGACAATTTTTAAATGTATTAATTGTTATATTAATTTTTTTCATACTGATTTACTACATTTTTAGAAACAATTTTTTTTTACATATTTTATTTGTCAAATTACATTGTAATTACATTATACATTACATTACAAAAAATACTTTCTCAGAATGAATTACTTTAGTTTAAATACTTTGCAGATAGGCAATAGACTTTTAAGTACAGTAGTTACAGTTGTTGCAATGGGCAACACATTTTCAAACACAATGCAACATTCAGCTCAATGTGAATTTCTAGTTAAATGCAATTAGTTACTTTATGGATTACTTTTGTAACCACAGGACTGGATCCTAGATTCAGTCCTGGTACATCTCCTGTAAACAGTTGAGTAAAAGCGTTTTGGTTACAGTCGTGATTTTTAAGGAATATTATTGTATTTTAAAAGTTGACACTTTGAAACTTTTTCTCATATAATCACCAATGTTATCCTATGGAAGGAAATTCACTTAGCAGGTAAAAACTGTTATCGTTACTTTTTCTTACTCAGTGTTGGATCCTGGATCCAGCACTGGTGCATCTCCTGTAAACAGTTGAAAGAATGCGTTTAAGTCATACAGGCGATTTTTAAGGAATATTTGTAGTTTGTGAAAATCAACACTTTGAAACTTTTTGCTGAAAACCAGTCAATGTTAGCCTATGAAGGAAATTCAAGTTACCGGTAAGTACGGTTAAAATTACTTTTGAGGATCAGTACTGGGCTGAAACATGCAGCACTGAGGTCTCTCCTGATAACAGGTGAGTAAATCGGAATTCGTATTTCGGCTGATTTTAGAGGAATATTTTAAAGTTCCAAAACTCCACACTTAGAAGAATTTCCAAGTGAAACCAGTCAATGTTAGCCTATGGAAGGAAATTCAAGTTACTGGTAAGTACGGTTAAAATTACTTTTCAGGACCAGTACTGGGCTGAAAGATGCAGCACTGAGGTCTCTCCTGATAACAGGTGAGTAAATCAGAATTCGGATTTCGGCTGATTTTAGAGGAATATTTGTATGTTTCAAAAATCAACACTTAGAAGAATTTCCAAGTGAAACCAGTCAATGTTAGCCTATGAAGGAAATTCAAGTTACCGGTAAGTACGGTTAAAATTACTTTTCAGGATCAGTACTGGGCTGAAAGATGCAGCACTGAGGTCTCTCCTGATAACAGGTGAGTAAATCGGAATTCGTATTTCGGCTGATTTTAGAGGAATATTTTAAAGTTCCAAAACTCCACACTTAGAAGAATTTCCAAGTGAAACCAGTCAATGTTAGCCTATGAAGGAAATTCAAATTACCGGTAAGTACGGTTAAAATTACTTTTGAGGATCAGTACTGGGCTGAAAGATGCAGCACTGAGGTCTCTCCTGATAACAGGTGAGTAAATCGGAATTCGTATTTCGGCTGATTTTAGAGGAATATTTTAAAGTTCCAAAACTCCACACTTAGAAGAATTTCCAAGTGAAACCAGTCAATGTTAGCCTATGAAGGAAATTCAAATTACCGGTAAGTACGGTTAAAATTACTTTTGAGGATCAGTACTGGGCTGAAAGATGCAGCACTGAGGTCTCTCCTGATAACAGGTGAGTAAATCGGAATTCGTATTTCGGCTGATTTTAGAGGAATATTTTAAAGTTCCAAAACTCCACACTTAGAAGAATTTCCAAGTGAAACCAGTCAATGTTAGCCTATGAAGGAAATTCAAGTTACCGGTAAGTACGGTTAAAATTACTTTTCAGGACCAGTACTGGGCTGAAAGATACAGCACTGAGGTCTCTCCTTATAACAGGTGAGTAAATCGGAATTCCTATTTCGGCTGATTTTAGAGGAATATTTGCACAATGGTGAAGGGAGGGGGCGGGGCCTGAGGTGACATCTTTGCAAACGCGCCCCGTGGCGCGTTTTAAGTTGGGGGATTAAGTTCCCTTGAATCCTGAGGGTCCCTAGGGGCCAACTAGACCACCAGGAACCTCCAATATGCGCCAGGGGCTGCGTTGCAGAGACGTGTAGAGAGGCCACACCCCTTTTACACCTCTCTGCAACGCAGCTCTGTGGCGCTTTCTGGATGTACCTGTTGGGCTAGTTGGCCCCCAGGGACCCTCAGGATTGAAGGGGATTTAATTCCCCATCTTAAAACGCGCCACGGGGCCTGTTTGCACACATGTCACCTCAAGCCCCGCCCCCTCCCTTCACCACTGTGCAAACGCGCCCGTGGCGCGTTTTAAGTTGGGGGATTAAGTCCCCTTGAATCCTGAGGGTCCCCGGAGTCCAACTAGCCCACCATATACCTCCAAAAGCGCCATAGAGCTGCGTTGCAGAGAGGTGTAAAAGGGGCGTGGCCTCTGTACACCTCTCTGCAAGGCAGCCCCTGGCGCATACTGGAGGTTCCTGGTGGGCTAGTTGGCCCCAGGACCCCCAGTATTCAAGGGGAATTGTTCCCCCTCTGCAAACGCGCCAGGGGCGCGTTTGCAGAATGGTGAAGGAAGGGGGCGGGGCCTGCGGGCCCGATCGTTTTTAAAAAAAAAAAAAATTGGGGGAGGGGGCCGCGTGGCCCCCTCCCGAGCCACTACTTGCCCCGGGGACCCCATCCCCCGGGGCTGGCCCTCTCCGTTGGGGACTGTGGGGGGTCCCCAATCCCCCACAGTCCCGCCGGCTCCCCGTGTCCTACGGGAGCCGGCATGTGCTTACACATGGGGAGCTGCTAGATGCAGCTCCCCATGTGGAAAGCAATCGGCTTTGGATATTGGAAGAGAGAGCAGGTTTCCTGCTCTCTCTTCCAATATCCAAAGCAAGTTTGCAATGACAGGACGGGAGCCGCGAGGCTCCCGTCCTGTCATTGCAAACAGCAGTGTCCGGGGGTAGGCACCCCGGGACACTGCAGGAGCCGGCCCTGGGGGGTGGTGGTCCCCAGGGCCATCAAGGGCTCCAGGAGGGGGGCCGCGCGGCCCCCCTCCCATTCAGTGCACAGCCCCGGGGAGGTGGTGGTCCCCGGGGCTCTGGGGGTCCAAAACGGACCCCCATTGTAATTTTCTTAGTGCCCCGGGAGGTGGTGGTCCCAGGGCGTGTGGGAGGCTGGAGCCCCCCACACAGGTTTTAATAAAAAAAAGAAGCCCCGGGAGGTGGTGGTCCCCGGGGCTGCGGGAGGGCTCAGAGCCCTCCCGCACCATTGTACATAAAGCCCCGGGGGTGGTGGTCCCCGGGGCTTGGGAGGCCCTTAGAGGCCCCCACACATAAAATTAACCCCCCCAGCATGCCCCCGGGACTTGGGCCACCCGGGGCCAATTAACATGGAAGCGCGGGAGACCGCGCTTCGATTTTTTTTTCGGTTGGGTTCGCGCTCCTTGAGCGCATCCTGCCGATTTTTAAAAAAAATAATAATTTTTTTGCCCAGGGGTCCTTGTGGGACCCCTGAGCAAACCTAGGGGGTCAGGGTGTTTCTACCCTCCCCCTTTGTGCGCTTTGCGCACTTGTTTCTGTCCCTCGGTTCTACCGAGGGACAAAATGGCTGCCAACATTTCCTGAATCGGAATGTTGACAGCCAGCTGACAGCCAATTAACATGCAGCTCGTGATCGGGAGGGTGCGCGAATCCTCGTGCCCATAGATATATATGTACTTTTACTTTTTGATTTTCTCAGCAACTACTGAACGGATTTACACCATTTAACAAAAGGGTTCTTTCTGAACCAAGAACTACCTCTTTGCCAAATTTGGTGTAATTCCGTTCAGCAGTTCGGGCTGTAGCCGTGTCTAAAGTTTCCTATGGGAAAATGCATGGGGAAAACGCGTTTTGGGACCCCCTTTTTCTCGGCCCCCGCTTGACGTATCACCCCGAGACTTTCAGGGTAGGAGCGGACCGGAGCGCCCCACGAAGTTTGAAAATTTCGCGAAGATACGTCAACCGGCAAGAGAGTTATTTCAAATAGAATGTCGCGGATTTCCTATGGATAATAGGTTGTAACTATAACTATCTACTGGCGACCGCCAGTAGATAATATATATATATATATATATAATCCTAACAGTTTCTGGGTGAAAGGAAAATTGCTCTGCACTAAAATCTCAGTTCACTAGTCCACACCGGTGGTAGTAATAATGGTACATGAATAACAGTACTGAGACAATTCCAATTGCAAATAATGAACATTCTTTCAATGGTTGCTTGTATTCTTTCTTTATTAGATCTCTTGATGAGTCTATTTATAAAGGTTATACAGCCTGCAGCCAACACGTGTTTCGTGCACACTGCGCTTCTTCAGGACTTATATAAAAGGCTTCCTTCTCAAGCACTCAATACAAGTAAATTATGTCTTCTGGACTTGAAAAGCAATAATCTTTGCAATGGCTCGTTTAGTGTTAATAGCAGATTTCTTCTTTTAGCTAGATTCTTCTTGCACTTAAGTTATTTTCATGTATATATTCAGCATCTTTCTGAATTATGTCTTCTTTGATAAAAATGACTTTAATAGATCAAATTCTGTTCATACGTTGTGTCCCAGCTTGCACCTGATTTATGTTTCCAACATTATCCATGCATTCTTCATGATATGGGATGCGCGTCTTGTGTTCTCAAACGACCTCCCTCCTGCTCTATTTCGATATACAAATATCTAAAAAAACGTTTAGGGGAAATTGTGGGCTTATCACGGTGTTGACTAAATTGTACCCAGATTTCCTCAATGTAAGATTCACTGTTGACACTCCTTCAATATGAAGGCAAATGTGTCTAATGTGTCAGTATTGGAAACTTGAAAACAATAAAATGTGTTATTATTAATTAATTGTAACACCTCCTTCTCTTCTTTTCTCTTCTCTCAGCATTATCATAATCATTGTTATCTTCACAGACTGTCAATGGGTAAATGGGAAGTACCCTTGCCTCTGGTGATGCATGCAATAGAGTCAATACATACTTCAATTAGAATAAACATCAGCAGAAGGACAATAATAATGATCCAAAACACTTGTAGTATTTTCTTACCTGAGCCTCCAAAACATTTTTGACCATGTCCAAATCGTCCCACCACTCAAATTCAAAACTATCACCAATGTAAGTCTTTGAAGGCTCCTGTCTTAGTTTGTTCATGTATCCCTCCAGAAACACTGGGATATAAGTACATAAATCAACTCAGATTATAGTACATACTTCACATTTGCAGTTGACACGATATTCGGGACCATTCTGTTTGGTAAAATAACAGCCGAGCCACCAGCTGTATGGTTATCAATGCAGGGCATTAGCAGTCGAATTACATCCACCAATAATTTTAGAACTCAATGGAACTCCTAGATGGAAAGACCTATCCTGAGACTTGGGATCAAGATGGCAAATAATCTCTGAAATGTATCTAGTCAATCACCCATGCAGGGCAGGAGGTCATGTAACTAAATGTACTTGTGGTGGGCATGAAATATGAAGGACAAAAGGTTCAGTCTAGAACACATATAAGCCCTGTTGCCACAAACATAGTACGTTCCAGTTTGATCAGATGTACCAGTAAAGGGGAAGATTGTTCTTGGACTCTCGACTTGAGTAAACACTGGAAAGGGAAGTGAGGTGCTGTGTTTAGGTATAGACACACTGCATTTACTGTTACCCACAAAGATGGTACAAATTCCAACTACGCAAACCAGGTCACATGAGACAGAAACAAGATGAACAGTAGGGAGAGGATCTGTTGATCAGGTAGGGAAATAGTTAGATCTGCAAAGGTAACACAGGTGGTATATTGGATATAATTGCCATATTCAGGGATAAAGTGACTAGCAGGTGTAAGTGATGACATTGCTCCTCCCAGTCAAAAGAAATAGGATCATTGACACCCCCTCACTGAATTCAGTGGATACATTAGAGCACAGCCTGCATGAAGTGAGGTTCAGGATGGTTTTGATCCCAGACTTGCAGAAAACTGTTATTTGTGTAGATTGAGTATTTGTTAGGAAATGGGCAAGAGGGTCTGTGCAATTGACTCCTTCTAGCCCACTTCCTACAACCTCCTGACACAGTCAAACAATGACCCAACCAAACAAATTTGCACCGAAGAAGACTGGCTAGACCCACCATGGGATTAGGCAGCTGGGAGAAAATGTTGTGGTCATGTCCAGTGGGAGAAGCTTCATCTTGTTGATATTCTTGGGATGCATTTGTGGAAACTTCCCATTCTGATTTCTGCTTGAAATATGATGTACGGATCCAGATGATCCAGGTAGACAGTCCGTGGCTCTTAACGGCAGTGTTGGTGATGAGAATGGCTTACAATGGACCTTTCCAGTGGGTCTGAAGCAATTACTTTTGCTGGTGGACCTTGATGTGTATCTAGTCGGTGGTCTGCAAATTGTGGCAGTCTTTGTATTCTAGGTGGGTACAGCAGTTTAAATCTGAGGATGGAAACTGTTGAGAAAATGAATCAATTGTTTGCAGTATTGTAGAGTCACGTCATCAGACAACTACAAATTGACTAAGTCTGGAGACAGTGGGGGGCCTAAAACAAAGACTCTTTGGTATGTACATGATATTTTCGTATGGGTTCAGTTTAGCCTTTAGATTAGGGATTGCCTTATTGACATCCATGTAAGGGTAGGGTATCTGGCTATTTTAATCCTGTTTCTTCACCAATCTTAGACATTTTGTTTTTCAGAGTTACATTGAACCATTCTACTTTTCCCAAGGATTCAGGGTGATATGCACAATGTAAATGTTGAATCCCTTAGGCCTTGTATAGTTCCTGAACTTCAGTGATATAGTGAGTTCCTTTATAACTTCCGATCTTGATGGAGATTCTGAATCTGAGAATGAAGTCATGTACCAGTCTCTTGGTGAAAGTAATGGCATCAGTTTGTGCTCAAGGGTGGGCCTCTATCCTTCCTGAAAACATACATGTGACTACCAAGACATATACATAAGAACAGCATTGGGTTAATTTGCATATGATCAAATGTCCTCGTGGAGTAGGATGCACAGCAGCAGTGGGTTTGATACCTTTTCCAATGCTGTAGGTTGGACAAATTGCACAGGTGTGACAGTACTCTTGAGTAATGGAGATGAAATATGGTGCTACCAGTATGTACATCATACCATCTTAACTAACACGTACAGTCTCATTACAAAGCCAGACTAGGTTCAGGAATAATACCTTAGGATCAACCATTTTACAATTTTAATCGAGCCACAGCCTGTCTGGGTGCTTTTGACACCCATACCTTGTGCACACAACCATTTCTCCTTTTGGATCATGTTCCTGAAATTAAGCAAAATCATGTAGGGGACGAGCACTAGGGAATCAACAGTTTGAGACACAATGGATAGTCACTTCAGAGTCAGGGAACAGAGCAGCACTGTCAGCAAAAGCATTAACGCATCAAGGTCAGATTGGTGGGCAATACACATAGCAACATCTACTTTCATATGCATTTGGGGGGCATCATGCAACCTTTTGACATAGGATGCGTACTTCATTGGGTTCCCTGCAGATGTGAGTATTCCTCACTGAAACCATAGGTGCCAAAAGGCAAGATAGTTGCATTTTTCTGGGTAGCTAGTGTACAAGCATGAGCAAAAACAATCAGCTGAGCTCAGTGCACCTATGATAAACTCAGCTCTCAACACTTTTTAGATAAAGCACAGACATCATAACGAGTAACTAATGCCATCTTTTGATGTCTGAGACAAAAACAATCACCATTGTGTTCAGCTTAACCAGTGATTAAGGTTCCCTATGCATGTCTTCAGCTATGAACCATCAACTTAGTGTTAGTATATGAGATCATAATTTTGTAAGGGTATGTCACTGAAATCAACATAGGTTTGTTAAGGTGGGCATAAGTGAGAACACAATGATGTGGCTCTCCATCAAGGAATGTACCAAACTGCGAAGCTGAGCTCAACAAAGGACACCACAGCAGAGTAATACGGGAAACAGAGACCAAAAATGTTTCAAACTTCAATTATGTAGACACTTGGCATAGTCAGGTTACTCCAGAGCATGGGCAGAGGACAATATGTTTTTCAAAGACACAAAGGCATGTTATGCTTTTGTGGACCAGGGTGAAGTTTCAGGCTATACTTGTTCACAAAATTATGCAGTGGTTTTACATGGTTAGCATAACCTACAATACACTGCCATTCCCAAAAGAATGCATACTTAAGGGAGACAGTGACAAGTTGGGGTAGGTTACGGACAGCTTCACTCAACGTGATCAGAAGACAGGTGTCTATCTGTAGCCAAGATGTCATCATCTAAATATCGAACACATTGCAAACAAAACTCTAGTTTCTCCCTTGAGGCTTTATGCTCGTCCCAGTCTGGCTAATTCACTGAGCAAATATATGGAGTAAGGTACATGGAATCAGTGGCAACTAATACATTTTCAACATAGCGAACCACTGTCAAACCAATGTGAAAAGATGGCAGTTTATTCTGTATACCCTAGAGGAAGCCAAGTAAACGTTATTTGGGACCCCCTGAAAGAAAAAGTGAAAAGGAGCTGAGTTTCAGGGTACACAGGGATAGAGATGGAAGCAGTCAACAACAGTGAACAATTTGGCAGTAGGCAGGATACATGACAGGATGCCGGTTTAACAGATGCTTTCAGTGGGCACAACAACATTTTGTTTTAGCAGGGCAGCAATGACTGGATACATTCCTATTTCAGCCACAAGGATATTGTGTTATGTAGGGAAACGTTTTCATTGGATTCAATCTGATTTTGATAGGGTTGGCAGTTAAAATACACTCTAGGTAAACCTACATCATTATTGTGCAGGGACAAAAAGAAGGTGGAATCCGGGCAAAAGCATCAGCTATAGTATGGGGTGAAGCATTCATAGTATCATGAACATGAGATGAAAATTCACTTTCTCATAAGACAGCTAGACTGTTTTGCAGCCTTAGTGTGTTGCAGAATCCCATTGTGTTTCTGCTTGATGACACAGAACTGTTATAGATATTCCTTTCGGGTCAGTTATGAGCAGGCTGGCCTAAGGGACAACACTTATGAGCTGTAGCCTGCAATATAGCCCCTGCTTGTTCTACTCCTGAGTGTTGTGTGCCTCAAATCATTTCGGCAATGTAAGGCCAGCAGCTCAAGGTAGCTCAACTAAACAAAGGCAGTGAAAAAGAATTCATTATCTCAGATAGTGGACAGGAGAATAGATTTGCTGAATCATTCAGTGTGGACATGGCCTGCCTGAAATTGTACATGCAACCATATAAATCTAATGAGAGCATGGAAACGTTTGTGATAAGGTTAAGAAAACTAGCAATTAAGCATCAATTTTGTCAAATGACTGATGAACCCATAAAATATCAGTTGATTATACAATATGCTTGCAAGAAAATGAAGGAGAGGCTATGGTCGCCTTAGACTCCCTCACTAAAAGAAGCATAGATTATTGAAGTGCCCAATACATGATTGATAGAAATGAACAGCTTAGAGAACAGGAGAAATAGTGGGGTGACAATAGTCTGGGACACTCTTAGTTAGGTAAACACAGTGATCAAGAAAGTGGGTGCAAGACTGAAGAGTACAAATAACAAATTTAGTAACACATCAGGGAGGCCTAATTCAGAGTTGTGTAGAAGTTGTGGCAGCAGTTACCACAATCCGACAAAAGAGTGGAGAAGATGCAGAAGCAAAGTACATTTTGCCAGGATGTGTAGGTTAAGAGGTAAGACCAATGCTGCTGTCATCAATAAGGATTCTGAGGGGGTGAAATGAATTCTGAGTGCAGAGAGGATCAAGGATGATTTAGGTAGAAGGTTTTGACTTAAGGGCACCTTTGAAGAAAATATATTTTGATGAGGTATAATGTACTCCATTAGTCAAGAAGATGTGTTGGTTAGGGTATGGGGAGAGTGCCATTAGATCTCAAGGAAAGAAATCCCAAAGTATATTAGGGGAATTCAATAAAAGTAATAGGATACACATGGGCTTACATTGTTTCCAGTGAGAGGAGAATAAGATGAAAAATGTTTGTAGCAAAGACTGGTCCGTCTATTTTGAAAGCGATACACCAATGCAGTCTGCATATAATCAACAACACTATGGTAAAAGAGCAGCTGATGGTGTGCAGGAATGCCTTACGAGTATGCGCATAAGAGAGTGCTGAAGGAAATGGCAGTCCTGGTTAGACATAAGGCTAGAAGAATACTTGTAGCAGTGAGAGAAGAGATCAAGAACACGTTGGATGAAATGGTTCATGAGGGAGTGATTGAACTGGCTGGAGCGGGGAAGTGGGTGTCACTTGTAATTACAAAAAAGGTAGACAAGAAGTTAAGATTCTGTGTGGAATTGTGGAGTCCCAGGTAAAACATAGTTATGGAGAGCTTCCCATTGCCAAATGTAAATGAAATGGAACTGACACTAAGTGGTGTGAAGTAGTTCTCAAAGCTGAATTGGAGAAGTGCTTATCATCTTAATATTTTGCACAAGGAAACAAAACCCATGACTGCATTACTACTAATCGAATTTTGAGTTCACATGTCTGTTATTTGGCCTTGCTTCGGCGACTAGTGTATTCTGAAGGATGAGGATCTTCATACTTAGGAACCAGAAGCAAGTATTGTTCTGCAGAAGTGTGAGAGCGGTATCAAGGGATGAAAGAGGAGGCAGTGATGGAGATGGGGCAGTAGGAGATATGGTGCTTAAGAGGACCAACCGGGTGAGAACGAGAGGTGGTCCGGTGAAGATGCAAAATTATGTATGGTGAGTCAGTCTCTGCTTCCTATCACTGCGCCCTTGATTCATTGCATGCTTCATAATCTGCCTTCTCCTGTGCCATTGTCAGAGCGGTGAAATGGGGCGAAGTCACTCTAAGCAGCGTCAGCTTAATTATGACTCGACCAGGACCCCCCGGCATCAGAGCTCGGGAGACCCTGCTGATGGAGACCCTGGCTCCTCTCAATCCGGTGCTACCCCTCTTGAGGGGGCTTCTGCAATAATGGCTGAGCTGAAATTGGGTTTCAAGGCTATAGACTCTCACTTTGACGCTCTCTCTATGCAGCTAGATGGTATGGACGTGCGCATGGAGAGTCATGAAACCAAATTGGACGCTGCCAAGCAGCGAATCTCCAACATTGAAGATGGCAGCACTGCAGTGAATAAACGTCTTGAGAAGATGGAGCAGACCCTCAAGTTGATGGCCGCCAAGACCGAAAATTTGGACGTGCAATCCTGGCGGAATAACATTCATATTGCGGGGGTTGTTGAGACCACCAACACCGGGTGCATAGATACTTTTGTTGAGACTCTTCTAGTGGAGCTCTTTGGCAGGGACTCTTTCATGGCTACATTCGCAGATGAGAGAGCACATAGGTCTCTCGGACCACGACCGGTACCAGGGGCACCACCTCGTCTCATCATAACCAGGCTCCTCCACTACCAGGACCGTAATATTGCTCTTCGCCTTGCCCGTGAGAATGGTCCACTACTTTTCAAGGTCTGACTGTGTCCTTATACCCTGTCTTCACACCACTTGTGCAAGAGGCGCACCGTAAATATACTGACGTCAAACGCATGCTCCAGAAATGCAATATACGCTATGCAATGTTGTACTCTGCTCACCTGTAGATTCACCTTGATGGTCGACAACATGTTTTTGATTCGCCAGCCAATGCCGCCCTTTTCTGCAAATAACAGGGACTTGTGTCTAAGACGGCGGATGACCGTCGCTCTGCCTGCTCGCCGGAGGCGCCGTCCAGGGACTCGCCATCTACATCTTCATCTTGAAAGCATGTAGACTTTATAAAATGGCTGGCTACAACCCTTTCTCCCCTCCCACTTGGCATACAATATGTGTTAGTGAGGCACTATGTACAATCTTTTCAGCTTGGGTACTTCATCTCCTGACAGGCTGATATATTTTTTTTTTTGTGTTTCCCATTATTATCATACCTTGGCATTCTTCCTTATGAATGTTGCCAAACCCCAAGGAGTACGCCGTCTGATTTGTATCGCAGTTCTCTTTCTCTTTTTTTCTCTTCTGGGTAGGTATGGGTTTCACCGGGGTCTCTTGTTTGTCTGTTCAGTGTGCTAGGGGTGTTGTTTCACTGTTGGGCAGTATTATTTTTGATTTCTTCTAACAGAGGCTATTATTATGTATGCCATGGCATGGGCTACCTTTTGCAGATATACACAGTCCAGCACCCACTGTACTATGTATGGGTCCGCCGATTAAGTGTGCAGGGACTATGTCCCTTGTGTGTAGGACATGGAACATCAGGGAGTTGAATAATCCTCAGAAGAGGAGGCAGATACTTCACTATTTGACCAGGCATTGCGTTCAGCTGGCCTTTCTCCAGGAAACGCACTGCATACCAAGTCCTACGAATCCCTATGTGTCTGCTTGGGGAGCTAATCGTTTCTTTGCTAGTTATAGCTCCTATTCCAGGGGGGTTTGTATCTCAGTCCATAAAAGTGTCCCCTTTGTTGTGTGGGAGACAATTGCTGACCCCGAGGGCTGCTATCTCTTGGTATCCGGTACACTTGCAGCACATTCCTTTTTGTTGGTCAATGTCTTTGCCCCAAATGTGGACACTCCAGATTTCTTTCACAAACTTTCCACTCATATGACCCGTCTGCATGCTGATTATGTCCTTCTTATGGGTGGTGATTTTAATCTGTTTCATTTCCTGTTCTTGACTCTACTGGCTCCTCTCATGTAGCCAAGCCACGGGCCCTGCGTGTTCTTTCCAATCTCCTGGATTCCTTCCATCTGACAGATGCCTGGAGATCCCGACTAGGGGTCGGCGGAATTTGCGTAGTCGTGTTACGCAAAGTTCAGCGAAACAGTAAAAAATCTTCGCGAGCATGCGGAAATTCCGCGAACACGCGGAATTGCTTGTTTCGCCCGTTCGCGATGTGTTTTTGCGTGCTCGCGGGGAAATCTCGCTAACTTGCCCATGCGGTCGCTAATGGGCGCGGTCATCTTGTTTTTCACTTGTCCCGCCCGTTCGCGATGCTTATTTCCTGTTCCGGGTCGCGTATTGCGTGCTCCCGCCCGTTCGCGATGAGTATTTCCTGTTCGGGAACGCGTATTACGTGTTCGCGATGCTTTTTGCGTGCTCGGGGGGAAATATCGCGCAAACTTGCCCATGCGGTCGCAATGGGCGCGGCCATCTTGTTTTTCACTCTATTGCTATGGTTCTGGGCCTGCTTTTCTATCCTCTCTCTATCTTTGCAATCCTTTGTTTCTGTACACGTTTTTAAATCTTTTTTATTTATTATCTATCTCTCTATTTTCCTGATTCTATATTTTGACTTTTTTTCTACTTTTTGTGACTTTTTCTACTACTTTTTCACTCTTTTTCTATAACTTGCTTTTTTCATTTCTTTTACTTACTTTTCGAATTCCTCCCTTTTCTTTTCCGCCCCCCATGTCCCAGAACCATGGCCAAGGGTGTGGGCAAGGCTGCTCGCAGCCGCAACCGCCTTCCCTGCGGAAGGCGGCGCCCACACAGGGTGCAGGCAGGGGCCTTATTTAGTGAAGCAGAGGTGGCCGCACTTGTTTTTTTTGTCCAGCGCCACCTCCACTTAACCCTGGCAGCAGGCGGAAGGCCTGGGTCCGGGTACGGGCTCCGGGAGCGTCGCCAGCGGTGGGGAAAGGTGTGCCGGGCAGTGTTTCGCTGCTCTGGGGTCCAGCGCACCCCTAACCAGCTGACGCACCGGTGGTCCGATATCCTGGACTGGGAGCAGGACCTGCTGGACCTGCTAGGAGTGGAGGTCCCGGGGCTTGGTGAGTAGCTATTTAATATTACTACTTTGTGTTCTTCTGCTCTGTGTTATATATTGCGAATATATTTTTTTTCCCGAACAGCAAGAATGCTGCTGCTTTCATTGCAGGTAAATTACGTTTAAAAATCTTCTGTGATTGTTATGACACAGGTGCTCGGCGCTACTAATCTTACTTGTTTGCAACTTTGCGCTCGCTTGGCATGATTATGTAAGAGTTTACTTTAGAGAACTTAAGTTAGGTAATGCTAGAGAGACTCTAGTCCTTCCTTTGTCCTCCTGCCACTAAGAAGAGATAGTGGTGGATTGATAGGTTTAGTTACTTATTAATAGGTAATTTTTTAGTGGTCTGCGTGACGCATCCTCTGTCACGTCACGTGTTGCTGAGTGCTGCTTACCCCAGTCCTTAGTAGAACCTTTTGTAGTTTGTTTAGTGGTGGTGCTAGGCTTATCACTAGCAGAACATCAGCAGCAACCAACCAACAATTTGGTGTATGCAAAAATGTACGCATGTGTCCTCCATCTATGCATTTTTGAGGACTAAAATAAATGGAAATGCAGACTTAGTGAACAATTGGCCCGTCTGGAATAGGTGGGCTAGGTCAGGTGCTACTTAGGCTTAGTTAGTATTCTGGAATCAGAATGGAACACTGGATTAGTGTTCATAAATAATAACAAGACGGACCGAGAATCCCACAATACTAGTCGACCAGATTAGATAGGTCAATTTTATTGCAATTGTTGTTTCCATAAATGTTTTTTTGAGCGTTTTTTAAAATATTTTATTTGTTTCACACCAATCATCCATGTTTGTCTCTTTCTTTCTTACATCTTTCATGACCAGCACCCAGGGGCAAGAAGACGGGGTCGGAGTCGGCGGGAGCTGGAGAAGATGCCTCCCAGGGCCAGGAACGCTCCTCTACTGAGGGCTCTGCTGCTGGCCCCAGTAAGTCCTCCTGTTGTTAATATTAATAATTATACTTCCCTAACTTTTACTGCACCTTATTTTTTCCGAACTATTATTTCGATTTCCTAATTCTATTTTTTACAAAATCTTCTTCGATCTAGACAATCTGTTTCTAAATTCTTGTTATCCCTGCCTCTAACTGCCTCTGCTATGACTCTCTGTACTAC
The DNA here is from genome assembly GCA_963921515.1 of Calotriton arnoldi. Taxonomy (NCBI): domain Eukaryota; kingdom Metazoa; phylum Chordata; class Amphibia; order Caudata; family Salamandridae; genus Calotriton; species Calotriton arnoldi. The sequence continues at coordinate 187,126 of CAWUFW010018809.1, read as the reverse complement.
TACTATTAGTCTGTCTGTAGCTAAGCTTGCCCAGGTGGCCACTCTTTATGTAAAAGGTTTTAAATAAAACTCAGATTCAGCAATCGCGCTAGCCACTGAGTCCAGTCCTTTGGGTTGTCCTCTTCTAGTCTTCTTAATCTTGAGGCTTTTCGACAATTCCCACCAACAAAATGCCCAACCAGATATTTTACTATTTTTGATAGGATACATAGGACATACTACTACTGTTGTAGGGATTCTGCACATACAGAACTATGCACAAGAAAATAGGACGTTGGTGATAGGAGGTTGGACCTTCCTCACACCTCACCCACAATCCCCTGACCGACTAGCTATAGTGTCTCATTAGCTCCCCGAACCCCCCGAAGATACCCAATGATTAGACAACCCAGAACATAACACTACACTCCCGACCTCTCAGAGTCGTGGAAGCAATGCACACCCTTTCCCTCACTCACTCGTTGAAGTCCACACCAAATACCACAGAGTCTATGTAAGTTCAAAAGGTTTATTTTCAACTAACAAGCTCTGTACGTTGTTCTATAATGCAGTATATGAGCCAGCACCAACAGCAAAATGCATAAGATTAAAACAATAAACATTGTTACAACTACAAGTCCATAGAAGACAAAAGGGGAAATCAATCATGATGATAACTGAACAGTGGTGGAAGAACCACCCTTCCCTTGGTAGGAATATAGTTTATATAAAATTATAAATGAAGATCTCTGAGCCAATTCTGGGGGACCCCTCACCTTAGAAGAACCTAGAAGTACTGGTTACATCATAAGCTCTGCAAAGCTCTGGTTTGTAGAAGGGAATCTTCCGTCTGTTATGAGAAAAATGGTGCGTGTTAGTATATTGCAAGCATTTCTCAGTCGTGCCAAAAAGTGTAGCATGTTATGGCTAAGCAATACGGACTGACCACCAGAACTCCATAACAAAGTGGCTTGTTTTTCGACCTTGTACGCAGCGCTCAGACAGTAGCAGTACTATGAGCTCATGTGGGCTCAAAGGCGTCTTACACAACAAGCTGCGAGGTAACGTGTGCAAAAATAAAAGACACAAAGCTAAAATGGTTGCATGGCTCAGGCTAACTTAGCAAAGACTAGAATGACCCTAGGGACCATGATATAACACTACTAGTGCCTACTGTACTCTAGTACCCCATTTGTACTAGTGATGTATGTTGTATATGTATGTATTAACTTTTTTTTCATCTTGCTAGTGAAAAAGAATAAAGGGGGATGTGCATATGGCATCTAAAAAATGTGTAATGTTTTTTCTAGGCGTACTACCGACCACCAGTGCCGGGGCCAGCGGCGATGGCGACGCGGCCACAGAGGGAGCAGGAGGAGATGCGGCAGTTGCAGGAGCTTCAGGGGGTGAGCCAGCAGCAGTGGCGGGCGGTGGTAAGTTATATTCCTTACTTATTGACATTACACTCGCTGCAAGGGTGTACACTGTACTGTTGAGACTTAGTAAGTAAGAAGTTGTTGTGAACGGTTGGAGAAGACACCCTTTACTTAGCATTAGCAATTGCATTAGCGGCGGGAGTGTTGAGTAACCAATGGCCTCTTCTACCTGACTTCAACTCAGCTGTGAAAGTTTTATGGAGAAGACTAAAAGTCAGATCAGATGACCTTGATGGATGCGTTGAATGAAAAGGGAAAGAAGGGTGGAAGGAGGAAGGACGTGCGAGATGTAATATTTATGACTGGCAGAGTAGAGAAGGATACGTGGGATGCATGCATAGGTAGCTGATAGGAATCAGATGCATGGGTGGTTGAATGTCTGAAACTCCTACAAATGTTAGAGGCCGAGGAAGTGGGAGGATAGATACATACCACAAAAATTGTATGTACTGTGCTTGCTAGTGCTACTGTGCCACTATGTGTGGAATTAATTTGTCTTAGTGTTTTGCTAAGAGTATATTGTTACAATAGTCTTGTTTTTTCTTCTTGATATAGCTACTCCTTCCAAAAGGGAAACCAGACAGGAAGGAGTTGGCAACCATGGCCCGGTGCCGGAAGCTGGAGGCCATACAGACTGAATACCGGCGGCTGGTGGTTCTGGCGGAGGAGGAGGAGGAGGCGGCAGCAGCTGCAGCCTCCTCCAATGCCCCGGGCCCCAGCCAGGCCCCTCCAGTGTTACGGCGCCACCGTCTGGCAGCCGCCCGCTGCCGCACTTCTTTATCTAGCACTGCTGCCCCCCCCTGTGGATGCAATTGTCGCGCATTGAAGCGCCGCGTGGCCCGCCTAGAGGAGCGAATTAATGTCCTGGAGAAGCGAGCCCGCCGATGAGTTGAGACCCTGTTGGATTGCCCCTTTTTTATTGCTTCTTTTGGTGGGTGGGATTTGGGCGTTGGGGTTTATTATGGACATGGACAATTGGTTGGACTTTTTCATTTCGGACATTGGTTGGGGTTAGGGAGAGGGGTGGGTCAGGTGTTGTTGTGGGATTTTTTACATAGTTTATTTTTGTTAGGGGTTAAATTATATTTATACTTTACATACCATGTTGTTAATGTTTTGTGGGTGGGGTTACTGTTTTACGTCACACTGTTTCCTTGCTGCTGCAGGGCCACAGCCAGTGTTTGATTTAAATAATCGGCTGACTTTGTAAGACACAGATAGATGCGATACACCTCACTGAGTGACTTGTCCTACTAGTACTGTCAGTCTCTCCTCCTAGTCTATGCATTCTGCAACTGGACTCAAGGGGTGTGTGAATTAATGAAAAAATGTCCATTATTAATTATGCCTCCCCCAAACTTCTTCTCTTACCTGTGCTTGATGTTTAACTTAGGCACAGCGATGGCTGCATGGTGATGATGGTTTGGTTTCCCAACATGCCATGGTTGTGGTGGTAGTAGTAGACACTGGCAGTAGCATTTGCAAAAAAAGAAAATGAGACAGTCAGTCGCCTGAGAGAGACTGTGGGAGGAGTAGTAGAACGAAGTACAGTACAGAACTTACTGCTAAACAATAATATGCCAAAATAAAATAAAACATAATGGTGGCGGGAATAGCCTAGTACAACAAGTTACAAACTGTAGTTGTGTCGAGTCACTCGACTAGGCCTACACTCGACACAAGCGTAACCTTTAGTGCTGTGTAGGAGGATGACAAATCCAATCGATGCCGGCAATTAATGATGATGGATTAGGTTCCGTTGGAAAAAAAAAATTACCATGCAAATATACTGATCATGGGTGGGCAAGCAGAAGAAGATCCTCTCCCTGCCTTGAAATTGAATTAGTGTTGCTTTCGCCACATCCACCCCAGCAAGCGTGTGATCAATTATTGATGTACGTTTAATTTAGTCACACCTCAATAAATCACACAGCCCGGGGGAAGAGGGTTAGGGTTTGATGAATGGTTGGGAAGGGGGGTTTGGGGAAAGGTTTGACAAAGAAAAACACTACGCATGGACAAACAACAAAACACAATCTTGGCAGACGACCATATCCATAAATCTGTTAAGGGAGAAAAAGGAAATGCATGATGATGATATTGATAACTTGATGGTTAATGATAAGTAGTACTTACTAACTACTACTAGACAATTAGACAGTACAGGGCAGCAGTATACTATGCAATGTGCCTTGCCTGTCTGCCCTCAGAGAGACCCAAATTACATACAGTTTCTGTTCTGTTGTACCGGGCTTACTTTTAAAGATAGCAAAGAAAATTAAAAAATAGCTGTAGGGATGAATTATAAGCAGAGAGCAAACATAATAACAATGACACACAGTCGTAATGATTGAAGATAAAAAATGAATCAAATTATTTAAAAGATGATGAATGTTGATACTGCTACTGTATGTTGTTATCCTGGTCAAATTGGGGAGTTGCATCTCGGCATTCCTCTTGGTCCTCCCTTCCATGGACGCTCCGTCCATCAATCTTGGGTGACGCCACTGCCTGCCTGGCGGATGTGGATTGGTAAGGTAAGTGTGAGTTGTTTTTCCCAGTGTAGCACAGGGTAAGGGCCGGCCTGTAATTGTAGATGGAAAAACAAAAGGGATATTGAAAAATAAAGGAGAAAAAAAATGCATAAATTACGGTGGAGTGCAACAAGAACACTTTCAGTGGCGGCATGGATACATCATGTCTACTCTGTTTCCAGCATTAACCTACAACAACAACAACAGGACAGAGCAGGCCCACGGCACCCGTGACTCATCCTCCATTTAGTGTACATTTTTTGACAGAGGCAGACAAAGCACATATACAGCAACATAGCATTTTACAAATTAAGTGACTAAATCAATGCACCGCTGTCAGTCATACCACTACACTTGACTCAACTCCACCACTACACAGACATGTAGGTCTGCTGTGGTTGTTGTTGACTTGTTTACCTTTTATGCCACTCATGAAACGCCCTGACTTATTCCATCAATCATCTCCGATCCTACTGAGTGACTGCGAAGATATATGTCACTGTGGTCATCATCATGGTGTTGTCCAACTCAGTGTGCAGTGTACAGAGTGAGTCCACATTCCATATTCAAAATGCAATGGATTGGCCTGCAGTAGAAGTACAATTTTGTTATTAAAAAACAAGAAGGGAAACATTGACTTGAGTTACTTTTAGTGTGTAGATTAAATAATAGTACACAATGAATTCACTTTATGCACAACAAACAACAACAACACAAATCACTCAGTCAGCATCCAATGCATGCCATCATTCATTACCTGTTCCTTCTCATCTTAAGTTAAGGGGCAGTCTCTCTCAGCTCGGAAAGGAGGATAGCTATAGTAGTCATCATGTTCCACTTCTTTTGGAGAGACTCAACGAGGCAACATTTTCTTTTTTCTTCTATTCTACATCCAATTATCATCTGGCTTGAGGGAAATTGATTTAGGGCGAGTCAGGAGGATGGAGGAGCAGGACTCGGAGGAGTGGACTTCAGTGAAATGCAGACAGCTGCAACTGCAATATGACAATAAAAAGACTAGAAGACGGTGGTGATGGATTTGTTGTGATTCGAAGTTTCTAACCAGAAAGACAGACACACACAAATAAAAGTAAATAAGGGAGGAAGAAAGTAAGAAGTTCAAGCCTAGTTGTCAGGGAAGTGTAGCTCATCCTCAAACTCTGATGGTTCAACCTGAAGTAGGTAATCATCATCTAACACACTACTTCCGTCACCTAAGCTGCTGTCCTCATCTTCCTGCGATGATTCATGTATTGTGTAATTCGGTGGTATAAAGTGCTGATTCATTTTGATCATGGTTAACCTCTCCACGTTTTTGGGCGAGAGACTGGTCCTTTTCACTGTTACAATGGCACCAGCAGCACTGAAAACACGTTCAGAAGAGACACTTGCGACAGGGCAAGCCAGATAGTTTATCGCCAGCCTGCTGAGCACTGGCCATTGGTTCCTTTTCCCATACCAATACCGCAATGGGTTTTGATCAATGTAGACCTCTGTTGGGTCATCCAGATAGGCCTGGACCATCCGCTCAATGTTCAGGGGTGCTACAGTTTGTTTGGCCTCTTTTGTCTTTGCATCAGCACTGGACCTAGCAAGCCCTTGCTGTAAATACCAATCCTGTGCCGATTTTCCTGGGGCTGATGATCCGGTTCTTGCTGTTGTTGTTGATAGTGTTGGTGACCGCTCTGAGCGAAACGCACTGCCCTCAGGCTCTGAAGTGGAACTTGACGCCGGATGCCCTGCTGCAGTACTTGTTGTGGGTTTGAGTAGCGGGCCTTTAATTGCCAGCCGTTCATTTTCAAAGTGACTGGCTACCTCAGCTATCCAACTTTTGTACCGGGCAACGTCCACTTCTGAAAAAGGAATTAATGTCTTACTGTTCAGTGCCGATTTGTACAGTGGATCCAGAATTGTGGCACAAATGTAATGTTTTCTGACACAATCTTAGTTTGCACCCTTGTATTTTCAGCTAAGTGACGGGATAAGCTCTCCACCAACTCATATGCTTCATTTTTTTCCTCCACACCTATGTACGCTTCAGACACCTCCTTCAGCTGTTGCTGTAGCATGTGCAACAATGGGATAGCTTGGCCCTTAGTACAGTCCTCCTTGCTGACTTCACGTGTGAAGACCTCGAAAGGAAGAGGCATCTCTGTCAGGCATTTAACTAGGCACCATTGGTCCATCTGAAGGGTCATGCCTTTCACAGTAGCATCCCCTCTTTGCATGACATATTCATTGATTGGTCTGTACTGCTCAAACAGACGGTCAAGCATGTAATAAGTTGAGTTCCAACGTGTTGCCACCTCCTGCATGAGTGCTTTGACTGGCATTCTATATTCACGTTGAATGATCCTCAGCTGCTTCCGGGCTTTAAAAGAATGGCTGAAATGTGTGCATATTTTTCGGCAGGTGGTCAGTAAGTTGTTGACTATGGCTTCTTTTTTCAGAAAGTCTTGAACAATAATGTTAATGCAGTGCGCCAAACACGGGACCCTGAAATAGGCACTATCCTCCATGGCCTTAAGTACATTACTGCCATTATCCGTGGCAACAAAACCAATGTTAAGCCCTCTTGGGCGCAGCCATTCAAAGACCTTGCTGTTAAACTCTTCCAAAATGTTTGCAGCAGTATGAGATTTCTCCTTGGCGAACATGGCTACAGTTGCATGTTTCCGAGTAGCATTAAAAATCTCAGCAGTGTCAACAGCACCTGCTTCAGATATCTTTTCTCTAACCCCCACAAAACAGATCCAGTGTGCAGTGATGCACATGTAATCAGTGGCTTGGCAACTGGTCCACATGTCTGTTGTCAGGTGGATATTGTGAACAGCACTCTGCTGCAAAGCTTGTCCAAGCAATTCCAGCACATCGTGATGTAATGCTGGAACAGCAACTCTGGCGAAATAGGACCAGCTGGGAACCTTCCATTTAGGGCAGATGGCTGACACAAATTCAAGGAAACCCACCCCTTCCACAAAAGAAAAAGGGAGATGGTCCAGCGCTAACATTTTAGCCAGCTTTGCATTGTACAAACGTGCCGTTGGGTGGTTGCGTTCGTACTGCCCCTCCGACCTAAGCATGCTGTCAATGGTAGGCTGGATTATTTTCCTTTGTGGTGCAGCTGTCTTCTTGAACCCAGTTAGGCTCAACGACGCACTTTTTTTCATTGCAGTACTTGGTTGCCTTGGTGTCTCAGTCTGACTCTGAGTATGACTCTTCTTACTACGGTGCCACTGAGATGTTGCTGAGGATGTGGGCGGTACCACTACACTGCTGGGGACAGGGCTAGAAATGTCTCCCTCTTGTTCACCTTCCAGTGCGATCATATCTTCTTCTACTTCTTCATCCCCACCAACAGCAATGGGTGCAGTTTTACTTTTTGTAAGCGAAGTAGGTGAGCCTCCCACTGGATGATGTGGTGTTTTTTAGATGACTTGTTTGGCCTCCGGTACCATAGTTTGTACCAAGCTTACCCCGCCTAACAGCGTGTCGACAAATTGAGCATATAGCAATGTTCTCCTCTGTACTGCTAACCGAAAAGAAGTCCCAAACTGGGGAGGTGTACTTTCTGGTGCTGCTGGAGGTGCCACTTTCAATGCCAGATGAACTGGAGGGTGGGCGTGGAATTTGACTCTGTGCACTTACAGTACCACTACCTAGTACTGAGGTGGTGGTTGAGCTTGATGTAGGTCCCTGCCGGGCCTTAGCAAATGCAAATATGGAAGCTGGAGGTGGTGTTACCTGTCTTGGTGGTATCCGTGCTACATCCCTCGCAGCGATTTTGGATAGGGTAATAATGTTGGTCTCCATCTCCTCTGGGCTGGGAGTGATGTTCATGATGACTGGCTCGTCATCATCATCATCCCCCTCTTCTACATCTACCGCCATAACTCTAAGGCTTTCTGGAACCTTCCTTTTCACTAGCCTTGTCTTGTGGCGTGCATCACTCTCAGACTGAGCTGGTGGATTCCAAGTGGCATCTAGATCATCAGAAGCGGGGCTTGAAGAAGAAGTTGATGGACTAACCCTCCTTTTCCTTGCTGGGGATCTGGAAGACAATGGATCTTCTGAAAGAGTGGCTTGCTCCTCTTCGTCTGCAGGAAGCTCGATTTCTGAACTGCCCCTACTTCAGGAGCAACAACTACTATTGTGGGCTGTTGTTGCGACTGTTGTTGCGGCTGTTGTTGCGGCTGTTGTTGCCCACTTATCTGCTGAGTTTCCACCTGCGTTGATTGGGTACTACTTTGCGATAATGACATTTCAACATCACTGCTCGTTAGTAGAATGGCTACCTCTGCGACACTCATGGGCTTGGGCCTAGGTTGGTGGGGTGGGCCCGCTGATGCGGAGGTGCTGCTCCCAGCTTGGTCCCCGGACACCGCTGCTGCAGGCGTAATTTTTTGTTTCCCAAAAAACATTGTGGGCGGCACACCAGTCTTGGTAAGTGCCTCTTCCTTCTTCTGTTCCTTCTTCTCACTGGCAACTTTCTTGGTACTGGAGGACCTGGTAACTTTCTTTGGGGCCATCTTCTTCAGATGTCAGCAGGATGCTGTTGCACAAGTTGCAGAGATGTCTGTGGCCACACGTCACGTGACGTTGTGCGCAGCAGGACTTCTGTCTGGCAGTACAACGGGTGATGATGACACCTCCTCCTCTGTCTTTTTGTGCACCTAAAAGCAAAGAAGCCAGGAGACGAACATCAGTGAAATGTTGCATTTGTTGTTGTGGTTCAATTACTACTAGTACAAACAAACAAATATAATATATAACTTAGTGTGTGGTGGTCACACTTGTTAGTGTTATATTATTAAATTTTATTAACTCAGTTTACGTTATAAAAAAAAAACATAACAGTGTAGCCATTTGTGAGACTTTGACAACAAGGGCTTTCATGGTATACTGGGTACACTCAGGACGGATAGGAAAGAAGTAGAATAAAAACAAAAATACAAATGTAATGGAAGTGGAACCTGTTTGTTTGGCATTAAATTATTTGCTCATCACGTCATTCAGGGAGCTGCAGCTGGCAAAGGGGATGGATGGAAGCAGTAAGCCAACAGTAACATAGGAAAGACATGCAGGCATATATGGCAAAAGCAGCACACTACTAAAGTACCACCACAAAATGGCCACCAGCCACATGGACACTCACAGTCACAAGCAACAAGCAGGAGGCCTGGAAAACAATTAACTGAAACAGGCCTATAATAGCCAGGCAAAGGAGGCATGCTAAACAACACTGCTTTAATGCAATAAAATGCAAAAACGAAAATCCACAGGGCTAAACAACGTGTGCAAGTTACACAACAAACACACCACACACAACAAAGGCATTTATTTAACACACACCAAAAAAGTGAAATACCCCAAAAAAACACATTTTGCAATTCAATCCAATGCCATCCATGCCCTAAATGATGTTTAAATTCAACAGAACACACAGAAACAGTTGTTTCATGCACCCATGACTACCTCTGAGCCTACTGGATGAAAGGCCTGTTGGCAGACTAGGCCACAAGCTTGCAGGCCTATGGCAAAAGCACACTGCCTGGCTTCAAAATGGCCACCAGCCACATGGCCAGGCCCACAACAACAACAAGAAAGCGAAGACAGACAATGCAGGCCTATGGCAAAAGCACACTGCCTGGCTTCAAAGTGGCCGCCAGCCACATGGCCAGGCCCACAACAACAAGAAGCCTAGGCCAAAAAGGAACAAAGGAAACACATGCAGGCATATATGGCAAAAGCAGCACACTACTAAAGTACCACCACAAAATGGCCACCAGCCACATGGACATCACAGTCACAAGCAACAAGCAGGAGGCCTGGAAAACAATTAACTGAAACAGGCCTATAATAGCCAGGCAAAGGAGGCATGCTAAACAACACTGCTTTAATGCAATAAAATGCAAAAACGAAAATCCACAGGGCTAAACAACGTGTGCAAGTTACACAACAAACACACCACACACAACAAAGGCATTTATTTAACACACACCAAAAAAGTGAAATACCCCAAAAAACACATTTTGCAATTTAATCCAATGCCATCCATGCCCTAAATGATGTTTAAATTCAACAGAACACACAGAAACAGTTGTTTCATGCACCCATGACTACCTCTGAGCCTACTGGATGAAAGGCCTGTTGGCAGACTAGGCCACAAGCTTGCAGGCCTATGGCAAAAGCACACTGCCTGGCTTCAAAATGGCCACCAGCCACATGGCCAGGCCCACAACAACAACAAGAAAGCGAAGACAAGCAATGCAGGCCTATGGCAAAAGCACACTACCTGGCTTCAAAATGGCCGCCAGCCACATGGCCAGGCCCACAACAACAAGAAGCCTAGGCCAAAAAGGAACAAAGGAAACACATGCAGGCATATATGGCAAAAGCAGCACACTTATAACTACCACCACAAAATGGCCACCAGCCACATGGACACTCACAGTCACAAGCAACAAGCAGGAGGCCTGGAAAACAATGAACTGAAACAGGGCTGTAATAGCCAGGCAAAGGAAGCATGCTAAACAACACAGCTTTAATGCAATAAAATGCAAAAACGAAAATCCACAGAGCTAAACAAGGTGTGCAAGGTACACAACACACCACACACACACAACAAAGGCATTTATTTAACACACACCCAAAAACTGAAATACCCCCAAAAATACACATTTTGCAATTCAATCCAATGCCATCCATGCCCTAAATGATGTTTAAAATAAATTCAACACACACCAAAGGAACAGTTGTTTCATCGTGCACCCATGACTAGCTCTGCGCCTACTGGCTACCCACAATAATTTTTTTTTTTTAAATGATGAGAAGTACCAAAATTGTAGTTGCAGCAACTGCAATGCCCCAATCAAACAAACAACAACACCAACTTACTTGTAAAATCTCAAATCCAAAAGTCCTCAAATCCAATGATATATGATGCAGCAGACACAAAGAGTGATCCTTCCAGCTCCAAATCCAAATGAAAAATGAACAGGAGATGGACAAAGCACTGGGAGGAGCCTGCTGGGCAGGAACAGGAAGTTGGAGAATCTGTGGCACTTCCTTCCTCTCCAAAAAAAAAGTTTTTTTAAAAAAGGACTCCTTGCACAAAAAAGTACAGCCAAATGTCAATCTGAGGAGTTTTTTTCATCCAAATCATCATTTTAGAGAAGGTTTTATGCTGTTCGAGATATTATTCTTCTCCAGATTGCAAATTTTGTGTGTTCGACATCGCGAGCGTCACCAAACTTCCGCCGGATGTCCGATGGCGCGTCCAAATGACGTGTTCGCGATCGCACACTCTCGCGGTATCCGTTGGCGCGGCGAATGACGCACACTCTCGCGGGATCGCGCGGCCGGCTACCAAAATCTCGTGGCGCACGCGAACGGATAGGAAAACTTGTCGGCGAACGCAGGGATCCCGGTAAGTCGCTATTGCGTGTGCGAAAACGCATTTTTAAAGCACGAACAAGGAATTCATTCCTCTATGCCGCGGAATTGCTGAAATTCCGTGAGTGGAGCGGATTTTACCGCCCAGGGTTAATCCCGACACCCACATGGCAAAGACTATACCTTTTATTCTGCCCTGCATAATGTCTGGACACGCATAGATCATTGGTATGTTACCCCTGAGGTCCTCCTGTGGCTCACAGATGTTATCCATTACCCACATATGCTGTCTGACCAATCCCCAGTGATAGCTTCTCCGCAAGTCCCCTGCTCTGTCCCCCCTATGGCTTTGTGGTGATTTCCAAATAACGCATTATATGATGATGCATTGCGGGTGGAAATCCCTGCTGCAATTATTGAATATTTTTCCCTGAATGCGGGATCGGTTTTGAAACACTCAACATTATGGGAGGCCTTCAAGGCATATATCAGGGGAGTCTGCATAGCTAAACATACGGGCGTCCTTCGTTCCATCAGACGTGAGTTGGCGGGAGTTGAGGGGAAGCTGAGGGATATCAATTTGCATGTCATGTCGTCCGTGTCCCCAGCGTCCCTTTATACACGATCTCTCCTCCTGCAAGAATTCCATAACTTATCTGCTCGTGAAGTGTTGTATTTGGGTAAATATGCTAGGGTGCATGTTTATGGGGAGGGAGAGAGACCCGGACACACATTGGCCAGACTGCTTCGCCCTGTCGCTGAAGTCACATACGTTACTGCTGTACAACTTGATGATGGCTCCATGGTCACTGATAATGCTTCCATCCTCATTGAATTTACTTCAGCGGCCCGCCTAATCCAAAATTTGCTGGCCAGATCTGCCTCTACTCCCCTGTTGTGCTCACTCCATTGGCTTCCCGTGCGTAGAAGAATTACTTTTAAAATCTGCTGTATAGTGCATAAAGTGCTAAACGGAAAGGGACCCTGATACCTAGTGGAGAAACTCATCCATTACCTGCCAGGCAGGCCACTAAGATCGATGAACAAGTCACTTCTTACTGTAGCACGAATCAAGAAAACTCGTTCTGGGGGCAGAGCCTTCTCTTATCTGGCCCCTTGCTACTGGAACAAACTGCCTACTCACATACGAAAGTGCACTGATCACCTTCTTTTCAGAAAACTTCTTAAAACCGAACTATTCTAAACACTATGGCTACCCTGAGCAGTCTCTGCTGCACTGAGATACCCCTTTGGGGGTGATTCATGCACATTATAAGCTAATTTACCATAACATAGCAGAATATCTGTCAGAGGTGGTGATGGTTTGGCTAGAGAGGAGTCACCAGCAATTTTTGGCTGTGCCCATTTCCTGTGAAGAAATATCACAGGCCATTGATGCACTTAGTGGAGCTCGTGCCCCTGGATCAGACGGCTTCACAGGCGACTTCTATAAGGCTTACAAACCTATATTGGTAACATTTTTACTTGAGGTTTACGCTGAATCCCTCAATCAGTGCATTCTTCCTCACACAATGCGTGAAGTGATAATAACGCTCCTGCTCAAACCAGGCAAGCCCTCACAGCATTGCTCTTCTTATAGGCCCCTGTCCTTACTTAATCATGATAACAAAATATTAGCAAAAGTTATTGCTATACACCTCTCTTTGTTAATGGACAGCATAATATCTCCTTGTCAATCGGGCTTCGTCCCCAATCGGTACACATCGGTGAATCTCCGCACGGTGTTTGCTGTTCTCAATCAGATTTCCACTGATATCTCGGCTGCTGCTGTATTGCTGGATGCCAAGAAGACGTTTGATGCCCTGGAGTGGCCCTTTCTACATGCTACCTTGCTGAAGCTAGGTATTCCCAAGGGTTTTCAGGACTTGGTAAAATTACTCTATACAGTCCCACTGGTGTGTCTCAAACTAAATGGAGCTCTGACGGACCAATGCACATTGACTCGGGGCACCCAACAGGGATGCCCCCTCTCGCCCTTACTATTAATTATCGCTATGGATCCCCTAGTTCCACATTTTCAGGAGCACCTTCTGGAACGTGGATTGTGTTTTCATTGAGGCCCCTTAATGGCATCTTTATACGCAGACAACATATTATTATTTGTCCGGGACTCTGAAACTAATCTCCCCCCATTGATTCATGAAGTGATTCGCTTTGGAGTTTCCTATGGCCTCTCCAGCAACTGGAGAAATCTGAGATTTTCCCCTTAACGGATGCTATTGCTCATTGCACTATCAAATTTCCCTGCAGTGGTGCTCGAGCTCTCCTAAATAACTTGACATCTACCTACACAGAGACAGTTCAGAGGTTGTTCACCTCAATTATGGTGCAACAATTGATCAGCTCTCTACTCAAATCGAACGCTGGATTCGGCTCCCCTTGTCGGTAGCAGGAAGGATAGCCATAATCAAAATGGTAGTTCTTCCCTGTTTTTATCCTTCTTTCTTAACATCCCGATAGTGTTAATGAAAAGCTTTTTCGATACCTTGCGTAGTATGTTCACGCGACTGATCTGGGCGGGCAAACATCCTAGGATTAGTTGGCATACATTGACTATGCCCTATAACCGTGGTGGCTTTAGACTTCTTGTTTTCTATGTCTATTATCGTGTAGCTCAGGCACATTTTGCATGTTTCTGGTACCATCCCGATGCGAGACTGCAATACCTTACACCGGAATAGATGCAGGCCCTCCCGTTATCCCTCTGTACATGTTTTGCCTAGGATCCCTGCAAAGATACAGACACTTTCTACCACATGCTGGGCTTGGGCCAGGGTATAGCGCATGTTGGGCTTTGATATGTTATACTCCCCTCATATTCCCCTACTTGATAATGCCTGGCTCCCGCTGACAATAGAGAAGCTGACACAGCACACCTTAAACACGTATTGTCTGCATACCGTATGGTGATTTATTCAGTACCTCTACCTTGCGGTCGATCGCCTCGCTGACTGAGGCCCGGGATGCGCCCTAAATGGATAGGTTTGTTTTACATCGGCTCCTTTGCACTCTACGTAGTGCCCTACCTTCGTACCCTGAGGAGCCTAGTGACTTCCCCCCTCACTATGATTATCACAGCCCCCGAAAATGCCCATCTAGTGTCCCACCTATATCATGCTTCCATGCGGTCGAAGCCTATTGGGGTGGAGACAGCGTGGGCTGCATGGGAGAGAGATTTGGGGTTTCCTCTAGCCGACAAGACCTGGTATTATTGTTGTGAACAAACTGGGTTGATCTCCAATAATCATCGCCATAAATTATTGCATTTTAAAAACTTGCATCGGACCTATGCCACTCCTAGATTCCTGGCTAACCTTGACCCAACCAGATCACATCACTGCCCTAGATGCTCGGCAGAATATGCTGACTTTGCCCACTTGGCTAGGAACTGCGGTCCTCTACTTCAATTCTGGGAGACAGTTCATTCCACATTATCCCGCATGACGGAGCAGACACTCACTCCAACTCCATTATTGGCCTTATTGGGGTACGTTAAGCCCATACCTACAGGTGTTCATTGTTTTACAGCTGTTGCATTGTTGTTGGCCAAGAGGCAGGTCGCTTTGCATTAGTGTGATGTTTCTTGCCCTACTGAGGCAGCATGGATGCGTTATTTAACAGCAAGCCCAGGGGCCGCGTCACGGACTCCCTGCAATCCCCGCACTGCTCTCATGTGAGATCAGCACGGGATTGGTCTGAGCGGGCTGGCAAGACACTCCACTCAGAGCGGGGTGTCTGTGGGGTTTTTTCCAGGCCGGATGTTCAATGCAGCCACGCTGGAGAAACCTAAGTGCGCATGTGTGTTTTGGTTGGCCTGAGACAGCCGACCAAAGACATATGCGCGCTTAGGGAGTGCACATAGCATTCCTCCTCCCCATGCTCCGCCCCTCTCTGCACAAGCTGGCTCAGAGCCGGCAAATGAAAAATAAAATGATTGCTTTATTTTTCATTTGCTGGCTCTGAGCAAGGCATTGGGGTGACGCTCCTCTTCCAACCCAAGTCAGGTGTCAGTAGCTCATAAGGTCCTGTTTTTGGTGCTTTCAATTCCACTATTTGTGGTTTCAGTTTTTATATCATAAATTCTGGATTAAATATACCTCAAGGCCAAGAAAAACACATTCGTTCTTTTGTTATTTCCTAATGAAAAAGCAAAAAATTGCTCATAACGGATCCTGATTCAAAGAATCAGACCCGGATGTCCGTTCTATTACAGAAAATCTGCCAATTAGCCAGACTTTTATATTAGTCAGCATGGATTGGGATGGGAAAATGGGCATTTCCATGAGCGGTGGTCATAACTTTGTGGGTGTTCACAATCACTAACGTACATTCCCATATGTATGCGCTTTTAACTTCCCTCCTACTTCAAGGAAGGAAGAGTGTTTTTTTGGGGGGGGGGTTTCTTTATTGTTTCAGCACGTAAACAGCAGTTATTACCCATTGTATGACGGATATTCTATACATCATTCCATCTGTTACAGTATACCAATTGGTTTAGTACAATAACAATTCCACTTTTTCACTGTGCTCCAAAACTTTGGAGGCCATAACTTTTAAAACAACCCTCAACCCCCCTCCCCTCAACCAGCGCCCGTTTATCGATGTTAGGTGTGGTTTTATGCTAACTTTCGATTTTCAGGAGTCATCTTGCGTGTCCCTGGCTTGTCCTTCCTGACTTGGGGAGTCCCCTGTATCCCGATGCTCTCCCCCCCCTTGGGTCTTGTTGCGATGACTGGGGTGTGGCTGCCATCTCCTGTATCATCATTCCCCAGGCTAATAATACCTCTGGTAATTTCTCATCTCGTCTGGTTTTCCTCATGTGTTCCCCCTCTGCCATCGCCCATTCCTTAAGGTCTATCTTCCATTTAGCAATAGATGGGCCCTGTGGAGTCAGCCAATGAATTGCTATTTGTCTCTTTGCTATTGTGAGTCCCAATATCAGAAAACATCTGGTTGTTTTACGCTTAGGATTGCTAGGTATCAGTCCCAAAAGGCAAGTTTTTATCTCCAACGCTACCCTCCAGCCCGACACCCTAGTGAGTTGCTCTAGTACTTCTGTCCAGCATTCTTGTATCTGAGGGCACTTCCAGACCATGTGCACAAAATTAGCTTGTGTGTACCTGCATCTAGGACATTGTGAGTCTCGCGCTGCATTGATCATGTGTAGTCGTCTGGGGGAAAGGTACGTCATGTGTATTATGTTGTATTGTATTAGTTTAATTCTGGCGCTTATTGACACTTTACGGACTCCCTCATGGATTTTCTTCCAATCTGACGGCGTTAATGGGTGATCGATAACCCCTGCCATCTTTCTTCTATTTTTAGGGGCTTGCCTTGTCTATCCTCTCTCAGCGCTCGGTATAGATGGGTTGCAAACTTACGCCCTCCCGCCATAGAAATCATGGTGACTAGCGTTTGTGAGTGTTCTGGGGCCTCTGGGAAGGACGGTCAAAGCTCTCTGGCCGTGGCTGCTATTTTTGCGTATTGCAAGAATTGTCCGGCGCCCAGCTCAAATGTTTCTACCGCGTCCTGATAGGTTATGAACCTCCCTTCAGGGTATAGGTCCGCTAACATTAGGCAGCCTCCGTCTCTCCATTTTTCGGTTGTCATTGCTTGCTCTATCTTGGCGAACTGTGGTATACACCAGACATCTGCCTCTGGAGCAAAGGGCTTCCTCCTGATTACCGTTTTTACCATTCTATCCCATAATTTGGCCATTAGTCGTATCAGGTAGGGGGTCGTGCCTGGCCTTGCCTGTCTTTGCCCCTCCTGAGTAGGGTTGCTAGCTGCTGATTCCCGTAGGTACCCTCCAGCAGGGTCCTTTCCCAGGAGGATTCTGTGTCAAGCCACGGTATCGCGTGCTGTAACTGCGATACCAGGTAATAGAGCTCCAGATCTGGGATTTCCAACCCCGTCTATCCCATTGCCGTTTCATCACTTCTAGGCTCACCCTGCAGCGCTTCTCATTCCATAGCAGGGATGTCAGCAGCACTTCTAATTCTTTGAAAACCTTGCGCAGGATCACATAAAAAGACCCCTGCATAACATAGAGGCATCTGGGTAGCACCACCATTTTGATTAAGGCCACTTTGCCCATAAGGGACATCTTTAGGGTATTCCAGAAGGTGACACTTCCTATTAACTCCCTTATTATCCTTCCAAGGTTCAGATCGTAGAACTGATCCCTGTCCCTGGTGATATGTATGCCTAGGTATCTAACTACTTCCAATTCCCAGGGGAGCTCCAGTTGTGGAAATCGGGACACTTCGCCACCTTCAGGTCGAGTGATCGGGTACAGCTGCGACTTAGACTTGTTGATCTTTAGTCCTGAGGCTGCCGCAAAGCTATCCAGCGCACTGATTAATATTGCAGTAGACTGCATTGGATCCCTTAGATACACCAAGGCATCATCTGCATATAGGGAGACTACATGCTCGGATGGTCCTATTTTTATGCCGTGTCCCCTGAGTACCACTCTTAGGTGGCAGGCTAGCGGCTCCATTAATATTACAAATATTAGCGGGGAGAGCGGGCACCCCTGCCGGCCCTATACTTTCAGACACATAGCGTCCCATCTGAAGCCTAGCCATTGGCTTTGCGTATAATAACTTAACCCACTTGATGTATTGCTGCCCCAGTCCCATTTTTCCTAGTACAGGCCAGATATAGTCCCATCGGACAGGGTCAAACGCCTGTTCTATATCTAAGAAGACCAGGGCATTATCCCCCGGTCTCCCTTCCAGGGTCTGCATGACATGTGCCAGGCGGCGGATATTTCGCAGGGTGTTCCTGCGGGGTATGAAACCCGATTGGTCTTCATGTATAATCTGGGGCAGATGCGGGAGCAATCTGGAAGCCAAGACGTGGCTGATGAGTTTCAGATCCACATTTAACATAGATATGGGCCTGTATGAGTTCGGTAGCATTGGGTCTTCCCCTGCCTTCGGGATCAACCCTATAAGCGCTTCCTGCATGGTTTTCGGTAGTTCTTTCTTCTCTTGTGCCTTGGTGAAAGTCTCGAGCAGTCTTTCTGCTAGTATATCCGGGAACTGCTTATAGAATTCAGCCGCCAGGCCATCGGCGCTGAGTGACTTTGAAGTTTTCATCTGTTGGATCGCCTTTATTACTTCCATTTTTGTTAACGGGGTGTCCAGGGCTTCCTGGGCTTCCTGATCTAAGCTAGGCATTGCAAACCCCTCCAGGAAAAACTCCATAGTCGAGGTGGGCGCCTCGAATTGAAGTTCTGTGTATACTATCTTGAGATGTTCTGCAAATACCGCATTTATCTCGTGCTGAGTATATTTCATATTCTGATTTCCCGGGTCCCTGATTGCCAATATTGGTTTAGGTTGTGTTTCCATTTTTATGAGCCGTGCCAGCATCCAGCCAGATTTGTCCCCTTCTATATACCAGCGCTTTCTGCTTTTATTCCGATCAAATTTATACCGCATATCCCATAGCTCGCCTATCTTTTGTCTCTGCTCTGTCCATCCCATGAGGCCCTCTACGTTTGTGGGGAGCAAATCTTCTAGTGCGGCCAACTTACGTTCTTGTCCTTGCAGGTCTCACTTTAACACTTTTCTGACTCCCACCTCTGTTGCCATACACCCCCCCCCTAAGTACCACTTTCATCGCGTCCCATTCTGTCGCCCTAGTATTTGCTGTCTTCCAATTGGTATTAAAGTATCCTCTCAACTCCGTATCTATTGCAGCCTTAAATACCGGGTCCGACGGTGCTTCAACATTAATCCTCCATAATGGTATCTTGGAACGGGGTCTGCTCAATGTGTATTCTATCAGCAATGGGGAGTGGTCGGACATGAATCGGGCCAAGTATTGTGCTTCGCCCACTCTATGTATGGACTCAGCCTGCATGAAGAAATAGTCTAGCCTGCTATATGTGTTCGTCGCCGGTGTATGGCAAGAGTAAGTTTTTTGGTGTTGATGCCTGTGCCTCCAAATATCTACGAAGCCATAGCTAGATCGCATTACCCTCATGGCCTCCCTCACCTTGGGTTTAGCGTCTGGTCTCGGTGGGAGCCTATCTAGTGTGCCCTCGAAGGCGCAGTTATAATCCCCCGCTATCAGTAGTTCCGTTTCAGGGTTGAGCTGGGCCTGACTAAGAGTCGACCCCAAGAAATCCCCATCGTCATTATTAAGAGCATATATATTGATCAGGCACATATCGTGACCATCCATAGTGCCTTCAACCAGTATGAATCTACCATTTGGGTCCAGTTTGGTTCTCGCCATTTTAAAAGGGACTCCCGGTGCCACCCACACCAATACACCCCTAGAAAATCCCGAGTAGGATGTCGCGTATATCTGACCCCTCCAGCATCTTTGAACATACTTGAGACAGTCACCCCAAAGGTGCGTTTCCTGCAAAAATGCTATGGAGACCCCATAACGTTTCATGTAGGCAAATATATGGTTCCGCTTAGCAAAATTATTCAGTCCCCGGACGTTCCACGTTATAAATTTGTATGTACTTCCCTTATCCATCATGTCACTGTATCGTCCCAGGTCACCTGATTGACTCTCATGGAAGGTTCTTGCCGAACACGAAACCTGAATGCAACCGCCCTACATTGCTTCCTCTGCTTGCTAGAACTCCTGGATTGTCTGCTGTTTTTTAACGTACCCCTAACACAACAATTTCCCCAACTTCCCCCCTCCCCCACCCATAGGCAGTAGCTCTCCATCCCCCTTGCACCAACGATGGCCTAAGGACCTGGGGCTCCGCCCCACACCTCTTATCCTCCCCCCTCCCTTATCCATTTTACCTTTATCCAAGTAATACTAACCCAACTAAATCAACATGGAAAAACTCAAACCCAATATAAATATAGTGTGCTTCAGTAACTTTTACAGTGTGGCCAAGCCACCGGGCCCCGCGGTACCCCGCCGGACCATTCAGCCCCGCTAGGCCACTCACGTGGGGAGGCGGCTGGGAAGTCCAATTAAGTTCTAGTGGTGGAACCACGCAGCATAGCATCCTCTTAGGTATACTTTCTCAGTGTGTACCCACCCACCCCCATCCCTTGTACCTTTCATCGAACCTGGCACCAGCATCATGTCCTTCCACTGTCAAGCACCCTCCCCCCTGCCTTTTCCTTACTCACAGTGCTGTATTTTCTTTTGTTCTTCGTCAAGAACCTTCATCTACCACCAGAATAGACGCTCCCGTCCCTCTTTATCCTTCTGGGGTTTCCTCTGTCTGTGATTGAGTTTCTTGCACTAGGCAGAGAGGGGAGAACTGATTCTGGAGTTGTATGGCTGCCAATTCTGTCCGTAGTGTTCCATCTGTGTCAACCAGGATTCGTCCCGACCCCGTAGCCCCCACATGGGGGTTCTCTGTTCAATGCCATCTCGGTGGTGCCCTCGCTGCCGTCGACGGCATGACCGCTGTTCTCGCCATCCCTGGTTCTGGTCTGGTCCCGTCAGGCCTATCGACTCCATCCAGTCCACCACGTCTTGTGGCGTATCATAGAAATGGACCTTGTCCTTAAACTGTACTCAGAGTTTTGCAGGAAATAGTAGGCTTTATTTGATGTTATGTTCCCGAAGGCACCGTTTGATTCCTAAAAAGCCATTGCGAAGCTCTTGAACTTTCCTAGTGTAATCGGGAAATATTTGAATTACCTGATCCACATACTTCGGCGGGCCATGGAGACGAATGTGCTGAAGAATTATGTCTCTGTCTCTGTAGTTAAACAGGCGTGCTATTAGAGCTCTAGGCAAAGAGCCTGGGCTCGGCGGGGGCCTGAGGACGCGGTGGGCTCTTTCAATGGCAAAACATTTGGAGAGTCTGAAGTTGTCTAGGGCTGTGGCAATCCATCTTCCAAGAAGATATCCGCCGCCGGACCTTCGGCTTTTTCAGGGAAACCCACAAACCTGAGGTTATTCCTCCTCGGACACCCTTCCGCATCTTCCACTCTGTCTTCCATGCAGTAGGACTGGGTTTGTAGTGTGGAGACCATTGTGCGGAGCTACTGGACCTCTTCCTATAATGTCATCACTTCTTCTTCGGTGTTGGTGACTCTTTCCGCCACCTTCCGAAGATCCAGGTGCAGATGGTTAATGTCCATCGCCATTGTATCCATCTTTGCTTTTAAAGCCACTCGGGAGTCTCTGATGGCATTCAGTATATCCATTTTGTCTCGCGCCATAGCATTGTGACTGGTCGAGTCGTCTGTATCCCGTCTGGGCTGTTCCACTTGGCCGGGTCCCGATACTGTGTACTCTACAATTTTATTGGATTGCCCTCCTCATGCTGGCTTGTCCTTTCCCATGTGGGGCCGCGCCTCGTTGTCATTTGAGAGGGTGCCAAGTATGGCTGTCGTTGCTGCCCTATGGAGTAGGCCCTGTGTTTTTCCACCTTTTTTCCCTCTGAGCCTGGGGCCAGAAGTGACCCTTCTTCCGTGGCGCTGCGCTTACTGTATGGTGCTTTTTTATACGGCCACAGGACTACCATCTGCACTATATAATCAGTCAAACGGCTCCCCCTAGACCTTCCTCGAATGTCAGGGCCGACGCCCCTGTTATCTTCTTAGCCGGCCTCTGCTCCGTATTGAGGCCCGGGCGCGGCCCAGCCGCCCCACACTGCACTGGGCTCGTGGCGTTACCACCCTCTGGCCTCTTCTAGGGCCCAGGTGATCACTCCGCTGGGCGCCCGGGCTCCTCAGCAGCGTCGCCAAAGCCCCACCACCATTGCGGCCCCTCCCGGGGTATTTCAAGGCTTCCACCAGCCTAGGAGCTCACGTCAGGTCTCTCTCGGAGGGCCTACCTCGACTGCGGCCCTCCAGGCCGTGACGCTTGTACCTTCCTCCGGACCCCAGCTGGGGCCACACAACTTTGCTTTAGGGGGGAGCCGGACCTTCGAGTCAATCACCGCCGCCCCCAGGAGCACCCGCCAGCCGCCCACCGCGATGCAGTCATTTCCCCCGCCGCCTTACTAGTCCTCGGCTCCAGAGTCAGGCACCTCCATCTCTAAGTCAGGCACTCTCCGCTTCGCCGGATCTCCAAGGGTCAAAATCCCGTTACTTATCGGTGACTGTTCTCTGCTTTTTTGTTCCTCGGGGTCCAGGTGGGCTGCTGCAGCTATTCCTGGGGCTATGCTGCCGATTCCATCAGGATAAATGCAGCATTCCTTCTCTCATGGGACGGAACTCCGCTTAGCTGCGACTACTCAGCCATCTTAGTTGGCCATCTTCAAGGAAGGAAGAGTTGTGATGTAGTGGCCATGTTACTGGCTTTGCATTTGGGATATATGTGTTCCAGTTGTGGTTTCGGCATTTGACCAAAAATGAATTAATCTTGCTCTTCATAGAAGACTGTAGAAATATAAAATGTAATGAATAATTAAATGACAATGGATAAAACTCTAATGGGAGGTTCATCTTAATTCCCTAATTCCCTAAACTGATGAAGGAAAGGCGCAACCAGAATTAAAGTTACCAGGGAATTATTTCTTTCCAGATGCGATATTATGCGTCATTCTGGGTTCTAGGACTCAGAATAGGGCAAAGCACGATAACTGTGGTAACTTTCAACAATTGCAAAGTTCCTAACTCAGAACAATTAACATTTGTTTACCTGTACGAATTCCACCCAGTTTACCTTGTAAAACCTGTGGGTCCAGTAATTACTGCAATACTCTCTTTCAAAATTCGGCAACAAACTCGGGGGCTCTTAGAATGAGGCCCTTAATGCACACAATATTGAATCACCTCCCTTCACCCATTGTTATGCAGGGCTCAGTTGCACCCAGGAAACACACAAATAAATGTCACTGGTGCAAGGAGAGTGCCAAAGTATGCGCATACAGACACCCATTTTTAATGGGGCACACGGGACTGCATGTATCCTAAAGGAAGAAACACTAGACTGTTACAATTGGATAACTACCAAATTCATGAAGCATAATAGTGACTACAGGTTTCAAAATATGAACGCACCTTGACTATCTTCAAGAGAGTAATGTCTAACAAGAGTAAAACAGGAGAAATGGGAGCGATGATAGTGCTTGAATCAGATACATTTCTAATATTTTTCTCTGCTCCTGATAAAAGAAATGATTCACTGACAAAATATCGACTACAGAAATATCGACGACAAAAATATCGGAGCCGAAATATCGAAGTCAAGAATATCGACATCCTATCTACATCATGGTAAGTACAAAAATATCGAAAATTAAATATCGATGTCAAAAATATAGTTGTAAAAAATATCGTTTTTTTTAAATGTTAAAAAAATAATCTAAAATAAAGTAAACAATACATATAATTAAAAGAAACATAGTTAAAATTATTTTAAAATGTTTAAAAATAAAAACTGATACATAAAATGTTAAAATAAATTAAACATATACATATAAAATATAATATATATACTTACTTAATAATATTCATAAATAATTATTTTAATAACTTATAAATTGTTAAAAATATTTTATAAATTATAAATACAGACATACACATACAAAAATATTATTAAAATTTTTAAAAATATATTTAACAAATTAAAAAATTTACAATCTTTTTAATTTTTGTAAAACAAATTATACACAACATTAAGTAAAACAATACAGAAAAATATTGGATAGCGGAGGGAAAAAAATTACTATTCCCACTCCAAGAGTGCAACAGTAGGGAAAGTGTTGGATAGCGTAGGGGTAAAAATTACTATTCCAACTCCAGAGGGTGCAACAGTAGGGAAAGTGTTGGATAGCGTAGGGGTAAAAATTGCTATTCCCACTCCAGAGAGTGCAACAGTAGGGAAAGTGTTGGATAGCGTAGGGCTAAAAATTACTATTCCCACTCCAGAGAGTGCAACAGTAGGGAAAGTGTTGGATAGCGAAAGGATTAAAATTACTATTCCCACTCCAGTGAGTGCAACAGTAGGGAAAGTGTTGGATAGCGTAAGGGTAAAAATTACTATTCCCACTCCAGTGAGTGCAACAGTAGGGAAAGTGTTGGATAGCGTAGGGGTAAAAATTACTATTCCCACTCCAGAGAGTGCAACAGTAGGGAAAGTGTTGGATAGCGAAAGGGTTAAAATTACTATTCCCACTCCAGTAATTGCAACAGTAGGGAAAGTGTTGGATAGCGTAGGGGTAAAAATTACTATTCCCACTCCAGTGAGTACAACAGTAGGGAAAGTGTTGGATAGCGTAGAGGTAAAAATTACTATTCCCACTCCAGAGAGTGCAACAGTAGGGAAAGTGTTGGATAGCGTAGGGGTTATAATTGCTATTCTAACTCCAGAAAGTGCAACAGTAGAGAAAGTGTTGGATAGAGTAGGGGTAAAAATTACTATTCCAACTCCAGAGAGTTCAACAGTAGGGAAAGTGTTGGATAGCGTAGCGGTAAAAATTACTATTTCAACTCCAGAGAGTGCAACAGTAGGGAAAGTGTTGGATAGCGTAGGGGTAAAAATTACTATTCCAACTCCAGAGAGTGCAACAGTAGGGAAAGTGTTGGATAGCGTAGGGGTAAAAAATACTATTTCAACTCCAGAGAGTGCAACAGTAGGGAAAGTGTTGGATAGCGTAGGGGTAAAAATTACTATTCCCACTCCAGAGAGTGCAACAGTAGGGAAAGTGTTGGATAGCGCAGGGGTTCAAAATAACATACTTATCAATTAAATAATTGTTTTAATTAAATAATAATTTATTAATAAATTAACAATAAATTATTTATAAATACCAATAAATTAAAATTAATAATTACTTTAATAACATTAAATTTCTTCCCACCCTATTCCCCAATAAACACAAAACCCATTCCACATAAAATTTAACACAATTAATATAATTATCAATTAATCAATTAATAAAAATTAATTAACAATTAATAATTAATTAACAATAAAATAATTATCAATACCAATAAATAATAAATAATAAAAATTAATTACCAATTAATAATTAATGAACGATATATTAATTATCAATACCAATAGTTATTAATAAATAATTACTTAATTATAATAAATTACTTCCCACCCTATTCCCCTATAAACACACAAAAAACTGAATTAACACTATTAATATATTTATCAATTAATTAATAAATAAAAATTAATTACCAATTACAAATTAATAAACAATAAATTAATTATCAATACCAAAAAAAATTATTATTAATTACTTTATTATAATTAATTTACTTCCCACCCTATTCCCCTATAAACCCACAACCCGTTCCACTAAAAAATGTATACAATTAATATAATTATCAATTAATCAATTAATAAAAATTAATTACCAATTAATAATTAATTAACAATAAATTAAATATCAATAACAATAAATAAAAATTAATAATTACTTAATTACAATTAAATTACTTCCCACCCTATTCCCCTATAAACTCACAACCCGCTACAGAACTAAAATGCAAAATTTTATTAAAAATAATTAATAATTTCTAAAAATTATGAATTAATTTACTATAATTAAATTACTTCCCACCCTATTCCCCTATAAACCCACAACCCGCTACGGTACTAAAATGCAAAATTTACTTTAAAAAAATTACTAACTTCTAAACAATTAATACATATATTTAAAAAAATAATACAAAACATAACAAAACATGTGGAACACATACATATAAAATACATACTAAAATACATAACACTAACATAAACATCGATATTATTAACATCGATATTTTTACTATCGATATTAACAACTTCGATATTGACAAAAACGATATTTCTTACCTTCAGGTCGATATTCTGGTCACCGATATTCTTGATGTCGATATTCTGTCCCTACGATATTTAAAACTCGATATTAATGTAGGTCGAAATTTAAAAGTCGATATTTTGACTGTGCACCAAAAGAAATATACAACAAGCCTTGGCAAAGCCAATAGGTCTCACTATGGGGCAAAGCGTTAAAAAATGGGTATGAGTGCAGAGCAAAACGACTTTGTGTTGCAGAGCATCAATCCTTCTTATTATCTATGTAAGGGGGCCACAAGGGGCCAGAAAGACTGCAGGTTTTCATGCAAAACCAGGCAACAAAATAATGTGACGTAGATTTTTCCACTAGACACCAGGGAATTGTGTGTTTTTTAGGCATTGTAGTGGAGAGAACCCTTGGTCAAGGGTTGCTCCCCTTTTGGCCCATGTATTTCCTTTGGTTTCCGTCCCCCTGGGAGACGACCGGCTGCTTTTTTAGACCGCTCTGCCTTCCCGGGGAAGGTCGAAATTCACTAGACACCAAGGATTCGTATATATGTATGTGATGGTGGGAACCTTTGAGCAAGGGTTGCTCCAAAGGCCCCTAAATATTGTTTATTTTTAGCTATTTTTCGGGCGGATCGGTCTCCAGGGTGGGTGGAAAGCATTGCGACACCAGGGACTAAGTTTCTGTATGTGGGTGGATCTATCACTGGGGCAAGGGTCACTCCCATCTTGTGGTGCCAAATTTTATGCCTTTGTTTTGTGCCCTCCTTGGAAGCAAGTAAGCGTCTTTTGATTCTGATCTAGCTCCCAGAGCTGACTTCATTGATTTTTATAATGGTAACTATTTTATTTCTTATGATTTGTGAATTATTTTCCGTTTTATTGTAGAGAAAATCATTTGATATTCTTGGTGATGAATCCTGTTTACGGTTTCGGCATTGTTAGATTTGCAGTTTGTGCATTTGAAAGCGTTTGGCAAGGAAAGGTTTTTGTAATGTTTACCTCAAATGTGTATCATTGCCCTGCTTAAATTTTTGTTGTTGTTGTTACTGTTGTAATAATTTCAGCATATTTAGCTTCTGTTTCATTGTCTTTCAAAATAACGTATGGATTCGTGCAAGATGTGCTCTGTTATGTGTATGTTTTTCCTTTCTAGTGGAATATCTTTTGGGCTTGCTGTGTCTGTGCCGAGTGCATGCTGTTGATCCTCAATCTAGCTGTCTGTGGCAAGTGAAAGGTATCTAGTTATCTTTTTGGAGTATACATTTCATTCCGTGGTTTGTATCGACAGTTTCTTTCAAGATCGTTATATGTCAATAGTTATATTAACTGGTTGATACAGCCACAGTTTGTTGAGCTCTAATTTGGCACTGTGATCTTTATTGCTGTGTTGTTGTGATAGTTTCATTATTAAGAATTATGGCTGCCCACTGGCTGACCACCCAGCAGATTGCTAGTTTGCTTTTTGAATCTGCCTCTGAACATGGCTCTGAAACTGACTCTGCATCTTAAGTAAAGGAGCAAGTGCAAGATTCTGGCAGTGAATATTCTGTCCTAGAAGAATCATCTGAAGATGAATCCACTTTAGCGCTGATAAATTGCCTCCTTTAGAAGAGGGCATTGATATGCTAGTAGTGCAGCATGAGCAAGCTGGATTACAGCCAGGGACTGGAAGGCTTCCAATTGGAAGTGCTGAGCTCTGTGTTGCCCTTAGCGGGAAACAGCGTTTACAATGCTGTTTCCACAATGCAGTGCTATTACAACGCGGTTGTTACAAAAACCGCGTTGTTAGTACGCAATAACTTTACATCGCAAGTCATTACAACGACTTGCTGTAGGGGGCTCAAAGGTATTGGATATGAAATCCAACACCTTCCCTGCTGTTGCGCAAACTGGAGTAGGAATAGTAAATAATACTATTCCTAAGTCCAGCGCGCCCCCTACAGCAAGTCGTTGTAATGACTTGCGATGTAAAGGTATTGCGTACTAACAACGCAGTCATTGTAACAACCGCGTTGTAATAGCATGCGATGTATTCGCATGCGTTATAACATGCTATATTCCCCCTAGCATGGTGCAGACAGATTTTCCTGCCTTTAGTGGTGTTGTAGGATGTAGAGTTGATGCAGAGAACATTTTGCCTATCATTTTCTTCCAACTGTTCATTGATGATGTGTTTTTGGCTGATATTGTTGAGCAGACCTATTTGCATGCAGAACAGTTTTTGAAGGACAACAGTGCCACACGGAAGGCCCACTCTAGAGCTAAGCATTGGACTCTCATAATTCTCTATGAGGTGAAGCAGTTCTGGGGTTTAACTTTTTTAATGAGATTGCTAAGGAAGTCATCACTGTCTTTATATTGGTCTAGTACCTTGATGGCAACTGCTGTTTTCCCAGCAACAATGAGTAGAGATCGATATTTGGTTCTGTAGTGGATGCTGTATTTTGTTGATAATGCTGCAGGGTTACCATGAGATCACCCTAATTGTGACTGTCTCTTCAAGATTTGATCTGTCCTTGACCATTTAGTTGATCGTTTCTCACAGATCTATGTTACAGGTCAAGATATGGCAGTGAACGAGTCTATAGTTCCTGTTCAAAGGCCATTTGGTTTTCAGACAGTACATACCCAACAAGAGAGCACACTATGGATTAAGCTGTATATGTTGTGTGAAAGTGCTACTGGATAGGTGTATAATTTCAAAGTGTACACTGGTACAGAATCTTCCATTGACCCCCCCTGGTTGCCCGTCCACTTTTAGAGTTAATGAAAAAATTGTGTGGGAACTTAGCAGAGCACTTTTTCACAATGGTCACCTTTTATACGTGGACAATTTCTATGTACAATTATTTAAAGAATTGTTCAAGTGGGCACTGTGGCATGTTGCACAATCTGCTCTAAACGTAAAGGTTACCCTAAAGAGCTTGTATGTAAGAAACATGACAGGGAGCAGAGGAGTACCTTGTATAGCAATGCGCTACTTGCTTTGAAAGTTTCAAACTGAAGAGATGTCCACATGCTCAGAACTGTTCAGGATAAGCACTTTACCTGTGACTGTTTGGGATCAGGTAGATGAAGTGCACAAACCACGGTCAATTCTAGGCTACAACAACCACATGGGAGCTGTAGATAGAGTAGAACAAAGGTTGGAGCCTTACAATGCAGCTCGAAAGTCACACATCTGGTTCAAGAAGTCGGTTGTTAATTTGTTTCATTTGGCACCATTCAATGCTTACGTTGTTATCAAAGAACATTCTCCAGACTCCAACATGTCTTTTCTACAGGTTCAGAAGTCTGAAATAGGCAGCTTTTTTGCACTAGAGCAATCAAGTGTTCCTAGAATCTGAGAAGTTGAGGATGTGACCAGATTGAAAGATTGCCACTATCCTGAATACATTCCTCCAACATCCAAAAAGACTTTCCTTGACAGAGATATAGGGGTCGATTCCGATTCGGGCCAGAAGCGCACCTAATACTATTCGTCCGGAAAAAAAACAAGCCGAATGCGTGTTTCCCGACCGATTCGAACAGTCGTCCCAACGAGCAAGTACGATGCGCATAACAGCCCTGATTCCGAGCGAGCCGTACTTACCCATTTCAGCTCCTGTTCCCCGCCCGAACCGGATCGGTAAACGTCGAATCAAGTCGCACGGAAGCAAATACACAGCACCTTCCGGCCGGACTAGTACGATGCGTACTCCGTACGCGCCGAACCCGTCGCTACGTCCGGCACGTCAGAGCATCCGGGAGAGCTGCACATAAGCTCCGATTCGCGCCACAAGACTATCCACGGCTACGAGACGAACAAGCCGGCGACGAGTACGAGTCGAAGCCATGAGAAACCCGAACGAGACGAACAAACCATGAATCTCATCGCGCAGGTCCTACCAATACTCTACATCTATTACCGGGACCGGTACGGACGCGTACGGCGAAGACGGTAAGCCAAACACCCACTACACAAAGAAACGACACGTACCCAACATATGTCACACAAACATAGGGATGCAGAAATGACGTACACTAGCAACAGCAGAACCATAGGGGCGGGATGGCTACCACCAATGCCATACACACCCATAGGGTGCTGGATGCCTACCACTACCACCACCCCTACTCAGGGGGCCTGGATGCCTGTCACTAATACCATCCCCACCCATAGGGGATGGATGCCTACCACTAACACCACCCCTACTCAGGGGGGCCTGGATGCCTGTCACTACTACCATCCCCACTCATAGGGGGATGGATGCCTACCACTACCACCATCCACACTCATAGGGGGATGGATGCCTACCACTACCACCACCCCTACTCAGGGGGCCTGGATGCCTGTCACTACTACCATCCCCACTCATAGGGGGATGGATGCCTACCACTACTACCATCCCCACTCATAGGGGATGGATGCCTACCACTACCACCACCCCTACTCAGGGGGCCTGGATGCCTGTCACTACTACCATCCCCACTCATAGGGGGATGGATGCCTACCACTACCACCATCCCTACTCAGGGGGGCCTGGATGCCTACCACTACCACCACCCCTACTCATGGGGGCCTGGATGCCTGTAACTACTACCATCCCCACTCATAGGGGGATGGATGCCTACCACTACCACCACCCCTACTCATGGGGGCCTGTATGCCTGTCACTACTACCATCCCCACTCATAGGGGGATGGATGCCTACCACTACCACCACCCCTACTCATGGGGGGCCTGGATGCCTGTCACTGCTACCATCCCCACTCATAGGGGGATGGATGCCTACCACTACCACCACCCCTACTCAGGGGGGCCTGGATGCCTACCACTACCACCACCCCTACTCATGGGGGCCTGGATGCCTGTCACTACTACCATCCCCACTCATAGGGGGATGGATGCCTACCACTCCTACCATCCCCACTCATAGGGGGATGGATGCCTAACACTACCACCACCCCTACTCAGGGGGCCCTGGATGCCTGTCACTACTACCATCCCCACTCATAGGGGGATGGATGCCTACCGCTACCACCATCCCTACTCAGGGGGGCCTGGATGCCTACCACTACCACCACCCCTACTCATGGGGGCCTGGATGCCTGTAACTACTACCATCCCCACTCATAGGGGGATGGATGCCTACCACTACCACCACCCCTACTCATGGGGGCCTGTATGCCTGTCACTACTACCATCCCCAATCATAGGGGGATGGATGCCTACCACTACCACCACCCCTACTCATGGGGGCCTGGATGCCTGTCACTACTACCATCCCCACTCATAGGGGGATGGATACCTACCACTACCACCATCCCCACTCATAGGGGGATGGATGCCTACCACTACCACAACCCCTACTCAGGGGGGCCTGGATGCCTGTCACTACTACCATCCCCACTCATAGGGGGATGGATGCCTACCACTACTACCATCCCCACTCATAGGGGGATGGATGCCTACCACTACCACCACCCCTACTCAGGGGGGGCCTGGATGCCTACCACTACCACCACCACTACTCATGGGGGCCTGGATGCCTGTCACTACTACCATCCCCACTCATAGGGGGATGAATGCCTACCACTACCACCACCCCTACTCATGGGGGGCCTGGATGCCTGTCACTACTACCATCCCCACTCATAGGGGGATGGATGCCTACCACTACCACCACCCCTACTCATGGGGGCCTGGATGCCTGTCACTACTACCATCCCCACTCATAGGGGGATGGATGCCTACCACTACCACCACCCCTACTCAGGGGTGCCTGGATGCCTACCACTCCCACCACCCCTACTCATGGGGGGCCTGGATGCCTGTCACTACTACCATCCCCACTCATAGGGTGATGGATGCCTACCACTACCATCACCCCTACTCAGGGGGGCCTGGATGCCTACCACTACCACCACCCCTACTCATGGGGGCCTGGATGCCTGTCACTACTACCATCCCCACTCATAGGGGGATGGATGCCTACCACTACCACCACCCCTACTCATGGGGGCCTGGATGCCTGTCACTACTACAATCCCCACTCATAGGGGGATGGATGCCTACCACTACCACCACCCCTACTCATGGGGGCCTGGATGCCTGTCACTACTACCATCCCCACTCATAGGGGGATGGATGCCTACCACTACCACCATCCCCACTCATAGGGGGATGGATGTCTACCACTACCACCATCCCTACTCAGGGGGGCCTGGATGCCTACCACCACCCCTACTCATGGGGGCCTGGATGCCTGTCACTACTACCATCCCCACTCATAGGGGGATGGATGCCTACCACTACCATCATCCCCACTCATAGGGGGATGGATGCCTACCACTACCACCACCCCATCTCAGGGGTGCCTGGATGCCTACCACTACCACCACCCCTACTCATGGGGGGCCTGGATGCCTGTCACTACTACCATCCCCACTCATAGGGGGATGGATGCCTACCACTACCACCACCCCTACTCAGGGGGGCCTGGATGCCTACCACTACCACCACCCCAAACTCATGGGGGCCTGGATGCCTGTCACTACTACCATCCCCACTCATAGGGGGATGGATGCCTACCACTACCACCACCCCTACTCATGGGGGGCCTGGATGCCTGTCACTACTACCATCCCCACTCATAGGGGGATGGATGCCTACCACTACCACCACCCCTACTCATGTGAATCGGAATGCCTACCACTACCACCACCCATACTCAGGGGGGCCTGGATGCCTACCACTACCACCACCCCTACTCATGGGGGCCTGGATGCCTGTCACTACTACCATCCCCACTCATAGGGGGATGGATGCCTACCACTATCACCATCCCCACTCATAGGGGGATGAATGGCTACCACCCACACCACCGCTACACATAGGACGGGAAATGCATGACACAACCAGCATACTCCAACATAAGGAATGTCTGAAAATACATCCCACCAACACCATGACAAGCGTGTGTAGTCTGTGTCAAATGCCTACAACACTGAACATGACATTGAGCATACAATGTGACCCCTATCACATGTGTCACACATAAATGTGTGTGGCCTCCACAATGCAAGCAGACCATGACCACTGTGGCAATGGGGTATAACACCCCATCATCACAGTGACCAATAGGTAAGTGTGGGGTCCATAGCTGAAGCCCAATTGAACATTGTGGCAATGGGGTCTAAACACCCATCACCACAGTGACCAAAAGGGAAGTGTGGGGTCCATAGCTGAAGCACATTTTGAACATTGTGGCAATGGGGTTTAAACCCCCATCATCACAGTGACCAAAAGGTAAGTGTGGGGTCCATACCTGAGGCACATTTTGAACATTGTGGCAATGGGGTCTAAACCCCCATCACCACAGTGACCAAAAGGTAAGTGTGGGGTCCATACCTGAGGCACATTTTGAACATTGTGGCAATGGGGTCTAAACCCCCATCACCACAGTGACCAAAAGGTAAGTGTGGGGTCCATACCTGAGGCACATTTTGAACATTGTGGCAATGGGGTCTAAACCCCCATCACCACAGTGACCAAAGGGTAAGTGTGGGGTCCATAGCTGAAGCACATTTTGAACATTGTGGCAATGGGGTCTAAAACCCCATCATCACAGTGACCAAAATGTAAGTGTTGTCATGGGAAAAGCTGCAAATGCCAAACAGCATGGATGATTCCTGGTCACAGAACAACAAACACATCTGTGGCATAGTAGTGCTTGTGTCCCATAGCAACATACATTGGGTTAGGCAAACAGTGCAGTGCAAATAAGATATACCTTTGGCCATGTGCAGACAAACATCACCCATGGGGGCTCACATTGTCAACATTCGTCAATAACACAATGACAGAAGTGACCATCATAATGCAGCCCCACATATCTGCACCAATGGACACACAAATGTAGATATCCTGTGGAGACTGTAGATGTCAGGTGAACAAATACCATACCATGGCAGCAATGGGACATACAAACCATGATCATTGAGCTGACTGATGACCTAGGAGTCCCAGGGACAGCAGGGGAAGCCCACCAAACAACATACAGCCAATGGCACACTAAAGATATGCCAATGCAGTGGTGCAGATGCACAAACACAAACAGGCAGCCTCACACTGCATATCAAACACAACAGGTGATGGGGGGTGTGCCAGTGTCCCCAGGCAACCACACAACACATGAGGAGGCCTGAATCACAATTACACAGATGTGTATACAGTGCCACACAAAAGTAACTCATGGATCGGATTCCCCTATGTGGGCAATCAGGCATTGTTAGATGAGAGGGAGCCCAAATGACACATGTCACACAAGCTTGTAGGAACAGCAAATAACACAGCAAGAGACAGACCAACCACAGCACTACCCCCAGGGACCCCACATTGTGGTGACCCTGGCCTGCATGATAATCCCACTGTGATGACAAAGCTAGATGTCGTTCACACTGTGAACCACAGTCATGTGTCCTCAGCAACAAACTACCATCACACCTACACAAACACAAATCAATCAGCACGGCCTGTCAGCCAAGGCCAACATGGAGGTAGGGGTCTAGCCGTGCAACAACTCTCATTTGCACACACTCAACACCACACACCTTGATCTCCACCAATGTGCAGCTGTGAAGCTCACATGGACTGGTGACATTGCACATGCACCCATGACAATCCCAGGGGTGGTGGTGGGAACTAAGGTGCAGAAACCCATCACACATGGCCAGTCAACAAGACTCGTGAATGTTTGACACACTGCACAGTATGCCGTACATGGGCATGACGTGAAATCCACCACAATCAATGGGATCCCGGACACAGTCACACACCAATGAAGAAGTCAAGGTCACCCATAAAGAACACACATAGACAACTTCCAACATTGCAGCTCTGACCCTGAGGAGTGGCAGCAGTCACACACACAACGTGTCACAATCACTGAAAGCTAACACAAACTGTAAATTACTTGACTTGTGTAACCAACAAGTGCCAAGGGGAATCCTGACTGTGTCTCATCTGCGTTTACCCACAAACTCAGCCCTGACAGCAAACACACCTATGGAAGACACCCTGATGACCAGTAATGTGCCATGCACCCACATCCCAAAGTACCCAGTGCGAAGATTTGGGGGGAACATAGGTCAACTCAGCAAGCATCACAAACAGGAACATCACTAGGGATCCCAGCCTGAGTTGCAAAATGGAAGTGAACACACACAGACATGCTCACACAACACACACCTTGGGCTCAGGCAATGTCACGGAATTACACACTGCCATGAGGGGACTCCACTCCTGTGTAAGGAAAGCTGTGCCATACGTTGTCTCTGCAGGGCTCCATCATGTCAGCAGTACACTTGGTCACTCAGTCAACAATTAGCACAAAATGAAGGCTCTCGTCACATCAGCCTGGTCATGGGAGTGTCACCGAAATCATCTGCACAGATCCAACACACATATATAGCAAGTTGCACTGATAACACAGATGAGTCCTTCCCCATTGATGCCCAAACTTGCATGTCCAGTGGAGATGGTCACACGGTCAGGGAAATAGACAAATTGAACAATGGCAAGCACAACTGATGTGCAGGGGTGTAAGCCACAGATGTGATATTGCAAATAAATGTAGGAAATCCCATTGGCAAATATTGAAAACATGACACCCTCATATTGCTGCAAAGGATGACATGGCTACACACCAGGATAGGACACATTCCCCCTGGACCACATGGGGTCCTGCACAGTAACACTTCATTTTCATGATATCAAAAATCACCATCACTGCAGCAATGGCATGGTTAGCATCATCAACATCATGTACATCTGAAGCAAAACCACCAGAGAACAGAAAGGAGCTTTATTCAGCATATGTGTGTGAAATAGAAAAGTCCAGAAAAAAGACAAAGGCCAATGGCCAGTCCAACAGTTAAGTCCGAACAGGGTGACAGTGGCAGATGTCACCCTTTGCTTGCCTGCACTGATACGGACCAGGGACATTCCCCTCGGAGGGGCATATGGGGGGGCAGGCCAGGCACCACAGGGACAGGATCAGGGTTCACCAGAAGGAGGCAGGGAAGGGGTGGCTGGTGCTGGAGAGTCACTGACAACTGCAGTGGAGGTGTCTGACATGGTGTGTGCCGGCACAACTGGGGGCATGAGTCAGATGGTGTGGGTGCCGGCACGACTGCAGTGGTCTGGCCAGATGGAGTGGACAGGTTCCCCACTGCAGTGCCCAAGTCAGACGGGGTGGTAGTGGACTCCACTGCAGTGCCTATCTCCAGGGGAGTAGAATGGGGTTCAGGTAAGGTGGGTAGGACAGAGGGGAGGACACGGTCTCCACACCAGTGGCACAAACATGTGCAGCGGGGGTGTGAGGCTGGAAGAGCAAGTGGTAGGGGAGAAGGCCGGATCATTTTGGGGATGGTGTATCTGTGGGTGGGGGAACCTGGGGCAGGGTGTGGTGGGGGAACCAGTGTTGTGGGGGCCTGAGGGATGGAGGAAGGAGACTGTGTGGTTGAGCTGCAGGGCGGTAGCGGGGTCTTGCTCTTCCGGGACTGGGGGAACTTGCGTGTGGGGGCCTTAGTTTGTCTGTGCCTGGGGGAGGGTGTCCAGGGGTGAGGGGCACTCCCCTCTGTGTGGGTGGACTTCCTCTTCCCCCTGTATGCTGGATCAGCTGGATCGGAGGGGAAGAGGCCAAGGTCACAGAGGAAGAGCTGCTGTTTAGGTGGGGTTGCAGGTGAGGCAAGGGAAGGGGTCTTGGAGGGAGAGGATTTGGAGGACTGCGGAGTGACTGTGGATGCCTGTGTGTGTGTCTGTTCCCCATCCCCTGTGGGTGTGGTATCAGTCCCCTGAGGATGCTTGTGTGCACGTTTTGCCTTTGTTTTGGGTGTTTCTGTGCTGCTTGTGTCTGTGTGTTTGGGTGATTGTGCAGGTGTGCATGTGCTTGGGACAGGTAGGGTGCCAGGAAGTGTGGATGGGGCAGAGGTAGGAGGGGTGAGGGACTGTTGGAGGAGGGACACTGCTGCCGTCAGGGAGGAGTCCATGGACTTATTGCTCCTCTGTAGGGCAGACATGCCAGATGAGATGCCCTCCATGAACGACACCAGCTGTGTCAACAGAGTGGTGTGTGCATGGAGGACACTCCGCATAGCTGTCTGCCCTACATGGAGCTGGCAAAGTAAGTACACAGACTCCTCACTCAGGGCAGCAGGGGACACAGGGGCAGGGGGTGCGGTGCCTGGCTCGAAGGAGACATGCTCCCGAACACGGGAACCTCCACAGACCTCTGGAATGGGAGCCGATGGGAGGGAGGTGGTGGTGGTGGGGACGGGGCCAGCCATACTAGCTGGGGTGTGGTGGCTGCTGACACCCGCCTCCACAAGGGAGTCATCCTCCGAGCTGCTGTGGTCCTCAGCTGAGGTGGATGGTGCTGAGGACTCCTCGGTGTGGCTCCCCTTGCCCTCCGTGCCACTGGGTCCCTCCGACCACTCATCGGCTGCTGACCCAGTCTGGCTCTGCAGCTCCTCCTGGTCCGTGGAGCTGTCCCCTCCTGTGGCCGTGGATGTATCTGCAAACAATTAGGGAAACAGACAAACATCAGTCACCTGCACTGACCGCACATACCACAGTAAGTACAGCACATTACAGAGCAAGCCCTGGCATCCTTAGTTGAACATTTCCAAAAGTGCTCACACAGATTAGGAGAAGCCAATTGTCAGTCTGAAGGTCAACCATGGCACTCACACCCCTCCTGGCCTTTGTAGTAGGGTTCTGTTCTACCATATAACACAGGCCTATGTACCTTTCTGCTCTGCCCATGAAACATGGCACTCCCATATAGGCCCCACCAGTCAGGCCCTGATAGATGACCTAAGCTGTCCATTTTTCTTTTAGCCTTTTAGTACCTGTCACAGTGGTCCACCCCCCCTTAGATACATACACTTAGGCCCAAGCCCTCACAGTGGTCCACACCCCCTTAAATACATACACTTAGGCCCAAACCCACCTCCTTAGATGCACACACACATGTAGGCCCAAGAGGCCACTGCCTCATGCTATCATTTTTTAATACAACAAATCTTGTAGGCCTTTCTGACCTGACAGCAGGGACCTGTGCCATCCACCGCGGCACCAGCCCCCCCCTTGTAAATATCCACAGTCACAAGAATAAGGTTAGCCCACACGTATGTGACACTCTGCTGGTACATCTTGCTCTTTCACAAGCAATGTTTGCAAAATTTTAACTTATGAAACTTTCCACGCTTGCTCCACTGAAACTGAAAAGGCGGATACGTGACAGAGAAATATATATAAAATTCTCAATTTCTGAGCATCTTACGGTAAAAGTTATCTTTTTCTTATGTTTGCGGTCAAGAGCACCGACCACCTGCTAAAAGCCCCTGTTTTCACCATGATACCACTTCTCTGTTCTTCAAAAAACTTTCCACAGTTACTGTAAGCGTGTGGTCAAGGACCCACGTCAGGGCCCACGTCAACTGTGGGTAGGAGTTCTGCATTAAGCCATATAAAAGGTTTGCACCCATGTCCACGCCCTGAACTCTTCATACCAGTGCATTGCATGGGGAGGGTTCCCGGTCGGCCGTTCTCCTGATCTTGGGCCTAGAACTTCTACTCTCAAGGTGGTAATGCTCTTTTCTGATTGCTAGCCTTTTGGCTTTGTCAGCCTCTCTAGTTTAGCTCATCCACACCCAATTCATTGCATTTATCCTAGCTTAAACTGTGTAGCCTTGGATGGTTCTTGCTCTCTTATTTAAGATTTGCCTTCTAGGCGCTTGCCTATTCATGATCCCTCTTTTAAGACTTGCCCCATAGGCTGTAGCTCACAGATAGATAGTTACATAGATCTTTGTGCTTCACTTAAAATATGATTAGTAATATTGTTGATGCTTTCATTTTCATCCTGCTCATGTGTTGACGAGCAGCATTAAATGAACAGTTCTCGGTGTTACTGAATTGCTTAACAAAGTGCCACTGTATTTCACACCGTTGTTCCTTCTTTTCAAGTGAACGAGCAGAGTGCGGGTCGTGCTCTCATGAGCCGGTAAGCAGAAGGGTGTGACCACCCATTTACCCTCAAACAGCTTGCACCCATCTGTCTGGTGCCTGCCGGATGGTAATACCCCAGTGTGGACACATGCACCACCTACCCAGTTG
This sequence comes from Calotriton arnoldi, assembly GCA_963921515.1. Taxonomy (NCBI): domain Eukaryota; kingdom Metazoa; phylum Chordata; class Amphibia; order Caudata; family Salamandridae; genus Calotriton; species Calotriton arnoldi. The sequence continues at coordinate 147,890 of CAWUFW010018809.1, read as the reverse complement.
TTGGACATTGCAGGGAACACGGTGAAGTATGTGAACATGCACACATCACATCTCTTGCCACTGAGTCAGTACAGGTGTCCGGATAAAGGGATGGCCAGAGTCTAATTTGAAATGTATGTGATGCATACCAGCACCAGACACCATGATGCACCCATGTCCTCATAGTCAATTCCACAATGGGGTGCATGTTGCACATGTCACTCCCCTGCAGGATCACTCTTAGGAAGTTTAATGCCATGGCACATGCATGCCTGCAAAGTCATACATCACTGTCTCCAGTCACATGGGCAGGGCAGCCAGCCAACAACAGTCTGCACTGTGTCACAAACCTAGGTCATGGGGAATGCAAGTTCTGTAGCTGACAAGTGCACATATCCATGCCCCCCACACCGCATCATCTGAACTCTTATTTGTCCACGTCATACCAATTGGACATATGGGAGACATGAAACACAACTCTCTGAACCTGAGCACCTCACAGTCTGCTGTGAATGAAAAACAGCTGCCTGAACTTCTCAGTCGCATGCACCAGTCTGCACAGTCAAGTGATCAAACACCTATATGTCACCCAAGTATCGTCTCTCATGGTCACATTTCAGATGGCATGCTGAGCCATAACCGATAAACACCCCAGTGGTCCTGACAACGAAGCCACAGCACAATGACACAGAGGCAGACACCTGAGGGAACATTTCACTGAGCACAACGTGTCAGCTGATACACGGGAGTGGGAGTACAGAGTGTATTGTATGCCCTGGAGTAGGCATGACTGTCCTGCTCCACGTGAAAGAGGGATGTGCCCTGGACAGTAGGCATGTGGCTAAGCATGTGTGACACACTTGATATACATACTCCTGAGGCCCAAACATTGTTCCCACCCGCAGCATGGGGGTGTGCCAAATACCCCAGGCACATGTGGTGAGTCAGATCAGCAATTGGAACACATATCAAAGTTATACGCAGATTACATGTCAGAACTCAGGCATTGTGTAAGCAATTGACCCACCCATGAAGCCCAGCACAAAGGTACGGTAACAAATGCTGTCCCCCACCCTGAGCTAAGCAAAATGCAAGGACACAGTACCCAAGTGACACAATTTCCATACTGTAAGGACCACACCTGGGTATCAGATGAGGAGTGGGCATGTCACAATTGAGGGACATGGGTCCTGGACCACAAGACTGATGTACTGTGGAGGTTTAACCACACCAGAGGAGGGCACATAGCATGTCAGACAAAGTTCACAGTGCAGTCATGGACTCACCCCCTCCTTGCTGCTGTCTGGCCTTCAGCTGCCCATCCAGGTCAGGGAAGACCACCGCCAGGATCCGGAGCATGTGGGGGTCAGGGTCCGGTGTCCGCCCCTCCTGCGAGGAGGCGACAGCTTCAGCTGGACCCTTGCGATCCTCCGGGTCCAGCCCCGAAGGTCCTGCCACCTCTTCTGGCAGTTGCGGATCCGGCGCTTGTAGTCCCCCACGGATCGTACTGCCCGGACGATGGTCAGCCAGATCTCCTGCTTCTGGTGGGCATCAACCAGTGAGGATGACAAAGTGAAAAAGGCCATTACTACACATGCAACATATCCGTGCATCACACAGTTGGATATACATGTCTCAATCACAGGGGCACATGATGTACACAGGCAGTGCAACTATGGCTATGAACAGTTTACCAGCAGTTACTAAATGGTATCATTGCCTGGGAAGTAAAACCTTGTTGGAATGCACTGTTACTGCACTATACCTGTTCAGTGCATGTAACTACACACTTTGGGGAGTGAGAACTACTCAGTGAGCATGCTAGCCAGTGGTGTGCACACTGGAAGTCTTGCTAGTCAGACAACATGCACATTTAGTAAGGCAGTGGACAGCACACTCACCTGCTCCCCTGGTTTCCCATACAGCTTGCTGTACTGTGGAAGGAGGCTGTCCAGCAGGGCCTGGTTCTCCTCAGCGCTGAAGGCTGGGGCTCTCGCCACAGTACGTGCCATTGCAGTAGCCAGAGGATGCCGAGACAGCAGCAGTGTTGGTGGCAGATGTCATCCTGGAGCATGTAGTGCAGGCAAGTGAGCTCTCAGGGGAACAGCCAGCATTATATGTGTGCTGCAGAGGCAGATACTGTCCCATGTGTCCAAAGTGATAGGTCCAAGTCGTTTGCATCTTCTGAATTTGGCCAATCCATGGAATTGCACCACTTATACACGCCCACAGCATCCTTCAAAAGTTAAACTTCATGACACCCATGAATTTGCAACATTGTTGTGGCTGGCCAACTGAATTCACTGCATCAGACTCGTTAAAGCTTCGAAAACGCGTCCGTTGCAATGCCAGGCCCTAGCCAATGCGTGCGCACCGATCGGACCATTGCTGTACAACACGTATTTCAAAAAACAACGCGTACCCGTTCACATCAAATGCAATGTCCAATGCGTGCGCACCGATCAGTCCATTGCTGTACAACGCGTACCCGTTCACATCATACGCAATGGCCAATGCGTGCGCACCGATCGGTCCATTGCTGTACAACGCGTACCAGTTCACATCAAATGCAATGTCCAATGCGTGCGCACCGATCGGTCCATTGCTGTACAATGCGTACCCGTTCACATCATATGCAATGGCTAATGCGTGCGCACCGATCGGTCCATTGCTGTACAACGCGTACCCGTTCACATCAAATGCAATGTCCAATGCGTGCGCACCGATCGGTCCATTGCTGTACAACGCGTACCCGCTCACATCATATGCAATGGCCAATGCGTGCGCACCGATCAGTCCATTGCTGTACAACGCGTACCCGCTCACATCATATGCAATGGCCAATGCGTGCGCACCGATCGGTCCATTGCTGTACAACGCGTATTTCAAAAAACAACGCGTACCCGCTCACATCATATGCAATGGCCAATGCGTGCGCACCGATCGGTCCATTGCTGTACAACGCGTACCCGCTCACATCATATGCAATGGCCAATGCGTGCGCACCGATCGGTCCATTGCTGTACAACGCGTACCCGCTCACATCATATGCAATGGCCAATGCGTGCACACGGATCGGTCCATTGCTGTACGACGCGTCCCTGTACAAGTCACTCGCATATGTCACCATGCTTGTCACTGGTGAACGTATGCCAGCCACATTTACTTGCCAGGGACTCAGGGGCACACCTACGACACCACAGCCTGTCCACACTGTATCCTAAGGCATGTAAGGCTGCATTACCTTTTCTGTGTATGGGGGTCAACATGTGGTTTTTGGGTGGCACTTGGGGGCAGCCACTCCCAGGCTGTGCACGTGTTCATGGGGACCGAATCCTTTGTGTGTTGTGCACATGACCACTGTGATGTGCAACTGTTCATTTCAGAGCATGTGGCATGGTCACATTTCCTGGTTGTGTATGTGTATGTCATGTCACATACCCCCTGAGTCCCATGTGGGAAGGTATGTACGTCACAGGGGGACCCATTGCCACAATAGTGATGGCCCTCCACAGTCTGTGTGCATGTTGTGTTTCCGATGTCTCTGATTCCATGTGCACAATGGGAGACAGTCTCCACATCCACGTTGTTTGTGCATGGACTTTGTTGTTGTGCGTGTGTGTGTCACAGACGTCCATGTCTGTCCTGCAGAGGCAACAGGGGCCACTACCTGTGGGAGTCATGGTTGTTTTGCTGACGTGTACATGATACGCCATGTCATGCCAGTGTCCATGTGGCAATACAGGGTCCCTGGGAATCTACCTGTCAATGAGCTGTGATGCCTGTGGCACATCTGTCCTGACATGTCACTGTGGTGTGTGTTTGGAACGTGACAGCAGTAAATGGGTACTGTGACACAGCCTAATGATTTCCCATAGCACAACCTGGAACTTGTTGTCAACACATGTTGAACTGTGATGTTAGATGTTGGCCATGTAGGTGCCATATATGTCCATACAGAACGGCACACACATCAGGTACTTGTGTCTCGTAATGATGTATCATGTGATATTGAGTATGGTCAATGGCACATATGTGGGGTGACTGACAATCTTTCTTTCTTCACCTATGCACTGCAGGGCACCAGCTGTCCATAGACCATTCCCTGATTTTGCAACGATGGTGGAACGTGACTGCATCCGACGGTACCGCTTCAACAGGCCGCTGATTGAGGAATTGGCGGTGCGGTTGGCCCCACATTTGCAACCTGGCCGGCCATACCCTACAGCGCTGACCCCCAAGGTGAAGGTGATGGCAGCCCTACACTTCTTTGCCACTGGTACCTTTCAACACACTGTGGCGTCTGCTGGTGGGATGTCACAGACCATGTTCAGCCGTGTGCTACGCGATGTTTTGGAGGCAATGTTGAGATACCTGAACCAGTACATCTATTTCCCTAAACGTCAACAACTCACTGACGTCAAGAGTGACTTCTATGCCCTTGGGAGGATGCCACATGTCATTGGCTCCATTGATGGGACACATGTGGCTTTGGTACCACCACAGGCACATGAGCAGGCATACAGGAACAGGAAACATTATCATTCGATCAATGCTCTGGTGGTATGTCTTGCAGATATGAGCATCTCACATGTGTGTGCCCGTTTCCCCGGTTCAGCACACAATGCCTACGTGATGAGGAGTAGTCGCATCCCGAGGATGATGTCACAGATGCAGAACCAGCGTGCCTGGCTTGTCGGTGTGTACTGACTTTGTACCATTGTGTGTGTTCTGCTATGTTGTATTCCACCCTCTTTTCCAACTCAGCTAATGTGCAATTGTCTGTCTGTAGGTGACTCCAGATACCCCAACATGCCGTGGTTGCTGACACCCCTCAGGAACCCTGTGACACCAGCCCAGATGCACTACAATGAGGCACATGGTCGGACCAGGAGAGTGATTGAGCGGACATTTGGTCTCCTGAAGAGCCGCTTCCGCTGCCTAGACAAGACAGGAGGGGCCCTTCCATATGCCCCAGCAAAGGTGTGCAAGATTGTCATCATCTGCTGCATGCGACACAACCTGGCAGTGCGGAAGGAGTTGCCTCTCATCCTGGATGACGATGACCAACATCCGCCACCTGTGGAGGATCCTGGCCTGGGCCACGATGCCAGTGATGATGATGATGATGAGGGTGATGTCCGCACACAGCTCATCACCAACTTCTTCAGCTGAATGTGAGTATCCAGAGACGTCATGTCAATGATGTGAGTTTGCATGATATGTGTGGGTGGTGCTCTGGTGCTGTTTGAGTGTGGCCATGTGCTACTTTACTGGATACGTGCAGCGATGTGTCCTTACAGGTAGTCTGTACTCCCCAACAGTGTTGACATGCTAACTTGGTTTTGTGTAGGTATCTTGTGACATGTATTGGGCATGAGTATTGCAGTTCTGTCCTGTTCTTCAGTGCTTTTGACTGTGTGTCATGTCTGTCCTTCACAGGGTGCTTTCAGAGTTGTTTGGTCAACTTGGATCCCCCGACACCATGATTCAGCTTTCAGGGTGGCCGCAGTCGTTTCCCTACAGGTGATGTGCCACACACCCCTGGACTTTCTTTCTTCTACACTTGTTGACTGTCTGGCCACTGCCACGTGGGATTACCTTGCATCTGTAGTGCAAACAACATGTTGCAAATGTGTAATAAACCTGTGCTTCACTTTGGGATGTGCGTTGTCTGTGGTCACACATCTGACTGACATTTGCTTACTGCACCTGTGGGCTAGTTAACACAGACTCTGAATAGGTGTGTTGTCTGTGCATTCCACTGTATTTCCTGGCAACATCAGTGTAGGCGATGAGTCCGATGGCCCTGGTGTGTATGTGTTGTGTAGCCCTAGTGGTGTGTCTCCCTCATATGTGTCACGTCGCCATGACTTACATGACGGTGTTGTACTTGCTGTAGCAGTTAGCATGCACAGTGTCATTTAGCAGATCATCATCTCCATGACAGAAACCACGTTGGAATCACAACAGAGGCAAGTATGGTGTATTAGTGAGTTTATTTACATACATGTGTGAGGATAGTGCACAGGATGGTGGGCGCTGTACATTGGGATTGTAATCCAAAGTTCCCAGATGAGTTGGAAGTCTTGGTAGCAGAAATGTCCTGAGTAAAGTCAACAGTCATCTGATACATTGGTCCAACTTAAACTCCCCATATCATGTGGGAGAGTTGGGTTGCATTTGACAGGGTGAACAGTTTGCACACAAAGGAGAATTTCCAGAACAGGTGTTGGGTTCCTGGGGGATGTACATGGCCATCGGCCTCTCAGTTTTCCTTCCTCGGACGACCCCTCTTCTTTGGGGGACCCTCACGTGCAGGCTGCTGCGGTGCAGGGGACTCTCCGCCAGAGTCCTCCTCCCTCCCTGTGGCAGTTGCAGTTGTTGCAGCACCAGATGTTGTGGGCACACAGGGAGGTGTGGCCATATTGGTGCTAATCTGGCGGAGGCATGTCAATATGTCCCTATGCACCGCTGTCAGTTCTTCCAATGTGTCCCACTTGGACTCCATGCCAGACATGTGTGTCTCCACACGGGACATGTGTGTCTCCACACGGGACATGTGTGAGTCCAAGCGGGCATGATGGGCAGCCTGCTGCTGTAGAATGTCCTTGAGGATCTCTACTACCTGGCTGACCTCTCCAGTGCTATCCTGGTACGCATCAGCAATGCGTACCAGTTGTGGGTCATCATGCAGTCCAGACCCCTCTGCAAACAGTGACCTATGTCTACCATCCCTCCCACCACCCCTGGCGACACGTGCAGGACCTGCGGTGGCATGCACAGGTGACCCTAGGCCCCCTTGGGGGTTGTTACTGGGTTCGTTGTCCGTTGCTCGACGTTGGGCCGGGGTCCCTGTGCTGTTGTCATCGGTGGTCCTTGGTCTGTCCGTGTCGGCGGGGGTGGTTTGTGTGTTGGCAGTTGTTGGAGGGGTGGGTGCAGGGGGAGCAGATGTTGGTCCTGCTGGTGCTGCATGATGACTCACACCGGAGGGGCCAGGTAGGTCTTCGCCATCCGAGGAGGGCAGAGGCTGTTCCACACCAGTGCGCTCAGTGTCCCCCGGAGCCTGGGACAGGGACTCCTCATCGTCTGCTGCTGTGTCCCCATCATCACCTGTTTTTGGAAGAGACACACAATGTATGTTATGTTTCTACAGGCATCAATGGTTCACACACCTGACAGTTGTGACTGTACCTCTGGATGCGGGCCTGTACATTGCATTGTCCTAAGTTGTCACAGTAAGCGGTTGATATTGGTGTAGCACATTGTCCTGCAAACCTGAGGCATTTCAATGTGAATGTTGAGGTGTGTGCATGGCCAGCATTGGTTGTATTTGGTGGACATCCGGCCCTCCTTCTCCCCCCAGCCCAGTTATCCCACCATGAAGCATGCCACCCTTGCAGTGGGTTCAGGTTGACTCTCAGGATGTCAGTCAGTGGTGTCCTGCTGTTGGTTGGTGCCCAGTTTTGACTCTGCTTCCCTGTGGGGTAGTGTGCCTGTGCTGACAGGATGGCTGACAGTGTTGTCCTGGCGTTTGTTTGGCTACAAGTCCCAAAAGTGTCCCTGTGCTTCACACAGCATAACCCAGTGTGGTAGTTCTTTGTGGGATATTTAATTAGAGTGTGAGGCAATGCATTCTCCCAGGTGAGTTGTGTGGAGTTTGTGTTAAGGGGGTGTTAGAAATGAGATCTCTAGTTGGCAAGGGCTTGCACCTTTGTCCAAGTAGGGACCCTTCTTCCTAGTCAGGGTAAGGGTGTTACACTCGTGAAGTAACCCCTGCTCACCCTCGTGGTAGCTTGGCACGAGCAGTCAGGCTTAATTCAGAGGCAGTGTGTAAAGCATTTGCACATAACCAACAGTAATACAGTGTAAGCACTACAAACGGACACCACACCAGTTTAGAAAAATAACCAATATTTTATATACTCAAGACAAGACCAATTACGACAAAAATCCACAATACTATACTTTAAAAACGAATGCTTGATAAGGTAACTTCTTCTTTGCAGGAATAGTTCAAAAACAAAGTTCGTACGAGTCGGTAGCTCCGTCCGAGCCTACCGTGATGCTGAAAACCACAGAGTCTAACAGTTCCAGCCGACCGCGTCGATACGGGCCAGCAGAGTCGTGAACAGACTCGGTCACAGTACCTTTCTCGTTGTGGCTGGAGCGTTCGTCGCGGTTGCGGTGCAAGACGGAGCGATGCAAGGTGCGGTGTCCCTCGATGCGGTGCAGGCAGCGGCTCGATGAGCGTCGTGCAGACGGAGTCGGTGAGTCCAAGGCGTGCGATGCAGGGTGAGACGATGCTCGATGCGGTGCTGACAGGTTGCGATGCAGGCGACCAAGCCGGAGTGCGGGAGCTGGCGTCGGACAGCGGTGCGAGTCGGAGCGGTGCGTCGCAGACGTGCGAGCGGTGCCCCAAATGCGATGCGGTCACGACTCTTGAGCCAGTTGCAGCGACCGCGTCGGTCGAGTCCGGCTGGTTCAGTGAAGCGATGCGATGCGAACTGCGGTGCCCACAGGTCACGGTGCAAGCAGCGGCTCGGTGTTGGCGGCGTCGGACGTCGCCCACGGTGAGACCAGGGTTGCGATGCGGGGCGATGCGGTCTGCGGTGCAAACAGGTCACCGGTCAGGGATGGATTCGGTTGACGGAGTCGGTTGCAGTTCCCTTCCTCTGTGGCAACTGAAACAGCGTTCCAGAAGCGGTACCCAGAGGCTTGTGAAGTCTTTGCAGTCCCTGAGACTTCTTAACAGGAGGCCAGCTCAGTTCCAGGCCCTTGGAGATACTCAGCACAAGTTTGTAGAAAGTTCAGTCCTTTCACTGCCCAAGGCAGAAGCAGCAGCTGCAGGCCAACCCAACAAAGCAACAACACAGCAAAGGGGCAGTACTCCTCCTGGCAGCTCTTCCAGCTCTTCGTCTTGGCAGGTTCCTTGATTCCAGCGAGATCTAAATTCATGGGGTCAGGGCCCCAATATTTATATCCCAAATTCCTTTGTTCTCTGAAGGCAGAGAGGCCTTTGCCTAGTCCAAACCAGTTCTGGAGCACTTTGTTGACAAGTCTCCGTCCCTTCTTTCAGTGAGTAGGCCAGGGACATCAGACGCACCACAGGAGGTGGAGCCAGCATTGTGGAGGGAAGGCACTGTCCTATTCAGGGCCCAGGTGCAACCCCTCCCACCCATCTACATGTAGATCTTGCTATTCAGCCCTGTGCTGACTCACCCTGTCTCCTGGCATCCCCCAGCCCCTGTCACTCACACTCCAGACAAGGAATACACAACCCGCAGAGGCAGGCTTGGATGGTTAGACAAGAAAATACCCACTTTCTAAAAGTGGTATTTTCAAACACAGAATGTTAAAACCAACTTCACTAAAAGATGCATTTTATCATTCTGAGTCCAGGCATACTAAACTCGAATTTCTACCATGTTCCCGGGGTCAGTTAGGATTATAAGCTGTAATAATCAAAACTGCCCGTTCTGGCCTAGGGGGAACAGGTAGCCTTGCAATAGTGAATAACGAACTAGGCTGTAATTCACTATCAGGACATGCCACACACACCAGGGCATGTCCTACCTTTCGCATACAATGCACCCTGCCCACAGGGGTACCTTGGGCCTACCTTATGGGTGACTTACATGTAGAAAAGGGAAGGTTTAGGGACTTGCAAGTGTGTGCACTTGCCAAGTCGACATGGCAGCCCCAGGCTGCGCACAGGCTCTGCGATGGCAGGCCCGAGTTACACTTTACGGGCTGTTTGCGTGGGTGGCACAATCCAGTGCTGCAGCCCACCAACAGCATTTGGTCTATAGGCCCTGGCACTCACAGTGCACTTTACAAGGGACTGACACATAAACCAAATAGGCCAATCATGGAAAAGCCAATCCATAACACATTTTATACAGGAGCACTTGCACTTTCCCACTGGACAGCAGTGAGGAAAGTGCGCAGAATCATTACACCAGCAAAAACAGAGTCAAAACCGGGAGGTCAGAAAGCAAAAAGTCAGGGAAACACGCCAAAAGATGCCAAGTCTAACACATGTCCCCTCCAGCTGAAAGTAGGGAGAACTACCCAACCCCATTGGAGTTCTCTTCACTAAGGCGGAAGAACCTGGACAGACCATCTGCGTTGGCGTGTTCTGTACCAGGACAGTGTTCCACCGTAAAGTCCATTCCCTGTAGGGAGATGGACCACCTCAGCAGTTTTGGATTCTCACCCCTCATTTGCATCAACCATCTGAGGGGCCTGTGGTCTGTCTGAACCCGTAAGTGAGTCCCAAACAGGTATGGTCTCACCTTCTTCAGCGCCCAGACCACAGCAAAAGCTTCCCTTTCTATGGCACTCCACCTCTGTTCCCTGGGAAGTAGTCTCCTGCTAAGGAAGACTACAGGCTGATCCAGGCCCTCTTCGTTCAGTTGTGAGAGCACCGCTCCCACACCATGCTCTGAAGCGTCAGTCTGCACGACGAATTCCTTGGAGAAGTCAGGTGCCTTGAGCACGGGCGCCGTGCACATGGCTGCCTTCAGGGCATCAAAAGCTTTCTGGCAGGACTCAGTCCAGATCACTTTCCTGGGCTGCCTCTTAGAGGTCAGCTCTGTTAAGGGGGCAACGATGGTGCCATAGCCCTTAACAAATCTCCTATAGTAACCGGTGAGACCTAAGAAGGCTCTCACCTCTGTCTGGGTCTTGGGGGCTCCCAAGCCAGAATGGTGTCAATCTTGGGTTGTAGGGGCGCCACCTGGCCGCTTCCTACCTGGTGTCCCAAGTACACCACAGAACCCTGCCCGATCTGGCACTTACTGGCCTTGATCATGAGGCCTGCACCTTGCAGAGCCCTCAACACTTTCTCAAGGTGCTGTAAATGTTCTTCCCAGCTGGAACTGAACACAGCAATGTCATCCAGGTAGGCGGCACTGAAATCCTCCAGCCCAGCCAACACCTGATTGACCAACCTCTGAAAGGTGGCAGGGGCATTCTTCAACCCAAAGGGCATCACCCGGAATTGGTAATGACCTTCTGGGGTTGAGAATGCTGATCTCTCCTTGGCCCCATCGGTTAAGGCAATCTGCCAGTACCCAGACGTCAAATCAAACGTGCTGAGGAACCGGGCAGCTCCCAACCGATCAATGAGCTCATCAGCTCTGGGGATGGGGTGCGCGTCAGTCCTGGTGATGGCATTGAGCCCACGGTAGTCCACACAAAACCGGAGTTCTTGAGTGGCACCGGGCGCAGTAGCCTTTGGGACCAAGACCACTGGGCTGGCCCAAGGACTGTGGGAGGGCTCAATCACCCCTAACGCCAACATCTTAGAGACCTCCTCCTTGATGCTGGCTCTGACCCGGTCAGTCAACCTGTAAATCTTGTGCTTCACAGGAGGGCTGTCACCAGTGTCCACGTCATGGGTACACCAGTGAGTAACACCGGGGGTCAGAGAGAACAGTGGGGCGAACTGTCCCAACAACTGGTGACAGTCCCCTGCTGCTCCTGAGTCAGAGTAGGGGAGAGGATCACACCTTCTACTGACCCATCATGCTCCTTGGTAGACAGGAGGTCAGGGAGAGGCTCACTCTCCTCTTCCACCCCATCATCTGTCGCCAAGAGCATACTCACTTCGGACCTCTCGAAGTGGGGCTTGAGTCAGTTCACGTGAAGGACCCTCAAAGGGTTCCTTGGAGCCTGCAAATCCACCAGGTAGGTGATGTCACTTTTGCGCTCCTTTACCTCATATGGCCCAGTCCACTTGTCCTGCAAGGCACAAGGTGCCACTGGGGCCATGACCCACACTTTCTGCCCAGGTTGAAATTCGACCAGAGTGGCATTCTGGTCATACCATCTCTTCATTTCTTCCTGGCTTGCTTCTAGGTTTGCCTGAGCGAGTTTCCTGAAGCGGGCAGTTTGGTTTCTAAAGGCCAGCATGTAGCTAAATACATCCTGGGAGTTTTCCTGGGAGCTGCCTCCCAGCCTTCCTTTACCAAACTCAGAGGTCCTCTGACAGGGTGGCCATACAGGAGCTCAAAGGGGCTGTACCCAAGAGACTTCTGAGGCACCTCCCTGTATGCAAAGAGTAGGCATGGCAAGAGGACGTCCCACTTACGCCTCATGGGTTCTGTTAGACCCTTGATCATGCCTTTCAAGGTCTGGTTGAATCTCTCCACCAGACCGTTTCCTTGTGGGTGGTAAGGAGTGGTGAACTTGTAGGTTACACCACACTCCTTCCACAGGGATGTCATATACTTGGATATGAAATTGGTCCCCCTATCAGAAACCACCTCTCTGGGGAATCCCACACGGGAAAAGATCCCCATTAACTCCCGGCCCACCACTGGCGCCGTCGTTGTCCTGAGAGGGATTGCCTCCGGGTACCAGGTGGCATGGTCCACCAAGACCAGGATGTACCTGTTGCCCATGGCTGTCTTGGGATCCAGTGGCCCCACAATACCCATCCCTACCCTTTCAAAGGGTGTTCCAAAAACAGGAAAAGGTTGGAGAGGAGCTTTGACCTTCCTACCACTCTTACCACTTGCCTGGCAAGTTTGGCAAGACCTACAGTGTGCATCTGACTGCCTTCGCATTTGGGACCAAAAGAAGTGGGTGACAAGCCTGTCAAAGGTCTTGTCCTGCCCCAAATGTCCTGCCAAAGGCACGTCATGAGCCAGACCCAGTAGGAAGGTCCTGAAACGCTGGGGTACCACCAGCACATGGGCTGACCCAGGCTCAGCAACCTTAGGCTCACTGTATAGGAGACCACTATCCCAGTAGATCAGATGTGACCCGGACTGATTACCAGCTGCCTGGTCTGCAGCCTGCCGCCGCAGACCCTCCAGAGTAGGGCACTCGCTCTGCTCCCTGCAGAACTCCTCCTGGTGGGACCCCTTCTTGCTGCCAATGGGTCAGCTCAGAGATGTCTCCCAGTTCGGCTACCTGCTCCCCTGTAGGCACCGGGGCATCCCCTCGAGGTCCGCCTCCTCCCGGTCCGTGGGAACTTCGGGCCGGTTTCCCGCGCCCCCTGCCCTTTCTCTTGGCAGGGACTTGGGCCACTGTTCCAGGCTCCAAGTCCTCTTGATCACCCTTTTGGCTGCCATTGACCGAGTAGACACGCATGCCCACTCTGGCAACCCAAGCATCTCCAAGTGAGACCTGAGCTCAACCTCCTTCCATAAGGACTGCTCCAGGTCGTTTCCTAGCAGACAATCTACAGGCATGGTAGGGCTCACAACCACCCTCAAGGGACCTGAGACCCCCCCCATTCAAAGGGAACCTGCGTCACCATACATTGGCGCTCTGAGTTGTCTACAGCAACTACTTGATGGAATGCCCCGGGACTACTTGCTTCTCAGACACCAGGTGACACCGGACTGAGGTCACACTGGCTCCAGTGTCTCTGAGAGCCTCTACCCTGTTCCCATTAATGGTCACCCAGGTGCTATATTTCTTTGTGTTAGGGGGCACCTGGTTTCCTGGGGCCATCTCACTGTCCCCTAGTGAGACAAGGGTCATTTCTGCGGGATCCCCACCCTCCTGTGGGCACCCCTCCTCCCCAAGCGCTACACTAGCCAACACTTTGGACTGTCCACCGGTGGGTGGCTGTGTCCCCTTCGGGCACTTGGGGTCCCCCTTAAAGTGACCTACCTGGTCACATGCATAACACTTACGGGGGCCGGTCTCAACAGGCTTCCCTGTAGAGACCCCTTTCTTCTTATCACCGGGGGGCTGGGAACCTTTACCCTGGGTACTAGTTTGGGGCCCTTTAGATAACTCCTGTGCTTTACCCTTGTCCCCCCACTTTTCTGCTGGGGACCCTGCCCACCTTTGGCTGAGTCTCCCCCAAACGCTTTCTTGTGGACCCTGGTACTCACCCAGCGGTCCGCTTCCATAGCAAGCTTCCTGGGGTCAGTTAGCTTACTATCAACTAGGTGCTGGCGCAGATCTGCAAAACATAGACTAGACAAGTGCTCCCATGCAATCAAGTTGTAGAGCCCCTGAAAATCTGTTACACTACTGCCCTTCACCCAACCATCCAGAGACCTGCAGAACACATCCACACATTCCAACCAAGTGTTGGCATCAGACTTCTTACTGGACCTGAACTGATACCTGTACTTTTCAGGAGTAAGACCATACTTAGTGAGAAGGGCATCCTTCATGTCAGCATAGGTGAGGTGATACCCCTTACCCAAAGCTATCAGAGCATCCCTTGCTTCTTCAGGGAAAAGTGGCCACAATCCTGCTCCCCAATTCTCCTCAGGGACCCCATTCATGTGTATGGCTGCCTCATAACCCTGAAACCACCTTTGTATGTCATCCCCCTTCTTGAACTCCTTGCCTACATTCTTGGGAATGTCCACAATCCTGTCTGCCTTCCTGGACGAATTGCTGCCACCATCTGAGCCTGACTTACTCCTAAGTTCTAGCTCCTTCAGTTCTCTCTCATGCTCTAAGAGCATCTTCTTCTCCTCTATGGCCAATCTCTTCTCCTCCCGCTCACTCTCCAGCCTGAGCTTCTGCAGCTCAAACTGCCTTGCCTCCCGCCTGTCCTCCAGCTCCTCTGGGGACAGACTGCTGCTGCCTGACCTGGCGGGTTCCCCTCACCCAAAAGCATATCCACCCTGGAAATAGGCTCCTCCACCTCCTCACTGAGATTACCAGGCTGCCCACTGGCATGTCTGGCTGCTACCCAGGCCCTCAGCGCCTTCTGTAGTTCCTCCTTCCTTGTGAGGCCTTTAATTTGGACTTTCAGGTTTTTACAAATTGCTCGTAGTTCCTTTACGGCGTAGGTTTCCAACCTATCCTCCTCAAAGATAACTTCCAGAGATGCAACGGATGATGCAGCTGTGTCAGGCATGACAAAAGTAGTGAGTTGAAAATTGGCAAGATCAAAAATAGGCCAAAAGAAAAAGAACCAGTATGTGGTACGTAATGGTCTGCGATATGGTAGTAGTGCACACCAATCACTGTAAGTCAAGTGCAAACACAAGTCCTATCCTCACCGCTGACAACCAATGTTAGAAATGGGATCTCTAGTTGGCAAGGGCTTGCACCTTTGTCCAAGTAGGGACCCTTCTTCCTAGTCAGGGTAAGGGTGTTACACTCGTGAAGTAACCCCTGCTCACCCTCGTGGTAGCTTGGCACGAGCAGTCAGGCTTAATTCAGAGGCAGTGTGTAAAGCATTTGCACATAACCAACAGTAATACAGTGTAAGCACTACAAACGGACACCACACCAGTTTAGGAAAATAACCAATATTTTATATACTCAAGACAAGACCAATTACGACAAAAATCCACAATACTATACTTTAAAAACGAATGCTTGATAAGGTAACTTCTTCTTTGCAGGAATAGTTCAAAAACAAAGTTCGTACGAGTTGGTAGCTCCGTCCGAGCCTACCGTGATGCTGAAAACCACAGAGTCTAACAGTTCCAGCCGACCGCGCCGATACGGGCCAGCAGAGTCGTGAACAGACTCGGTCACAGTACCTTTTCGTTGTGGCTGGTACGGAGTGTACGAGCCGGTCGGCGTTCGTCGCGGTTGCGGTGCAAGACGGAGCGATGCAAGGTGCGGTGTCCCTCGATGCGGTGCAGGCAGTGGCTCGATAAGCGTCGTGCAGACGGAGTCGGTGAGTCCAAGGCGTGCGATGCAGGGTGAGACGATGTTCGATGCGGTGCTGACAGGTTGCGATGCAGGCGACCAAGCCGGAGTGCGGGAGCTGGTGTCGGACAGCGGTGCGAGTCGGAGCGGTGCGTCGCAGACATGCGAGCGGTGCCCCAAATGCGATGCGGTCACGACTCTTGAGCCAGTTGCAGCGACCGCGTCGGTCGGGTCCGGCTGGGTCAGTGAAGCGATGCGATGCGAACTGCGGTGCCCACAGGTCACGGTGCAAGCAGCGGCTCGGTGTTGGCGGCGCCGGACGCCGCCACGGTGAGACCAGGGTTGCGATGCGAAGCGGGGCGATGCGGCCTGCGGTGCAAACAGGTCACCGGTCAGGGATGGATTCGGTTGACGGAGTCGGTTGCAGTTTCCTTCCTCTGTGGCAACTGAAACAGTGTTCCAGAAGCGGTACCCAGAGGCTTGGTCTTTGCAGTCCCTGAGACTTCTTAACAGGAGGCCAGCTCGGTTCCAGGCCCTTGGAGATACTCAGCACAAGTTTGTAGAAAGTTCAGTCCTTTCACTGCCTAAGGCAGAAGCAGCAGCTGCAGGCCAACCCAACAAAGCAACAACACAGCAAAGGGGCAGTACTCCTCCTGGCAGCTCTTCCAGCTCTTCGTCTTGGCAGGTTCCTTGATTCCATCGAGATCTAAATTCATGGGGTCAGGGCCCCAATATTTATATCCCAAATTCCTTTGTTCTCTGAAGGCAGAGAGGCCTTTGCCTAGTCCAAACCAGTTCTGGAGCACTTTGTTGACAAGTCTTCGTCCCTTCTTTCAGTGAGTAGGCCAGGGACATCAGACGCACCACAGGAGGTGGAGCCAGCATTGTGGAGGGAAGGCACTGTCCTATTCAGGGCCCAGGTGCAACCCCTCCCACCCATCTACATGTAGATCTTGCTATTCAGCCCTGTGCTGACTCACCCTGTCTCCTGGCATCCCCCAGCCCCTGTCACTCACACTCCAGACAAGGAATACACAACCTGCAGAGGCAGGCTTGGATGGTTAGACAAGAAAATACCCACTTTCTAAAAGTGGTATTTTCAAACACAGAATGTTAAAACCAACTTCACTAAAAGATGCATTTCATCATTCTGAGTCCAGGCATACTAAACTCGAATTTCTACCATGTTCCCGGGGTCAGTTAGGATTATAAGCTGTAATAATCAAAACTGCCCGTTCTGGCCTAGGGAGAACAGGTAGCCTTGCAATAGTGAAAAACGAACTAGGCTGTAATTCACTATCAGGACATGCCACACACACCAGGGCATGTCCTACCTTTCGCATACAACGCACCCTGCCCACAGGGGTACCTTGGGCCTCCCTTAGGGGTGACTTACATGTAGAAAAGGGAAGGTTTAGGGACTTGCAAGTGTGTGCACTTGCTAAGTCGACATGGCAGCCCCAGGCTGCGCACAGGCTCTGCGATGGCAGGCCCGAGTTACACTTTACGGGCTGTTTGCGTGGGTGGCACAATCCAGTGCTGCAGCCCACCAACAGCATTTGGTCTATAGGCCCTGGCACTCACAGTGCACTTTACAAGGGACTGACACATAAACCAAATAGGCCAATCATGGAAACGCCAATCCATAACACATTTTATACAGGAGCACTTGCACTTTCCCACTGGACAGCAGTGAGGAAAGTGCGCAGAATCATTACACCAGCAAAAACAGGATGTCAGTCAGTGGTGTCCTGCTGTTGGTTGTTGCACAGTTCCCAGCAGGGCCTTGTGCTCCCCACAGCAGTATCCAGTGTCAGCCATCTTGTCAGTTCTTTTCCACTCCCTGTGATGTGAGCATGGTTCAGGGTGGTGTTGATGGGCCAATTGTGAGGGTGACCAATATCTGTGACTACAACTCCCATCATGCTTTTGGCTACACTGACTTCACCAGCATACACAGAATTCCTTCCTTTCAGTGAGCTTCCCTGTGAGGTGGTGTTCTAGTGGTGGCAACATATCTGACTGTGTTTGTTTGTTATATTTGTGCCACTGCCTTGCTCTATTTGTTGTTAGGTTTGTACATGTCATGACACAGTTACATATCACTATGAGATGGCAGGTATTGTGTTTCTCTGACTAACATACACATCTTGGGATGATTATCTTTTGGTTGCTGTGGATTTGCTAAGGGTGCATGGTTTGACTATCCCTTGACAGTGATGTGTGTGTATTGTCACACAATATTGGGTATATTAGTTGTGTACTCACCAGGCTCTGGGATGTTTGATAGTCCATATACGCTCACTGGTGGTAGGATGGCCTGCACCTTCTCCTCCCAGGGCCTGAGGTATACTGGTTTGGCAGGAGGGCCACTGCCGGTGCGCTGACTCAAGATGTAATCCTTCTTTAGTAGGTCCTTGACCCTCCTGCGCACATCATACCACCTGTTCTGGATGTCTTCCTTTGTGCGCAAACATGGTGATTGTGCGTTCACCCTGTCGACGATCCTCTCCCGCATCTTGGTTTTCTGCGACATGGGGGTCTGTTGGACCAATGTACCCAACAACTGTGGCTCTACCCTGAGGATCTCATCTACCAGGACTTCCAATTCAGTGTCTAGGAACTTTGGATTCTTCTTTGGGGGCATGGTGATGGGTGGTGGTGGTGATTGATGTGTGTGTGTGTGCAAGTGAGGGTGTGTGAGTGTCGGTTTTGCTGGGTGTATGTGAGGGTACTATTTGTTGAGGTGCTAATGGTGTGTGGCTTGTGTGATGGATGAGCTGTGAGTGTGTCTGTGGTTGCTGTCTGATGGTGTTCTGTGCTGGCAGGTCAGTTGAATTTGCAAAGGATCATGGTAGGGATTTGTGGCCTTTATATGGGTGGAGTTGTGGGTGTGTCTTTGTTCCATGTTTCCCCCCCAGTATTTATTGGCTTTGTAATTGCTTGTTTGGCCCTTTTTTTGTATTTTTCCCTTTGTACTTTTTGTGCATGTAGGAGACGTTCTTCTGACCGAGTAGGACGCTGCAGTTGTCTCGTGCGAGCTTCTCCGAGTCGTTCACGGTGTGTTTCTGCTAGGTTTCATGTGCGGCATACGCGTCGGTCGCGGAGGATTGGGTTGCTTCGGCTGGGTTTTGTATGCGTGTCGGTCGTACGGCTTGGGCTCCGTGCGACTCGGTCTGGTTTTACACGCATTGCATCGTACTGCGCGGGTCGGATTTCGCGGGTACATTTCGGTCGGGTTCATTCCTGGTGTGTGTCGGTCGGTTCGATTCGTGTGGTTTCCCGGCCGGATAGCTTGTTTCCGTGCGGTTCGGTCGTTCGGCTTGTGTTCCGTACGAGTCGGTCGTGATTCACATGCATTTCATCGTACTATGCAGGTCGGGCAGCGCCGGTACGTGTCGGTCGGACTGTATTCACGTACCGAGTCGGTCGGTATGTTTTGCGGCCCGAATCGGAATCGGCCCCTAAGTCTGTGTCTGAAGACGAGTATGAAAGGAAAGTCATATGGTTTATATTGCTATATTTTCTCTGTTCAGATACCAGGTTGATAATCATTTGATTTGTTTAGTTACACCTGTTTTGCATCCAATCAAAGATGATTTTTCATCCTCTGTCAATAGGTGGGTTATTTTAAATTTGAAAAAAACAACTGAATATAATGTGCTGTTTTTAGTTGGATGTTTTACTTTTTTTTCTGTATGTGCATAGTGTGTAATCTGTTCATTCTGGGAGTGTTTTTAAAATGAAAGTAGTGTGGTGCTTCATGGTGATGTCTGAGTGGTGTTTGGCAGGAGATGTGTGTGAACTGGAGTTTGGCTGGCGGTGTGTTGGCTGGCGTTTGGCTAGCAGTGTGTGTGGACTGGCACTTGGCTGGTAGCGTGTGTGGCCAGCGATTGGCTGGTGGCATGTATGGAGTGACATTTGGCTGGCTGTGTGTGGGAGCAGGCGTTTGGCAGCGGTTTATGTGGACTTGCGTTTGGCTGGGGTGTGTGTGGAATGAGGTTTGGCTGGTGGTGTGTGTGGACTAGTGTTTTGCTGGTGGTGTGTGTGTGTATTGTAATTTGGCTGGCGGTGCGTGGTGGGGTTCACTGGCAGTATGTGTGTAGTGGCGGTAGACTTATGCTGTGTAGTGCTGGCTGACTGCCAGTGTATGTGTAGTGTGTAGTGCTAGTGTGTTTGTCAGTTGGTTGATGTCTGGGCAATTGTTGGTGTGATTGGTGTGTCAGTCCTGTGGGTGCATGAAAGGGAAGAACCCTTAAAAGGTGCCGTTTGTTGATGTGTGTATTGTAATGTGTTTAGCCTGCGGCTGGGGGTGTGAACGATGTTTTGTGTATGACACATGGAATGTATGTGAATGGGTTGTAAAGTGGTTGGTGACTTGTCGTGGCTTTATAACTCACGAGCTGTGAGCCAGAGGTTTAGCAATCTGAAATTTCAACTATATTATTAACAGTGATTTTTCAAAATCATTTGTTAGTAAAATTTACATTTTGAACTTTTCACTCACCGTCATGCTGAATCCAACCAGTATGTGTGTGTGTACTTGAGTAGTGGATGGGTGTGCATCAATATTTGTCTTTTCTGACTTTCACAGCTAAATTGTACATGTCTCTTGGGGAAAGGTACCAACCTCAGATATATTTGTAAACTAGAAACCAGGGTACTCGAGCATGGAGTGCCTCGGGTGGACCCCACAAGATTTTCTTACCCAGAAGCCACTGCAAACCTCAAACATTGGCTAAACACACACATATTCTCCAAATTTATGTGAGCTAGCCTACTGGAATCTATGCAGATCCACAAATTTGATTCCTACCACCCATCATTCCCACATGTCTCCTGATAAAAATCGTACTTCAATTGTGTGGGTGAGCCTAGCGCCTGTGACAGGCAAGAGTCCAAAATGCAATATGGTGACATCAACTAAAGGGGTAGCTGTGGTTTTTTAGCCTCGGCTCAGCAGCCACCCAAGGAAATATACCAAACCCAGACATTTCTGGAAACTAGACACCCAGGGAAGTCCAGGGTGGAGTGCCTCATGTGAATCCTATGCTATTTTCTTACCCACAATGCCCTGCAAACCATAAACTTTGTCTAAAAATGCAGGATACTTGGGAGAGCACTGGCTGGCAGAAAAGCAGTGGCTCTCCGCAGACTACATTTTCCTCACAGAAATGTGAAGAAAATGTGTGTTGTTACTGAAGGTTTGAGGTTTGCAGGGGTTTCTGAGTAAACAAAATAGGTGAGAGCCATGCAAGTCACTGCACTCTGGAGTCCCCCAGGTGCCTAGTTTTAAAAAATGTGCAGCTTTACTAGGTTTCCCTAGGTGCCAGCTGAGCTAGGGCCCAAAACCCACATCTACCCAGATTGTGAAAGAAAGGTCAGTTTAGGGCCCTTTACTGTCACGGGCACTAGGCCTACCCACACAAGTGAAGAACCATTGTTATTGGGAGACATGTGAAAACACACAATAGTAGAACATTTGTTATTACCAATTGATTTTTCTGCATTTGTGCATTCCAAAAATAGGCCAGTGTGTAATAAAGAAGACATTTTAAAAAATGCCTGTTAAATCACATGCTAGGATGGGTACCCATAGATTCAGAGATGTACAAATAATCACAGCTCTAAAGCTCAGTTTCTGGTGTGTATTTCAGAAATACATAAATTTCATTCATACTCATTTTTCACTCTTTAGAGTTACCATATGAATTGCTGTATAGTCCATACACAATGAAAAACCACAGTAAGGTGCAGGTTGGTCGTTAGCTCTGAGTACTTCAGGTTCTTGGAGAAACTACAAACCTTATATATTACCATGACCCAAAGGATCTAGTAGATGTAACTGTATATTGCTATTGTAAATCTGCCATCGTGACAAGAAGTTACAGATGAAAACATTGTCATTGGCTGTATTTTCCAATGCATTTTCAATTTATTTATTTTAGAAAACCATTAACGATCTACACAAATGACCCCTTGCTGGATTCAGAATTTTATTTACTTTTCAGAAATGTATAGCTTTCCAGCATCTATTTCTCCCACAAACTAGAAATAGGTTAAAGCACAAACATTAGGAAATATGATAAATATATGTGCCGAATGAGTCTGTCCATATAAGACCCCATACGTAAGAATAATATTTTATATACAGTGTATCCACAAGTGTCTGATGTGCTAAACCCTTTAGACACTGGCAATTCATGAACTCGTGACACTATAAATCCTAAACAAACAAATGGGATGCTTTTCCTCTCTTTGAATAATTTTTCCAACAGATCGCCCTGTTGGTGAGACGGTTCAGCAAAAATGCTAAACAAGATTTTTTTTTTACTCCCTATTTTTTTTATATTCTTTGTAGACTGCCTTGTTGGTGGGGATGGGTCTGCAGAAATGTCAAATGAGCTTGTTGTGTCTGCATGTTACATTCTAGTGTTGTACCAGTATGTCATACATATTTTTTCTTGTTTTAGATATATTTGTATTATGTAACCATGTTGGTGTTTGTGCGCATGTTAGTGATTATGTATTGTACATATATATGTATATTTTGTGTATTGTCCACAGCCCTGATGAAGTTCTATGTATATCGAACAAAAAGTGTTGACTGTATGCCTTGGTTTCTGGAAAGTTTGTTTTAAAATTGGAATTAAATAAAAGAAGACATTTTCTTAAAACATACTGGAAGCTTTGTGGACTCTTTTCTGCAGGTGAACTATTCAATTTCTATTTGTGAATCTTACTCTACTTTACAGTAATATCACACAACAGCTGATATTGGAGTTGAAGTGCACCAAGATATTACTATCCAGAACTGAGTGATATGTGTGGTTCAAAGGTCCGCAGTTGGGTTGTGTCTCTACTTTTACAAAAGCCAGAAGGAATGCTTGAAAGAAATACCAAAGTCACCTTCACAAGTAAGTTTAAAAACAGCTACGACATAACCTGACATACTATTAAAATGCAAATCTATTAATAAATTACTAAGCTCTCTCTCTTATTATGTATATTACTCCTTAGACACTAAAGACACACTTCAGCAAAAACTAGGTACTGCACACTGAGAAATTCAACTCTATAGCCATATACCTGGACAAAGACACTTTCAAAGTAAGTAAAATAAACACAGTTATAAAAATAAAACAACCCGGGTGGTTCAGTCCACGGGTTGGTGGGGCAGGTTGACGGGCGCCACTCCCCTCTGGCAGGGTACCCATTTACGGCCGGTTTCGGCGCTCGATGGATTTTGCAAGTGGGACCTCATTGGTATTTCCACGCTCGGGGACATTATGCAGGGGACCACTCTTAAATCCTTTCAAAGGCTTCAATCGGATTTTGCTCTATACAAATGGCAGTTCCATTGCTATTTGCTGCTCCGACATGCCTTGACCCCCTTGATTCGGCGGTTGGAGTCTTTACCGGAGTTCCACCCTTTGGAGGGCCGCTTACTGATGGGGGATATCGGGGCCCACAAAATTCGGCAAATTTATCAGACACTCAATACTCATACTAAGACCACCATCCATAATACCCGGAAGGCGTGGGCCGCTGATCTGCCGGCCCTCACAGATGACGATTGGGCCGAGGCTTTGGCTAGCCCTCGGTATGCCGCCGTGTCTACCAGATACAGACTAATCAAGTTTAAATACCTTCACAGGGTGTATTACACTCGCCATAGGCTTTGGAAAATGGGTGCAATCCAGTCCCAGATCTGTCTCCGCTGCCACGCGGACGATGGGTCGTTTTTACATACGGTGTGGGGCTGCGTGGCGATTCAGCCGTTCTGGTCCAGTGTGTTGTCTTGTCTAGGTCGTGTCCTGGCGTGGGATATCCCGTTGGACCTCAGACTGGCGCTCTTACATAGCACTGAGGACATTGGGGGGAACCGCTACAAGAGACGCCTTTTATTTTTGGGCCTCACCTTAGCTAAGCGTGACATAGCGCAGCACTGGAAAGAGCCGTCCCCTCCCAGTGTCACTAACTGGAAAAAGGCACTGGACAGATGCATGTCTGCAGAGGTTGTAGTGTTTCAGGCGAGGGGGTGCCCGCAGAAGCACGGGAAGATCTGATCTCGGTGGGCCGATTACAGGGGTATAGAGTTATCTCCAGTGTCGCAGTCCGCCGCTCGTGATTTCATTGAACAATTGGTGGTGAACAACTTACCCGTCTAGTGCATTGATGTTAATGGAACGTGGCTGGGAATTTTCTTGAATCTATATGTAATGTTTTTCAAGTATGTATGGTGCGTTTTGGGGGATGGGGGTTTCATATTTTTCCGGTCTGATGTTCTGCAGACTATTGGGGGTCTCTCCAATGTACCCAGAGACATTATCTTATGCACTTCCTTTGTATTTTCTTGTTGGACCTTGTCTATCTGGTACGCTGAAAATTCAATAAAATTTGTTGTTAAAAATAAAAATAAAACAACCCATGTATGTTAAACATATACCTAAATCCCACCATCCCTCAAAACTAACCAAACCTGTATTTTTAACATGTACCTGAAGCAAACATTTTCTCATCAAAAAAAAAAGCACACCTGGCCCATATCTCAATGGCATCAAATACAAACGGAAGAAAAACAGGTGCTAATGAAAGCAACAGCACGTATATAAGTATAAAATGTAAAATATTTGAAAGCATGTTTAAAACAATATTAGCAAAAAAAATATTTTTATCATAATGAATTTTGAAATGATGCTACTTTCAGACACTATGGGCCTGATTCACAGAACTAACTTACGTCAAAATCCTAAACTTACAACAATTTTGGTATTCACAGAATGAACTTACACATTTGGGTATTCACAGAATGAACTTACACATTTGGGTATTCACAGAATGAACTTACAACAATTTTGGTATTCACAGAATGAACTTACACATTTGGGTATTCACAGAATGAACTTACAACAATTTTGGTATTCACAGAATGAACTTACACATTTGGGTATTCACAGAATGAACTTACAACAATTTTGGTATTCACAGAATTAACTTACTCATTTTGTATTCACAGAAGGCACTTACTCATCAATGAGTAAGTGCCTTCTGTGAATACTAAAATGTGTAAGTTACACAAAATGTGTAAGTTACACAAAATGAGTAAGTTACACAAAATGTGTAAGTTACACAAAATGTGTAAGTGTCTTCTGTGAATACCAAAATGAGTAAGTTTATTCTGTGAATACCAAAATGAGTAAGTTCATTCTGTGAATACCAAAATGGTAGTAAGTTTAGGATTTTGTCGTAAGTTAGTTCTGTGAATCGGGCCCTATGACAGAAAGAGCCACATATAGCATCACAGTAAGACAAGCAATTATTTTTGCACACGGAATGCAGGTCAGCCAAGAAAGCACAAGTACAGAGAACATTAATTAGAAATGTGCTAAATATTATTCCAATACTGGTTATGGGAGGGCCACAACCAAAAACAATATTGTAATTGACTCCAGAGAACATAACCACCCCCTAAATGTAACAGAGATAGAGGTAAGGCACGTACTTCAAGATTCAAAAGAGGCAAGCACCAGTTACCAAGAGCCCACTACTAAAATATTAAGGGACATAGTCCTTCAAATACCTGAGCACGTTACAGGTTAGCTACCAGCAATTCCTACTTTAAAGCGCCTAATACCACATACTAAAAAAGCTTAAAGTCAAACCCCTGCTGCCCCTAGAAGATATCAAGACATACAGATTTCAGAAGATCTAACTGTTTCGCATAACGATTAACTCATCCATCTACATGCCAACCACAATAACGACAAAAGAATAATGCAACTGAAAATAACCTCCTAAGACTAAGGGGTCGATTCCGATCTCGGCCGGAAGCGCACCTAACAGTATTCGTCCGGAAAAAATACAAGCCGAACGCGTGTTTCCCGACCGATTCGAACACTCGTCCGAACGAACAAGTACGATGCGCATAACAGCCCAGAT
This sequence comes from Calotriton arnoldi, assembly GCA_963921515.1. Taxonomy (NCBI): domain Eukaryota; kingdom Metazoa; phylum Chordata; class Amphibia; order Caudata; family Salamandridae; genus Calotriton; species Calotriton arnoldi. The sequence continues at coordinate 122,378 of CAWUFW010018809.1, read as the reverse complement.
TCCGAGCGAGCCGTACTCACCCATTTCAGCTCCTGTTCCCCGTCCGAGCCGGATCCGTAAACGCCGATTCGAGTCGCACGGAAACAAATACACAGCACCTTCCGGCCGGACGAGTACGATGCGCCTTCCGTACGCGCCGAACCCGTCGCTACGTCCGGCACGTTTGAGCATCCGGGAGAGCCGTACATAAGCTCCGATTCGCGCCACAAGAAGATCCACGGCTAGGAGACGAACAAGCCAGCGACGAGTATGAGTCGAAGACACGCGAAACCCGAACGAGACGACCCAAGCATGAATCCCATCACGCAGGTCCTACCTATACTCTACATCTATTACCGGGACCGGCACGGACGCGTACGGCGCAGACAGTAAGTCAAACACCAACAACACAAACAAACGACACGTACCCGAAATATGTCACACACACATAGGGATGCACAAATGACGTACACTAGCAACAGCAGAACCATAGGGGTGGGATGGCCATCACCAATGCCATACACACCCATAGGGGGATGGAGGCCTACCACCACCCCTACTCAGGGGGGCTAGATGCCTGTCACTACTACCATCCCCACTCATAGGGGGATGGATGCCTACCACTAACACCACCCCTACTCATGGGGGGCTAGATGCCTGCCACTACCACCACCCCTACTCATGGGGGGCTGGATGCCTGTCACTACCACCACCCCTACTCAGGGGGGGCTGGATGCCTGTCACTACTACCATCCCCACCCTTAGGGGGATGGATGCCTACCACTACCACCACCCCTACTCAGGGGGGGCTGGATGCCTGTCACTACTACCATCCCCACCCTTATGGGGATGGATGCCTGCCACTACCACCACCCCTACTCAGGGGGGCCTGGATGCCTGTCACTACTACCATCCCCACTCATGGGAGGATGGATGCCTACCACTACCACCACCCCTACTCAGGGGGGCCTGGATGCCTACCACTACCACCACCCCTACTCAGGGGGGCCTGGATGCCAGTCACTACTACCATCCCCACTCATAGGGGGATGGATGCCTACCACTACCACCACCCATACTCAGGGGGGCCTGGATGCCTCTCACTACTACCATCCCCACCCTTAGGGGGATGGATGCCTACCACTACCACCACCCCTACTCAGGGGGTGCTGGATGCCTGCCACTACCACCACCCCCACTCATGGGGGCCTGGATGCCTGTCACTACTACCATCCCCACCCTTAGGGGATGGATGCCTACCACTACCACCACCCCTACTCAGGGGTGCTGGATGCCTGCCACTACCACCACCCCTACTCATGGGGGCCTGAATGCCTGTCACTACTACCATCCCCACCCTTAGGGGATGGATGCCTCACCACTACCACCACCCCTACTCATGGGGGCCTGGATGCATGTCACTACTACCATCCCCACCCTTAGGGGGATGGATGCCTGCCACTACCACCACCCCTACTCATGGGGGCCTGGATGCCTGTCACTACTACCATCCCCACTCATAGGCGGATGGATGCCTACCACTAACACCACCCCTACTCAGGGGGGCCTCGATGCCTACCACTACCACCACCCCTACTCAGGGGGGCCTGGATGCCTATCACTACTACCATCCCCACCCTTAGGGGGATGGATGCCTGCCACTACCACCACCCCTACTCAGGGGGGCCTGGTTGCCTGTCACTACTACCATCCCCACCCTTAGGGGATGGATGCCTGCCACTACCACCACCCCTACTCATGGGTGGCTGGATGCCTGTCACTACTACCATCCCCACCCTTAGGGGGATGGATGCCTACCACTGACACCACCCCTACTCATAGGGGGCTGGATGCCTGCCACTACCACCACCCCTACTCATAGGACGGGTAATGCATGACACAACCAGCATACTCCCACATAATGAATGTCTGAAAATTACATCCCCCCCAACACCATGACAAGCGTGTGTAGTCTGTGTCAAATGCCTATAACACTGAACATGACATTGAACATACAATGTGACCCCCATCTCATGTGTCACACATAAATGTGTGTGGCCTCCACAATGCAAGCCGACCATGACCACTGTGGCAATGGGTTCGAACACCCCATCACCACAGTGACCAAAAGGTAAGTGTGGGGCCATAGCTGAAGCACATTCTGAACATTGTGGCAATGGGGCCTAAAGCCCCATCATCACAGTGACCAAAAGAAAGTGTGGGGTCCATAGCTGAAGCACATTTTGAACAGTGTGGCAATGGCGCCTAAAGCCCCATCATCACAGTGACCAAAAGGTAAGTGTGGGGTCGATAGCTGATGCACATTTTGAACAGTGTGGCAATGGGGCCTAAAGCCCCATCATCACAGTGACCAAAAGGTAAGTGTGGGGTCCATAGCTGATGCACATTTTGAACAGTGTGGCAATGGGGCCTAAAGCCCCATCACCACAGTGACCAAAAGGTAAGTGTGGGGTCCATAGCTGATGCACATTTTGAACAGTGTGGCAATGGGGCCTAAAGCCCCATCACCACAGTGACCAAAAGGTAAGTGTGGGGTCCATAGCTGAAGCACATTTTGAACAGTGTGGCCAAAAGGTAAGTGTGGGGTCCATAGCTTAAGCACATTTTGAACAGTGTGGCAATGGGGCCTAAAGCCCCATCACCACAGTGACCAAAAGGTAAGTGTGGGGTCCATAGCTGATGCACATTTTGAACAGTGTGGCAATGGGGCCTAAAGCCCCATCACCACAGTGACCAAAAGGTAAGTCCGGGGTCCATAGCTGATGCGCATTTTGAACAGTGTGGCAATGGGGCCTAAAGCCCCATCACCACAGTGACCAAAAGGTAAGTGTGGGGTCCATAGCTGAAGCACATTTTGAACAGTGTGGCAAACATTTTGAACAATGTGGCAATGGGGCCCAAAGCTCCATCACCACAGTGACCAAAAGGTAAGTGTAGTCATGGTAAAAGCTGCCAAAGCCAAACTGCATGTATGATTCCTGGTCACACAACAACAAACACATCAGTGGCATAGTAGTGCTTGTGTCCCATAGCAACATAGATTGGGTGAGGCAAACAGTGCAGTGGCAATGAAACATCGTTTTGGCCATGTGCATACAAACATCACCTATGGGGGCTCACATTGTGAACATTCACAAATAACACAATGACAGAAGTGACCATCATAATGCAGCCCCACATATCTGCACCAATGGACACACAAATGTAGATATCCTGTGGAGACTGTAGATGTCAGGTGAACAAATACCATACCATGGCAGCAATGGGACAAACAAACCATGATTATTGTGCTGACTGATGACCTAGGAGTCCCAGGGACAGCAGGGGAAAGCCACCAAACAACATACAGCCAATGGCACACTCAAGATATGCCAACGCAGTGGTGCAAATGCACAAACACAAACAGGCAGACTCACACTGCATATCAAACACAACAGGTGATGGGGGTGTGTGCCAGTGTCCCCAGGCAACCACACAACACATGAGGAGGCCTGAATTCCAATTACACAGATGTGTATACAGTGCCATACAAAAGTAACTCATGGATCGGATTCCCCTTTGTGGGCAAACAGGCATTGTTAGATGAGAGGGAGCCCAAATTACACATGTCACACAAGCTTGTAGGAACAGCAATTAACACAGCAAGAGACAGACCCACCACAGCACTACCCCCAGGGACCCCACATTGTGGTGACACTAGCTTGCATGATAATCCCACTGTGATGACAAAGGTAGATGTCATTCACACTGTGAACCACAGCCATGTGTCCTGAGCAACAAACTACCATCACACCTACACAAGCACAAATCAATCAAAACGGTGTGCCAGCCAAGGCCAATATGGAGGTAGGGGTCTAGCCGTGCAACAACTCACATTTGCACACACTCAACACCACACACCTTGATCTCCACCAATGTGCAGCAGTGAAGCTCACATGGACTGGTGACATTGCACATGCACCCATGACAATCCCAGGGGTGGTGGTGGGAACTAAGGTGCAGAAACCCATCACACATGGCCAGTCAACAAGACTCGTGAATGTCTGACACACTGCACAGTACGCGGTACATGGGCATGACGTGAAATCCACCCCAATCAATGGGATCCCGGCCATAGTCACACACCAATGAAGAAGCCAAGGGGACCCACAAAGAACACATGTAGACAACTTCCAACATTGCAGCTCTGACCCTGAGGAGTGGCAGCAGTCACACACACAACGTGTCACAATCACTGAAAGCTACCACAAACTGTAAATTACATGACTTGTGTAACCAACAAGTGCCAAGGGGAATCCTGACTGTGTCCCATCTGCGTTTGCCCACATCCCCAGCCCTGACAACAAAGACAACTAGGGATGACAACCTGATGAACATTAGTTTGCCATGCACCCACATCCCGGAGAAACCAGGTCCAAGATGCTGGATGAACACAGAACAACTCAGCAAGCATCACAAACAAGAACATACGTAGGGACACAGCCTGTGTAGGAAAAGGGAAGGGAACACGCACAGACATGCTTACACAACACACAACACGGGCCGGGCAATGTCACGGGATTACACACTGCTATGAGGGCACTCCACTCCTGTGGAAGGTCCGTTGTGCCAAACCTTGTCTGTGCACGACTCAAACATGTCAGCAGAACACTCGGTCAGTGAGTCAACAACTACAACACACTGAAGGCTCTGCTCACATCAGCCTGGGTACGGGAGTGTCACGTCAGTCATCTGCATACACCCAAAACACGTGTCAAGCAAGTTGCACTGTATACACAGATGAGTCCTTCAACATTGATGTGCTAAACTGCATGTCCAGTGGAGATGGGCACACAGTCAGGGAAATAGAAACATTGAACAGTGGTAAGCCCACCAGATGTGCATCAGTGTAAGACAAAGATGTTAATTTACAAATGCAAAAAGGACATCCCTGTGTCAAATGCTGAAAATTACACCCTCAGACTGCAGCAAAGGATGCTATAGATCCAGACTACATCAGGACACATATCCCATGGACCACATGGAGTCCATCACAGCAACACTTCATTTTCCTGATCTGAACACTATTACAACTGCAAATGCATGATGATACTCATCTACATCATGTACATCAAAAGAAAAACCACAAGTAAACAAAAAGAGGCTTTATTCAGCAAATGTCAAACTAAAATTTTAAGTCCAAAAGAAACTAAGGCCAATGGCCAGTCCAAATACACAGTCCCAACAGGGTGATATGTGACAACTTGTCACCCATTGCTTGCCTGCACTGGTACGGACAGGGACATCCCCCTTGGAGGGGCATACAAGGGGCAGGCCAGGCACCGCAGGGACAGGATCAGGGGATGCCAGAGTGAGGCAGTGAAGGGGTGGTGGGTGCAGGAGTGTCACCGGCAACTGCAGTGGAGGTGTCTGACTCAGGGGGGGCCGGCACCACTGTAGGGCACAAGTCAAATGGTGTGGGTGCTGCAACCACTGCAGTGGGCTGGTCAGATGGAGTGGACTGGGTCCCCACTGCAGTGCCCGAGTCAGACGGGGTGGTTGTGGACTCCACTGCAGTGCATGACTCCAAGGGAGTGGAAGGGGGGGCAGATGAGGTGGGCAGGACAGAGGGGGGGACCCAGTCTCCACACCAGTGGCACAAACAGGCAGAGCATCTGGTTTGGGGTGGAAGAGCAAGTGGCAGGGGGAGGGCCTAAGCAGTTTGGGGATGCGGTATCGGTGTGTGGGGGAACCTGGGGCAGGGTGTGGCGGTGGAACCTGTGGAGTGGTGGCCTGGGGGATGGAGGAGAGAGACTGGGTGGTAGAGCTGCGTGGTGGTGGTGGTGGGGTCTTGCCCTTCCTGGTCCGGGGGACTTCCGAATGGGGTCCTCAGTCTGCCTGCGCCTGGGGGAGGGTGTCCGGGGCGAGGTGCACTCCTCTGTGTGAGTGGACTTCCTCTTCCCCGGTATGCTGGATCAGCAGGATCGGAGGGGAAGAGGCCGAGGTCACAGAGGAAGAGCTGCTGTGTAGGTGGGGTTGCAGGTGAGGCAAGGGAAGGGGTCTTGGAGGGAGAGGATTTGGAGGACTGCGGAGTGACTGTGGATGCCTGTGTGTGTGTCTGTTCTCCATCCCCTGTGTGTGTGGTATCAGTCCCCTGAGGATGCTTGTGTGCACATCTTGTCTTTCTTTTGGGTGTGTCTGTGCTGCTCGTGTCTGTGTGTTTGGGTGATTGTGCAGGTGTGCATGTGCTTTGGACAGGTAGGGTGCCAGGAAGTGTGGATGGGGCAGAGGTAGGAGGGGTGAGGGACTGTTGGAGGAGGGGCACTGCTGCCGTCAGGGAGGAGTCCATGGACTTATTGCTCCTCTGTAGGGCAGACATACCCGTCGAGATGCCCTCCATGAACGACACCAGCTGTGTCAACAGAGTGGTGCGTGCATGGAGGACACTCAGCATTGCTGTCTGCCCTACATGGAGCTGCCGAAGTAGGTACACAGACTCCTCACTCAGGGCAGCAGGGGACACGGGCAGGGGGTGCGGTGCCTGGCACGAAGGAGACACGCTCCCGAACATGGGAGCCTCCACGGACCTCTGGAATCGGAGCCAATGGGAGGGCGGTGGTGGTGGTGGTGGTGGCGGGGCCAGACAGACTAGCTGGGGTGTGGTGGCTGCTGACACCCACCTCCACAAGGGAGTCATCCTCCGAGATGCTGTGGTCCTCAGCTGAGGTGGATGGTGCTGAGGACTCCTCGGTGTGGCTCCCCTCGCCCTCCGTGCCACTGGGTCCCTCCGACCACTCGTCGGCTGCTGACCCAGTCTGGCTCTGCAGCTCCTCCTGGTCCGTGGAGCTGTCCCCTCCTGTGGCCGTGGATGTATCTACAAACAATTAGGGAAACAGACAAACATCAGTCACCTGCACTGACTGCACACACCACAGTAAGTACAGCACATTACAGAGCAAGCCCTGGCATCCTTAGTTGAACATTGCCAAAATCCTCACACAGATTCGGAGAAGCCAATTGTCAGTCTGATGGTCAACCATGGAACTCACACCCCTCCTGCCCTTGCACCCATCTGTATGGTGCCTGTCTGATGGTAATACCCCAGTGTGGACACATGCACCACCTACACAGTTGTTGGACATTGCAGAGAACACGGTGAAGTATGTGAACATGCACACATCACATCTCTTGCCACTGAGTCAGTGCAGGTGTCCGGATAAAGGGATGGCCAGAGTCAAAATAGAAATGCATGTGATGCATACCAGCACCAGACACCATGATGCACCCATGTCCGGATAGTCAATGCCACAATGGGGTGCATGTTGCACATGTCACTCCCCTGCAGGATCACTCTTAGGAAGTTTAATGCCATGACACAGTCATGCGTGCAGTCATACATCACTGTCTCCCGTCACATGGCCATGGCAGCCAGCCAACAACAGTCTGCACTGTGTCACAATCCTAGGACATGGGGAATGCAAGTATGTAACTGACAAGTGCACATGTCCATCCCCCACAAACCACATCATCTGAACTCGTATTTGTCCACGTCATACCAATTGGACATATGGGAGACATGAAACACAACTCTCAGAACCTAAGCACCTCACAGTGTGCTGTGAATGAAAAACAGCTGCCTGAAAGTCACAGTCGCATACACCTCTGTGCACAGTCAAGTGATCAAACACCTATAAGTCACAGAAGTATCGTCTCTCATGGTCACATCTCAGATGGCATGCTGAGCCCTAACCGATAAACATACCAGTAGTCCTGACAACGAAGCCACAGCACAATGACACAGAGGCAGACACCTGAGGGAACATTTCACTGATCACAACATGTCAGCTGATACACGGGAGTGGGAGTACAGAGTGTATTGTATGCCCTGGAGTAGGCATGACTGTCCAGCTCCACCTGTAAGAGGGATGAGCCCTGGACAGTAGGCAAGTGGCTAAGCATGTGTGACACACTTGACATACATACTCCTGAGCCCAAACATTGTTTCCACCCGCAGCATGGGGGTGTGCCAAATACCCCAGGGACATGTGGTGATTCAGATCAGCAAGTGGACCACATATCAAAGTTACACCCAGATTACATTTCACGACTTAGGCATTGTGTGAGCAATCGACCCACCCATGAAGCCCACCACAAAGTCACGGGAACAAAAGCTGGCCCCACCTTGAGCAAAGCAAAATGCAAGGACCCTGTACCCAAGTGACACAATTTCCTGACCGTAAGGACCACACCTGCGTATCAGATGAGGAGTGGGCAGGTCACAATTGAGGGACATGGGTCCTGGACCACAAGACTGATGTACTGTGGAAGTTTAACCAGGCCAGAGGAGGGCACATAGCATGTCAGACAGAGTTCACAGTGCAGTCATGGACTCACCCCCTCCTTGCTGCTGTCTGTACTTCAGCTGCCCATCCAGGTCAGGGAAGACCACCGCCAGGATCCGGAGCATGTGGGGGGTCAGGGTCCGGTGTCCGCCCCTCCTGCGAGGAGGCGACAGCTTCAGCTGGATCCTTGCGATCCTCCGGTTCCAGCCACGAAGGTCCTGCCACCTCTTCTGGCAGTTGCGGATCCGGCGCTTGTAGTCCCCCACGGATCGTACTGCCCGGACGATGGTCAGCCAGATCTCCTGCTTCTGGTGGGCATCAACCAGTGAGGATGACAAAGTGAAAAAGGCCATTACTACACATGCAACATATCCGTGCATCACACAGTTGGATATACATGTCTCAATCACAGGGGCACATGATGTACACAGGCAGTGCAACTATGGCTATGAACAGTTTACCAGCAGTTACTAAATGGTATCATTGCCTGGGAAGTAAAACCTTGTTGGAATGCACTGTTACTGCACTATACCTGTTCAGTGCATATAACTACACACTTTGGGGAGTGAGAACTACTCAGTGAGCATGCTAGCCAGTGGTGTGCACACTGGAAGTCTTGGTGTGCACACTGTCAGGGTCCGGTGTCCACCCCTCCTGCGAGGAGGTGACAGCTTCAGCTGGATCCTTGCGATCCTCCGGGTCCAGCCACGAAGGTCCTGCCACCTCTTCTGGCAGTTGCGGATCCGGCGCTTGTAGACCCCCACGGATCTTACTGCCCGGGCGATGGTCAGACAGATTTCCTGCTTACGGTGGGCGTCAACCTGTGAGGATGACAAAGTGAAAAGGCCATTACTACACATGCAACATATCCGTGCATCACACAGTCGGATATACATGTCTCAATCACAGGGGCATATGATGTACACAGGCAGTGCAACGATGGCTATGAACAGTTTGCCAGCAGTTACTACATGGTATCATTGCATGGGAAGTAAACCTTGTTGGAATGGCACTGTTACTGCACTGTACCTGTTCAGTGCATGTGACTACACACTTTGGGGGTGAGAACTACTCAGTGAGCATGCTAGCCAGTGGTGTGCACACTGGAAGTCTTGCTAGTCAGACAACATGCACAATTAGTAAGGCAGCGGACAGCACACTCACCTGCTCCCCTGGTGTCCCATACAGCTTGCTGTACTGTGGAAGGAGGTTGTACAGCAGGGCCTGGTTCTCCTCAAGGCTGAAGGCTGGGGCTCTCTCCACAGTACGTGCCATTGCAGTAGCCAGAGGATGCAGAGACAGCAGCAGTGTTGGTGGCAGATGTCGCCCTGAGCATGTAGTGCAGGCAAGTGAGCCCTCAGGGGCACAGCCAGCATTATATGTGTGCTGCAGAGGCAGATACTGTCCCATGTGTCCAAAGTGATAGGTCCAAGTCGTTTGCATCTTCTGAATCTGACCAATCCATGGAATAGCAGCACTAATACACACCCACAGCATCCTTCAAAACTTCAACTTCATGACACCCATGAATTTGCAACATTGTTGTGGCTGGCCAACTGAATTCACTGCATCAGACTCATTGAAGCTTCAAAACGCGTCCGTTGCCATGCCAGGCCCCAGCCAATGCGTGCGCACCATTCGGTCCATTGCTGTACAACGCGTATTCCGGGATACAACGCGCACTCGCTCACAACAGATGCAATGGGCCGTGCGGGCACACCGATCGGTCCATTGCTGTACAACGCCGTATTCCGGGATACAACGCGTACCCGCTTCCCAACAGATGCAATGGGCCGTAGCGAGCACACCGATCGGTCCATTGCTGTACAACGCGTATTCCGGGATACAACGCGTACCCGCCACAACAGATGCAATGGGCCGTGGCGGGCACACCGATCGGTCCATTGCTGTACAACGCATACCCGCACACAACAGATGCAATGGGCCGTGCGGGCACACCGATCGGTCCATTGCTGTACAACGCGATTCCGGGATACAACGCGCACTCCGCCACAACAGATGCAATGGGCCGTGCGGGCACACTGATCGGTCCATTGCTGTACAAGGCGTACTCCGCCACAACAGATGCAATGAGCCGTGCGGGCACACCGATCGGTCCATTGCTGTACAACGCGTACCCGCTCACAACAGATGCAATGGGCCGTGCGGGCACACCGATCGGTCCATTGCTGTACAACGCGTATTCCGGGATACAACGCATAGCCACTCACAACAGATGCAATGGGCCGTGCGGGCACACCGATCGGTCCATTGCTGTACAACGCGTACCCACTCACAACAGATGCAATGGGCCGTGCGGGCACACCGATCGGTCCATTGCTGTACAACGCGTATTCCGGGATACAACGCGTACACCGCCACAACAGATGCAATGGGCCGTGCGGGCACACCGATCGGTCCATTGCTGGTACAACGCGTCCCTGTACAGGTCACACGCATATGTCACCATGCTTGTCACTGGTGAACGTATGCCAGCCACATATACTTTCCAGGGACTCAGGGGCACACCTACAACACCACACCCAGTCCACACTGTATCTAAGGCATGTAAAGCTGCATTACCTTTTCTGTGTATGGGGGTAAACATGTGGTTTTTGGGGTGGCACTTGGGGGCAGCCACACCCAGGCTGTGCACGTGTTCATTGGGACAGGATCCTTTGTGTGTTGTGCACCTGACCACTGTGATGTGCAACTGTTCATTTTGGAGCATGTGGCATGGTCACATTTCCAGGTTGTGTATGTGTATGACATGTCACATACCCCCAGGCTCACATGTGGGAAGGCATGTACGTCACAGGGTGACCCATTGCCACAATAGTGATGGCCCTCCACAGTCTGTGTGCATGTTGTGTTTCCGATGTCTCTGACTCCATGTGCACAATCGGAGACAGTCTCCACATCCACGTTGTTTGTGCATGGACTTTGATGTTGTGTGTGTCACAGACATCCATGTCTGTCCTGCAGAGGCAAAAGGGGCCACTACCTGTGGGAGTCATGTTTGTTTTTCTGACGTGTACATGATACGCCATGTCATGCCAGTGTCCATGTGGCAAGACAGGGTCCCTGGGAATCTACCTGTCAATGAGCTGTGATGCCTGTGGCACATCTGTCCAGACATGTCACTGTGGTGTGTGTGTGGAACATGACATCAGTAAATGGGTACTGTGACACAGCCTAATGGTTTCCCATAGCACACCCTGGAACCTGTTGTCAACACATGTTGAACTGAGATGTTAGATGATGTCCATGTAGGTGCCATATATGTCCAAACAGAACGGCACACACATCAAGTACTTGTGTCTCGTAATGATGTATCATGTGAAATTGAGTATGGTGAATGGCACATATGTGGGGTGACTGACAATCTTTCTTTCTTCACTTATGCACGGCAGTGCTCCAGCTGTCCATAGACCATTCCCTGACCTGGCAACGATGGTGGAACGTGACAGCATCCGACGGTACCACTTCACCAGGCAGCTGATTCAGGATTTGGCAGTGCGCTTGGCCCCACATTTGCAACCTGGCCGGCCGTACCCTACAGCGCTGACCCCTAAGGTGAAGGTGATGGCAGCCCTACACTTCTTTGCCACCGGTACCTTTCAACACACTGTGGCGACTGCTGGTGGGATGTCACAGACTATGTTCAGCCATGTGCTACGCGATGTTTTGGAGGCAATGTTGAGATGCCTGAACCAGTACATCTATTTCCCAACACGTCAACAACTCACTGACGTCAAGAGTGACTTCTATGCCCTGGGGAGGATGCCACATGTCATTGGCTCCATTGATGGGACACATGTGGCTTTGGTACCACCACAGGCACATTAGCAGGCATACCGGAACCGTAAACATTACCATTCGATCAATGCTCTGGTGGTATGTCTTGCAGATATGACCATCACACATGTGTGTGCCCGTTTCCCGGTTCTGCACACGATGCCTACGTGATGAGGAGTAGTCGCATCCCGAGGATGATGTCACAGATGCAGAACCAGCGTGCCTGGCTTGTCGGTGTGTACTGACTTTGTACCATTGTGTGTGTTCTGCTATGTTGTATTCCACCCACTTTTCCAACTCAGCTAATGTGCAATTGTCTGTCTGTAGGTGACTCCGGATACCCCAACATGCCGTGGTTGCTGACACCCCTCAGGAACCCTGTGACACCAGTCCAGATGCACTACAATGAGGCACATGGTAGGACCAGGAGAGTGATCGAGTGGACCTTTGGTCTCCTGAAGAGCCGCTTCCGCTGCCTGGACAAGACAGGAGGGGCCCTCCCATATGCCCCAGCAAAGGTGTGCAAGATTGTCATCGTCTGCTGCATGCTACACAACCTGGCAGTGCGGAAGGAGTTGCCTCTCATCCTGGATGACGATGACCAACGTCCGCCACCTGTGGTGGATCCTGGCCTGGGCCACGATGCCAGTGATGATGATGATGGTGATGTCCGCACACAGCTCATCACCAACTTCTTCAGCTGAATGTGAGTATCCAGAGAGTTGTCATGTCAATGATTTTAGTTTGCATGATATGTGTGGGTGGTGCTCTGGTGCTGTTTGAGTGTGGCCATGTGCTACTTGACTGGATGCGTGCAGTGATGTGTTCTTGCAGGTAGTCTGTACTGCCCAACAGTGTTGACATGCTAACTTGGTTTTGTGTAGTTATCTTGTGACATGTATTGGGCATGAGTATTGCAGTTCTGTGCTGTTCTTCAGTGGTTTTGACTGTGTGTCATGTCTGACCTTCACAGGGTGCTTACAGAGTTGTTTGGTCAACTTGGATCCCCCGACTCCATGATTCCGCTTTCAGGGTGGCAGCAGTCGTTTCCCTACAGGTGATGTGCCACACACCCCTGGACTTTCTATCTTCTGCACTTTTTGACTTTTGTGGCCACAGCCACGTGGGATTACCTTGCATTTGTAGTGGAAACAACATGTTGCAAATGTGTAATAAACCTAAGCTTCACTTTGGGATGTGCGTTGTCTGTGGTCACACATCTGACTGACATTTGCTTGCTGCACCTGTGGGCTTGTTGATACAGACTGTGAATAGGTGTGGTGTCTGTGCATTCCACAGTATTTCCTGGCAACATCAGTGTAGGCGAAGAGTCCGATGGCCCTGGTGTCTCTGTGTTGTGTAGCCCTAGTGGTGTGTCTCCCTCATATGTGTCACGTCACCATGACTCACATGACGGTGTTGTACTTGCTGTAGCAGTTAGCATACACAGTGTAATTTAGCAGATCATCATCCCCATGACAGTAACCACGTTGGAATCACAACAGAGGCAAGTATGGTGTAGTAGTGATTTTATTTACAGACATGTGTGAGTATAGTGCACAGGATGGTGGGTGCTGTACATTGGGATTGTGATCCGTAGTTCCCAGATGAGTTGGAAGTCTTGGTAGCAGAAATGTCCTGAGTGAAGTCCACAGTCATCTGATACATTAGTCCAACTTAGACTCCCCATGTCATGTGGGAGAGTTGTGTTGCATTCTACAGGGTGAACAGTTTGCACACAAAGGAGACTTTCCAGAAAAGGTGTTGGCTTCCTGGGGGATGTACATGGCCATCAACCTCTCAGTTTTCCTTCCTCGGATGACCCCTCTTCTTTGGGGGGGGACCCTCACGTGCAGGCTGCTGCGGTGCAGGGGACTCTCCGCAAGAGTCCTCCTCCCTCCCTGTGGCAGTTGCAGTTGTTGCAGCACCAGATGTTGTGGGCACACAGGGAGGTGTGGCCATGTTGGTGCTAATCTGGCGGAGGCATGTCAATATATCCCTATGCACCGCTGTCAGTTCTTCCAATGTGTCCCACTTGGACTCCATGCCAGACATGTGTGTCTCCACACAGGACATGTGTGTCTCCACACGGGACATGTGTGAGTCCAAGCGGGCATGATGGGCAGCCTGCTGCTGTTGGATGTCCTTGAGGATCCCCACTACCTGGCTGACCTCTCCGGTGCTATTCTGGTACGCATCAGCAATGCGTGCCAGTTGTGGGTCATCATGCAGTCCAGACCCCTCTGCAAACAGCGACCTCTGCCTACCACCCCTCCCACCACCCCTGGCGACACGTGCGGGACCTGCGGTGGCACGCCCAGGTGACCCTAGGCCCCCTTGGGGGTTGTTACTGGGGTCGTTGTCTGTAGCTCGACGTTGGGCCAGGGTCCCTGTGCTGTTGTCATTGATGGTCCTTGGTCTGTCCGTGTCGGTGGGGGTGGTCTGTGTGTTGGCAGTTGTTGGAGGGGTGGGTGCAGGGGTGCAGATGTTGGTCCTGCTGGTGCTGCATGATGACTCGCACCGGAGGGGCCAGGTAGGTCTTCGCCATCCGAGGAGTGCAGAGGCTGTTCCACACCAGTGAGCTCAGTGTCCCCCGGAGCATGGGACAGGGACTCCTCCTCGCCTGCTGCTGTGTCCCCATCATCACCTGTTTTTGGAAGAGGCACACAATGTATGTTATATTTCTACAGGCATCAATGGTTCACACACCTGACAGTTGTGACTGTACCTCTGGATGCGGGCCTGTACATTGCATTGTCCTAAGTTGTAACAGTAAGAGGTTGATATTGGTGTAGCACATTGTCCTGCAAACCTGAGGCTTTTCAATGTGAATGTTGAGGTGTGTGCATGGCCAGCATTGGTTGTATTTGGTGGACATCCGGCCCTCCTTCTCCCCCAGCCCAGTTATCCCACCATGAAGCATGCCACCCTTACAGTGTGTTCAGGTTGACTCTCAGGATGTCATTCAGTGTTGTCCTGCTGTTGGTTGGTGCACATGTCCCAGCAGGGCCTGGTACTCCCCACAACAGAGCACCATTGTCAGACATCTTTGAAGTGGCTTTTCACTCCCTGTGAGGTGTGCATGCTTCAGTGCTAGCTTGCTGGGCCATGTGGGTGGGGGATGTTGAGCTGTGACTACCACTCCCATCATGCTATTGCCTACACCCCCCTTCCCAGCATGCCCATACTTCCTTCCTTTTGACTCTGCTTCCCTGTGGGGTAGTGTGCCTGTGCTGACAGGATGGCTGACAGTGTTGTCCTGGCAGTTGTTTGGCTACAAGTCCCAAAAGTGTCCCTGTGCTTCACACAGCATAACCCAGGGTGGTGGTTCTTTGTGGGATCTTCAATTAGAGTGTGAGGCATTGCATTCTCCCAGGTGGGTTATGTGGAGTTAGTGTTGAGGGGGTGTGTGAGGAGAACTGCTTGTAACTATGGTCAGTGCTGTGAGTCCTCCTTCCCACCCAGCCAGATATCCCACCATGGAAGGTGCTTCCATTGCAGGGAGTGCAAGTTGGCTTTCAGGATGTCAGTCAGTGGTGTCCTGCTGTTGGTTGGTGCACAGTTCCCAGCAGGGCCTTGTGCTCCCCACAGCAGTACCCAGTGTCAGCCATCTTGTCAGTCCTTTTCCACTCCCTGTGATGTGAGCATGGTTCAGGGTGGTGTTGATGGGCCAATTGTGAGTGTGACCAATATCTGTGACTACAACTCCCATCATGCTATTGGCTACACTGACTTCACCAGCATACACAGAATTCCTTCCTTTGAGTGAGCTTCCTGTGAGGTGGTGTTCTAGTGGTGGCAAAATATCTGACTGTGTTTGTTGGTTATATTTGTGCCACTGCCTTGCTGTATTTGTTGTTAGGTTTGTACATGTCATGACACAGTTACATATCACTATGAGATGGCAGGTATTGTGTTTGTCTGACTAGCATTCACATCTTGGGATGATTATCTTTTGGTTGCTGTGGATTTGCTAAGGGTGCATGGTTTGACTACCCCTTGACAGTGATGTGTGTGTATTGTCACACCATATTGTGTATATTAGTTGTGTACTCACCAGGCTCTGGGATGTTTGTTAGTCCATATACGCTCACTGGTGGTAGGATGGCCCACACCTTCTCCTCCCAGGGCCTGAGGTATACTGGTTTGGCAGGAGGGCCACTGCCGGTGTGCTGACTCAGGAGGTAATCCTTCTTCAGTAGGTCCCTGACCCTCCTGCGCACATCATACCACCGGTTCTGGATGTCTTCCTTTGTGCGCAAACATGGTGATTGTGCGTTCACCCTGTCGACGATCCTCTCCCACATCTTGGTTTTCTGCGCCATGGGGGTCTGTTGGACCAATGTGCCAAACAACTGTGGCTCTACCCTGATGATCTCGTCTACCAGGACTTCCAATTCACTATCTAGGAACTTTGGATTCTTCTTTGGGGGCATGGTGATGGGTGGTGGTGGGGATTGATGTGTGTGTGAGTGTGCAAGTGAGGGTGGGTGAGTGTAGGTTTTGCTGGGTGTGTGTGAGGGTGCTATTTGTTGAGGTGCTAATGGTGTGTGGCTTGTGTGATGGATGAGCTGTGAGTGTGTCTGTGGTTGCTGTCTGATGGTGTTCTGTGCTGGCAGGTCAGTGGAATTTGCAAAGGATCATGGTAGGGATTTGTGGCCTTTATATAGGTGGAGTTGGGGGTGTGTCCTTGTTCCATTTTTTTTTTCCCTGTATTTATTGGCTTTGTGATTGCTTGTTTGGCCCTTTTTTTGTATTTTTTCCTTTGTATTTTTTGTGCATGTAGGAGACGTTCTTCTGACCGAGTAGGACGCTGCAGTTGTCTCGTGCGATCTTCTCCGACTCGTTCCCACTGTGTTTCAGCTAGGTTTTATGTGCGGCGTACTAGTCGGTCGCGGAGTTTTGTGTTGTTTCGGCTGGCTTTTGTATGCGTGTCGGTCGTACGGCTTGAGCTCCGTGCGAGTCGGTCTGGTTTTGCATGCATTGCATCGTACTGTGCGGGTCGGAGTTCGCGGGTACGTTTCGTTCGGGTTGATTCCTGGTGCGTGTCAGTCGGTTCGATTTGCGTGGTTTCCTGGCCGGATAGCTTGTTTCCGTCCGGGTCGGTCGTTCGTTTTGTGTTCCGTACGAGTCGGTCGTGATTCACATGCATTTCATCGTACTACGCGGGTCGGACGGCACCGGTACGTGTCGGTCGGATTAAATTCCCGTACCGAGTCGGTCGGTACGTTTTCCGGCCCGAATCGGAATCGGCCCCTAAGTCAATGTGAAATGTGGATGAGGATACTTTCAAAATGTGCCCTCCACCATTCACACACTCATGCACCATACATTTTGAATATAATAACACTAACATACACCTCATTTGCACTGTTGACCAACAAACAAAGTGCAACTTACTATGAACTTTTTAAACCACATCAAAGTAAAAACTGAAAATTATAATAGACTTTGAACAGGCAAGTATACAAACAATACTTAAAGCTGTTCTAAGGGTCTCATTACGATGTTGTGCAGAAAGTTTCTGCCCGACACCGTCTCGGATTCGGGATTACGGTGCAACCGAACACTGTTTGGTCGGAGTCCCATTGTTCCCTCTGAGAGCCTGTGTTCCGACCGACAACATAGGCTCCTATGGGAAATGGAGTGTGTGTGCAAAACCCTGCACTCTGTGGCAGGCACCTCATTGTGCCTGCCACAAGGTGCAGGGTTTTATTGGGGGGGTCCCTTAGGTAACCCCTCGGCCCCCAACCGGAGGCCGCAGGATGAAGGGGGCCATGCTAGGGTCCCCCAAAGTCACTTTCCGACAGCCTTTTCATGTCAGACACGCTGACTTGGAAAGGCTGTTGGAAATAGACATCAAAATCAGTCGGTCGGAAACGCTGTCCGCAGAGCTGCACGATGTGGTTTCCAACTGACACGACTTCTCCGAAAGCCAGTCGGAACTGATTCGGAAGTACCGTGAGGTTTACAATCGCGAACATCATAATCGGTAGGGCGGATGGTAAACCGTCCAAGACGGTCGGAAGGGTTCCGGCACGGTCTAGGACATTCCGACTGTCGGGCAAAGGTTTTCTGCCCGACATCGTAATAAGGCCCTACGTGTAGAATATGCAACAAACAGTCAGTGTGCCTTTGAAATTAAAAAGTTAACAGCCCTGGCTTATATACCTGCAACAGACATAGATGACCATCACAACATGCTAATAGAATCTCCATTTTACCTAAGTCTACCAATGGACTACTTCAAAAACACCTGGGTTGGTAGACTGTACCGCTCTGGACACAGACACCAACCCAAATTCCAAATACCATGGTGTAATGTCTATGCCAGCTCCATGGCCCAACACAATAAACCCAACAACACCCTGAAAGAATGGTACAATGCTTTCCAAGCCACACTAGGAAGAGCACAACCAACACTCTAAAAATTCATAGAAGCCCTCCCAAAAGAAGAAAAATACAAACAACTAAGGATAGAACAATCAGTAAAGCAAATCAAACCTAAAATAACCAAACAAACTAGGAAAATGTACGAAATGCTGCAATTTAAAGTAAGACTCTTTGTAAATAAGAAAGGAGTACACTAACTAGAATTGATAAATAAATCACTATTATAAACCAACTATTACCAATTTACACACAAGAAGAATACAACAAAAACTAACACCACTATAACATAAACATTTTAAAATAAATATAAAAATAATTATGGGGCCCATTACGATGGCGGGCGGAAGCACAACCGCCGTGCTGGCGGATGCAAAAACCACCAGTTACCGCCGGCACGCAGCAGTCCACACGCCCGCCCAATTACGATGCGAAAAGCAGGCCAAACACCGCCGGCAAGCCAGCAACACCGTCCGCCATCAAAGTGCGCCCGCACACGTAGCGGCGCAGCACAACTGACACACACCGTCCGACGAAACACGTCCCGCCCGGCGCATAAATTACGATGCCGCAAACAAACGGCTCCCACGGCAAAGAGACACCGCACGTGAAAGAGAGGCGGAAACACGGACGCAGAGCACGGACAACGAAGAAGCGGCACCCCGGGCATGAATCCAGCACTGCAGGCCCTTCCCATGCTTCTGCTGATGCACCACCAAGGACGCAACGTACCGCGGAGACGCAGGTAGGCACACACACAACAAGTGCACGCAAACAGCGCACACAGTGCAAGGGCGGAAAAAGCGGACAACCCCCACCAGCGCGTGCACACTACACATCCACCATTGCATCCACATATGACACACAGGCCAAATCCTAACATCGCGGAACACATGTGTACACACCACCTGGGACTAGGAACCAACCACCCCGTCACGGCCCCAAAGCGCCGATGACGCCGCCACACATGCGCACAACGCAGAGGCCAACCGCAGCGCCATGCATGCGTCGCACACAGACACAGGGACACAACCAAGCAGCACACACATCAGCCCCACCCCGAACGCACATGACACGTGACAGGCCTGCCACAGACATGTCCCCAACGCCCAATTCACGGACAACACCCAACGCCACACAACCGACGCACACATGTCAGTGAAGTCACGCAACAGCAGGACACACCCCAGTGTAACAAACATGGCGAAGCACACAGCGGCGGCAACACCAACTAGGAGAAGCAGGGCCCCTTCGGGAAGAGGGACGCCAGTACCACACTGAAAAACCCATACCACCCTGCACATATGAACAAGACACATGAAACGGAACACCAAAGAGCCCGGTGACCAACAACAGGTGGCCCAAGAATTACATCCACACACAAGGCCCAACGCAGAGCGGAAAGGCAGGCTGCCGCCCACACAAGGGAGAGCAGACAGCACTGAATGACCTTCCATTCCAACACCGAAACCACAGCCCTACGACAGAAGCCGGTGAATACAGCCATTGTCCAAGAATAGACCAACACAGGCATGCCGAGGAGACCGACCACACGGCAGATAGCGCATATCACAGAAGCACACAACGGACGGGGAAGAAAGAAGAAAACACTCCCCATGTCGGCCACATGCAAGTTAATTGGAAGGAGTCACACAGCACTGACCTTGAACTGTCTGAGAAGCATGTGGGAAGAGGGCCCGTGTCCTCCAAACAAGCCAACAGAACACAAGTCCTGTCTCCCCACGACTACACAGAGCTCACAGCAACCCCGGAGTGTGCACATTGCAGACTGCACACACAGCCGGAGCACGCCACCACAACGCACCGCTGCGAAATGGCAACCGCAACACACCTACCCAACTACGCCGAAGAGCTCAAGCTGTACCAAACCAGCACGATACATACATTGGGATGCGATCTCCTGTCCCTGCTGAACGTAAGTTACCGACTGACTTACCGCATCACATTGTTCAGCTGCGTCATGCCCGTCTTCTACTGTCGGAGGTGTCCCTACCAGCATCCCGTCGAGATATGCCTCTCCAACCCGGCATGTCTGAAGGCGGACCTGCTACCACTACTCCTCCCTCTGGACGCACACGACAGGGCCTGCTCTGCCTATGGGGGCATGGCGTATGTGGCCAACATCGCACGCGCACTGAAATGGAACCACTGTGCCTCCACACGACGGATCATCGAGAACAGCTACATCGAATGTCACCCAGCATGCCCCATCATGGTCCTCCAAGGGACAACCTACGAACAACACCTTGACAGCCACCATCCGCTTCATTGGCTGGCAAACATGTACACCACCAATGACATGGAAGCCCTGCTGGACGGCATCGCATACCTGACAACCTGTAAATACGTTGGACCACAACGCAGGTTCCCCGAGTGACCTATGAAGTCCAACCCCGCACCCATGCTCAGCTTCCGCACGGACTGGCCAGTCACCACCACAACAGCCATACCAAACGACCGGCAACTGTAACCACACCATCAACGACATCGCCATGACATCGGATATGACCGGGACATGCACACTGTTCCCCATCACATCCAGGAACACCGCATGCATCATGGGAGGCAGTGGCATGGGCTCTGTGCATCGCACCCACATGGACGGAACTGCACGAACAACCAGGACACGACATGGATCCAGCGCACATGGACACACACACCGCTCAGTGGACATGAATAGGTCGCCTGGAGTCTGTGGGTGCTGCACCCTCCCACCCCCGCCCCGGGAATCCCATACCAGGACCTTTGCATGGACGACAAGTGCATACAACAACAACACGACCCCAGTGACTGTGACATGTCCAGTAACCACCACAGTGCAACAACAAGTGGCACGCCGCTGCATGCACGCAAGCACATGCCCTGATGTCATCTCACATGCACGCGTGCATGAGGAACAACCGCAGCAAACCTGTCACATGGAACTGAGATGGACTGTGCCCATGATGCCGAGCGGTCTGGTAGGCTACATGTATACCGTCTGTGTCAAAGTCCGCAGCTCCGCAGCTATACGTAAATGTACATTAGCACAGCCTTGGCCAAGCAGATGTAACCCCACACCCTATCCCATTTGTAATCATGCTCAGTATATCCTCAATATGTATTCCGCTGCCAGTAGTGTCCACTATACTGCATCACAGAGGACAGAAGACTCAATATAATGTTTGAAACCAGAACTGTCTCCGCTGACTCATTTCACAAGTACGAATGAGAGAGGATGAGAGTATGTGAAGTACACGGCAGTCGTGACATGACCATGTAGTCCACTGGTATTGGATGTCAACGCAAATGAGTAGCACTACTGTGGAAGACACACATGTGTCGTGTGAAGTCGTATGGACGCAGTGCTCAGGTGGGTGGGTGCGACGGGTAGATGCGCACATGCCAAGTTGGAGCACGCCGTGTTGGGAGGGCTCATGAACAGTACACCACCGCTTCCCTGGGCATTGTGAGAGGACACCTGTCGGGGGAGTGAACACGTGTGTGCACAGCAGCCGGGCACACGTACAAAGCGGTACCAGGCGCACCTCAGCCCACCCTCTGTGGACGAGCTGGATCCTGTTGTGCGCCCGCCATGCCCCTTGACAAGGCACACACAGCCCCAGTCGACCAGGTGTAACCCCAACATAGTCAATCCGCACAGGCGATACAGGGCACGGGATGGCAGTGGAGCATGGTGTGTGAGAGGTCTCCTCGCGCTCCTCCTGCTCATATCACGCAGGCAATAGAACCTCAACGTCCAGCATGGCAAAAAGTCAAATGGAAGTGTAGGGGGACGCACCACAGCACGAGCAGCACTGACGTCACGGGAGGTGGCTCGCACCATCCCATCCATTGCCCATCATACCAACCACGCCACATGCCATTGCGACTAAGTGCAAGCGCGTGCGCCACCACCCCTGAGCCCTCCCCAGAGAGGCCAAAGAGTGAATGTGTGGGCCATCAGCCACAGACGGACGCGGCATGGCCGCAAGGGCAGCCACAGCCACTGGGTGTCGCAGGTGGCGGATCCGGAAGGCGAAGACTGTGATGCATAGTCCATGCAGGCCGGGTCTCCATTTGGGGCACCACGCAGGTGGACGGCGTCCCGCCACACATCATACCCTGAGACAGCCCACTCGTGCAACTGGACCCACACATACACTCCTTGCCCTCTCTGGTGCAAGCTTGGGGCTGCCTGTGCAAGCGCTAGCCTCGCAGGTGAGCATGCATATTGGGGGGCGAGGGGAGGACATGAGGGCTGGGGCGAAGATGACTGTATCACTGTCAGTTAGTACAAGGGATGACCCAGATGTGGAAAGGAAGAGACGTGTCCCGTGTGTACTGCAACTAGTCGCCAATCCAACTACCCCCCATGTCCGGAATGTAAGCCCGCACCTAGGCCCGCCCATCCGCCACATCGAACATACCACCAGCACGACAACCTTCCCATTCGAAACACTGACTGGGGGTGGCGACCAGTGAACAATCATGTGTAGCCTACCCACGCGTACATGTGGGCCCTCCATGATCCATGTCACCTGCGGCAAAGACATGACATGCGCAATGAGGGAAGTGAGGAGAGCTGTCCGCCCCACGCGCAGAAGGTGCATCAGCTCCACAGACCCAGCAGCGAGTCCAGCAGGGGTCACATGTGCAGGGGCAGCTGTGCCTGGTGTGAAGGCACATGCATATAGACAGCACATCGACCAATGTGTAGTCTGCCCACATCCACAGTCCATCATCATGCGGACATAGGAATTGAACACAGGGCAACACATCTTAGCTGGTGCACCCACCGTGACCAACAATGCGCAATCATCGACGTACCCGCCCTGTGCATGGCTCCCCCCAACGGAGGCACATCCAGTGCCACCATCCCACACACACAAGCCTTCCACGGAACATGCTGTGTCCAATGGTCAGTACAGAGTCAGCGCCCATCTGGTGGATCCTGAACAGGAGACACATGCACACACATGCCAGCTCCCACTATGTACGACTGCCACCTGGCACGTGCAATGTAACCTCTCACCTGTGACGTGTGACTGCAAGCACACAGCCGTCTTGGCATGGGGCTGTCAATGTGGACACCAGTCAATGTTTCGGGAGCTGTGATCCGTACAGTGCTGTACATAGGGTGCAGTGCTGACACCTACTACTGTCTCATATCCCCTCGTGCCACAGGTCCCACTTGTATTGGCCGCTCAGCCCGTGCCCACATCGTCGTCGTCGTGTGCCATACTCATCCAGCCTCGGAAGCAGTACCATGCTCAGCAGACACTCATGTTGCCGTTGCGTTGCCGCTTGACGAATATGCAGTCAGTCCCCATCAGCACGCCCGCAAGTCATTGGGGCCTAGATCCCCATGTGCATGCACATGGCAGTGGTATGTCTCACTTGCCATTGCCATTGTTGGGAGACCTGTGTAAGTGTATTGTGGCCGTGCCGTCCCAGCTTGACAGCTGGGCTGTGGCTCATGTGCTTGCTCAGTCATGTCAGTGATGTGTATGCGAAATTGCTATGTGCCGTGTTGCTTTGACATGTGTCCTCTGCCATTTAACCCAGGCGGAGACCGAACATTGACCGCCCATACCAATTGCTGGCGGACATGGACGATACAGAGGTAATCAGGAAGTTTCGGCTGGACAGGCCAACTCTGCATCGACTGTGTGCCATGTTAGAGCCCCATCTCCGTCCCCGCAGGGTGTATCCGACTGCTGTCACCCCCACGGCTAAGGTGATGGCCGCCATGCATTTCTTCGCCACTGGGTCATTCCAGCACACAGTGGGCAGTGGAGGAGGGATGTCCCAGCCCATGTTCAGCAAGGTGCTGAGGGATGTACTGGCAGCCATGATGCTGTACCGGAACAGGTACATCAGATTCCCCAGGGCTCGTGAATTGGCGGCAGTGAAGGGTGCATTCTATGCCCTTGGCAGAATCCCACACGTCGTGGGAGCCATTGACTGCACTCATGTTGGCCTTGTTCCACCACAGGCCACTGAGCACCTGTACCGCAACAGGAAGCACACGCACTCCCTGAATGTGCAAGTGGTGTGCCTTGCGGACATGGTGATCACCCACGTGTGTGCAAAGTTTCCAGGCTCGGCCCATGACGCACACATAATGCGCAACAGCATCTTGCCACGACTGATGGCCAATCTGCAACAGGATCGTGGCTGTATTGTCGGTGAGTATGTGGAGTGGTGTAGCGTGCTGGTTGTGCGATGCTGTCCCCTGTCCAGTTGGAATAGCAACGGTTCTCTGTGTCCCTCACACCCAGGTGACTCTGCGTATCCGAATGGGGCATGGCTGCTCAGTCCATTGAGGAATCCTCGCACCCCAGCAGACGATCGATACAATGAGGCACATGGGAGGACCAGACGTGTGGTCGAGCGTACCTTTGGCCTCCTCAAGTCCAGGTTCAGGTGCCTGGACCGCACCGGGGTGCACTGGCGTACTCCCCACAGAAGGTGTGCCAGATAGTGGTGGCGTGCTGCATGCTGCACAATCTGGCCATTCGGAAGCAGATCCCCCTCATTGTGGATGACGGAGATCAACCAGGGCCCCAGCCCGCAGACCAGGACAGCTCGAGTGAGGTGGACAGCGGAGAGGAGGAAGCTGGGAATGTGCGCCAGCAGCTCATCGCCCGCTACTTCACTTGACGGTGAGTGTCCATGTACGACGGATGATGTGTCTGTATCTATGCAGGTGTGTGTGTGCTGTGTCAGGGTGGCCGTATGTTCACTGCGTGCAGTGTGTCAACGCTCCATGGCCAGGGTAGTATGCCACTGTTGGTGGCTGTGGCATTGTGCCCTATTGCTCTGTGCGATGTGTGTACATTGCTTGTAGTTGTTGACATGTACTGTGTGATGGGTGTGTGACACACTCATTGAATGTGCTCCTGTTCTGTCTCCCACCCCTAGGTCCCTACAGGCCCTCCGGATTCCATTTCCATGCCACGCATCAGGTGCCTTTCCGCCCAAGGTGGCCGTTGTATTCCGTACAATAAAGACACAGGGCACAAACAGCAGTTAGTGAAAAAGGTGCATTTATTACAAACTGTGACATGTGATTGTGTGTAAGGTGATGACAAAAGTGGTGCGTGCAGTGACAATGAGCTGTCGGTCATGGCTGCGTGATGATCAGGGTGTACCCACTGGTTCTATGTCCATAGTCCAACACACACATGCCATCCAGATGGCTGTGTGGAGTGGGATCGTAGAGCAAGTCAATGCAGTGGCTGGTCAAGGAAGGCTGGCGGAAGGCTGGCTGGCTGCCTCACTTGCGACTGGAGCGTGCGAAGTCCTCCCGGGAGATCTGTTTCCTCTTCGGACGGCCCCTTCCACGTTTGGGAGGGGGTGTGTGGTGGCGACCTGCTGGTGGTGGGTGAGGTGTGCTCACTGGCTGTGGACGCAGGGGAAGTGGACACTGCTGCCCGAGCCTGCGCCCTAGCAGGTGGTGGCGGAGGTGGTGTTGCTGGCCTTGCCTGTGACCCCACCGCCACCACCAGCTGGCCCATGAGGTCCACGAGTTGGTCCATACGGGACACGAATTGGCCCATATGGGCGTCCATGGACCTCAGCACCCCCAGCACCTCCCGCGTGTCAGTAGCAGACCTGGCCCATTGTCCTTGGGCCTCTTCATAGGCCCCAAGGACTCTGTCCATTTGAGGCAGGGCATGGCTCCCAGGGGAGGCTGGCGTTTCCCTGACCCTGCTCCTCCTACCAGTCCTGCTGCCACCGGCCTGCCCACTAGCCACATTGCTCACCACGGTCCTCGCTGTGGCTCCCAGGGTGGATCCAGTCGGCCGGGCCACCACCTGCGCTGGGGCTGGTGCCAGCGAAGACGTGGTGGTGGTGGAGGCGGTGGTGGTCGGTGCGGCGATGGTGGCGGTTGCGGCAGTGGTAGTGGCCGCAATGACCGTGGGTGTGGCCGCAACGACAGTGGCAGCAGGGGACTGGGACTGTTCAGCATCCCTGGATGATGGGTTGGTGGGTAGGAGGGGTCCTGGGGAGCGGCTGGGCCCTGCCACGCCAGATGGGCCAGCTTGGTGGTCCGTGTCCGAAGAGGTGGACAGATCCTCCAGATCCGTGTGTCCTCGTTGGGGGCTTGTAGGCTGGCTGTGCTGGCTGCTGTCTCCATCCCCAGCGTCCAGCAGTTCGTCACCTGTGGAGAGAATGAGATTTGTTATTGTGTTGCACCTGGCGAAGTATGTATTAGTCGTCTGACATTGGCAGTTCGTTCAATCTCTCACATGGGTTTCCCGGAGGCGAGTGTGTGGCTGTGGCATCTGTAGTTGTGTGTGCTAGGCAATGGGACTGTGTGCTGTGCACATGTGGCATGGGACGGATTGGCCATGCCGATGGGTGTGTTGCTTTGCCCCTACTCATTGTGACTCTGGTGTATGCGGGCTCCTGGCCCATCCTGGGTCTGGTTTGTACTTTGCTTTTGGAGTTCAAATGGAACGCTTAGGAACGCATATGGCAACATGGGGGCCATGCCCCAGATTCGCATTTGGGATGGAATATGCTTTTGGGGTTCAAATGGAACGCTTAGGAACGCATATGGCAACATGGGGGCCATGCCCCAGATTCGCATTTGGGATGGAATATGCTTTTGGGGTTCAAATGGAACGCTTAGGAACGCATATGGCAACATGGGGGCTATGCCCCAGATTCGCATTTGGGAGGGTATATGCTTTTGGGGTACATGCTGTGAGCCATGGGTGCCGAACGTGACATGTGTTGTGGCAGCATGACAGTGCATGGTCTGAGGTGTGTGCATGCCTGACATGCCCTGCATATTTGCTGTCTGTTGTGGTTACTGGACATGGCATTGGACGCATCGTTATGAGTGAGTGATAGTTGTGTGCCAGCCAACGTATTGCAGTTGTCCCATCTCCTTGGTGTGCGTGCTGCCCTGTGCCATGTGCATCACTGCAGTGCTCGGGGGTGTGGCCCATGTTGTGTGTTGTTGCTCACAGTGTGTCGTGCGCTTAATTGACTTCTGGCACATGGTTGGTCATGGGCATGTGTCTTAGCGTGACTGCTGTATGTGTGGCAGCTGTGCGGATGACATGCCTTTCATGAGACTGGGGCTGACGGATGGGATGGATGGTATGTTGTATGTGCATGGTGTGTCTGTGTGTTTGATGGGTTCAGTGGTGTTCGTGTGCATTTCTGTTGTTCCGCTCTGTTGCGTCTAGTGTTGTTTGTCTTACATAGGCGTAGTTGTGGGGTGTGTGGTTGACAGGCAGTAGGGGCTACATGGACAGGACTTCAATGGTGTTTCGGTTGTGTGTGATGAGTTGCACAGTGGCTGCCGTGTGGGACTATATTCAGTGTGGCTTGTGCATGCAGACGTGGCTCCTTGGGTGTTGCTATGTCTGTGATGGGTCATGTGGGGTGTGAGTCTGCTGTTCATGTCCGTGTGCACATTGTTCACTTGTTCGTGACGGTGGGCGGTGCTGCGTGTTCGTGTGCTACGTGACATGTCCTATGTGTTGGTGGTGTTATGGTCCTCATGCCTCCAGTAATCCAGCCCTGTCCAGTTTCCCACCTGCAAGTTGTTCGTGCGTGCACTGTACTGGATGCCACATGGCTCTTAGCGGGGGTGCTCCATGTTGCAGGTCTGTGGGGGTGGGGGGTGTAGTGGGTCGTGGGGTGGCTGTACACCCACTGACACCGATTGCTGTGGACCGTGATGTCTGCCTTTCGGCTGTCGTTGTGCACTGCGGTGGCTGACACGTGGGTGTGGGGTGTGGGGGATGCTCCTCCTTGCTGTGCTGTGGGACTGGGGCCTGGTGTGTGTTGTACTTGGGCTGTCCACCGTCCCACCCACTGCACTTTGTGTTCCTGCCACTTACCTGTTACTTGTCAGTTGGTGCAGCTGTGCCTGACACATGGGTGTGGGGAGTGCTCCACCTTGCTGGTCTGTGGGAGTGGGGGCCTGGTGGGTGTTGTACTTCAGCTGTCCCCCTCCGACCCACTGCACTTTGTGTTCCTGCCACTTACCTGTTACTTGTCAGTTGGTGCAGCTGTGGCGGACACATGGGTGTGGCGGGTGCTCGTTGTGGCGCTTCTGGCATATTTGTGGACCTGTTGGTGGTTACGTGGCTGGCTTAGTGTACACATGTCCCCACGCATCTTACAGTTGTTCGGTTTGGCCTGTGTGTGGTAGTGTCTGTTGCATGTGCGTGTGATGTGTTGTGTATTGTGTGCTGGACATGGGGGTGTTTGTCCCTGGGAGCTGTGGCATGGTGGTTGCGCATGTGTGTACATAGCGGTGTGCTGGTATACATTAGTTTGTACTTACCAGCCTCCACTCCCTCTGCTAATCCGGCGAGGATCTCCGGATGGATTACGACTCGCACCTTCTCCTCCCACGCTTTGAAGGTCTTAAAGAGCGCGGGATTCCCTCCGCCAGTGACGGCAGCCAGCTCTCTGTTTTTGCCCTCCTTCTTCTTGACCAGGCTCTTTACGTCATTCCAACGTTTGTTTATCTCGGTTCTGTTCCTGGGCAGGGTCCCGACTGCATTGACCTGGTCTACGATCCGGGTCCACATTCTGTTTCTGGTGGCTAGTGGTGTGTGCTGGACCATGTTCCCATAGATTTGTGGGTACACCTTGATGATCTCGTCGACCATGACCGTCAGCTCCATGGGCGTGAACTTGGGCATCCTTTGTGGTGCCATGGTGTTTGTGGTGCTGGTGCGGTGTGTGTTGTGTAATGTGCAGGGGGTTTGTGGTGCCGGTGTTTGGTGGTGGTGGTGGTGGTTGTGATGTGTGCGTTTCTGTGGTGTGCTGCTGTCCTTGCTGTGTCACTGTGTCCTCTCCTCTCCTCTCTGGTTTGCAATGTAGCAAGGGGTTGTGGTCTGTGGGAGTGCTGCTTTTGTACTCACCTATGTGGGTGTGTCCTCATGGTCTGTTGTTTTCAGGTGTGTTGTGTCTGGGGTTCTGGCCTTTGTATTTTTTGTTTGTCCGGGGGTGTTTTCGGGATGTGTACTGTGCTTGTGTATTTGTGCGTGCCTTGCTGTGTGGACTTGTTGGCCATGTTGTGTGCTATTGGTTTTGTGTGCGGATGGTTTCTGTGCAGGTACGTGGGCGCCATGGCTTCTGCCGTGTCGATTCTCATCGGCGTTGTTTGCGCTGGCGGGCGGTATTTTTGTTGTTTTTCCGCGCTCATGGCGGTGCGATCGTAATTTCACGTGCGGTG
Organism: Calotriton arnoldi; assembly: GCA_963921515.1. Taxonomy (NCBI): domain Eukaryota; kingdom Metazoa; phylum Chordata; class Amphibia; order Caudata; family Salamandridae; genus Calotriton; species Calotriton arnoldi. Next base: position 92,651 of record CAWUFW010018809.1, on the reverse strand, counting down.
TGTCGGCCGTGAGGGCGGGCGGTTTTGTGTTGTCGTGCGTGTTTCCGTCCGTGGCGGGCGGTTTGACTCCGACTCGGACGATGGCGGGCGGTATTTTGTATGATTTTTCCGCCGATGGCGGTTTTCGGTTTGTGTACTCATAATGGCGTGGTCGGTGTTCAGGCGGTGTGTGCGGGCGGATTTATGCCGCTTCCATGCCTGGCGGATTTATTTACGCCGGGTATCGTAATGGGCCCCTATGTTTTTAAATCAGTCTACAAAAATAATATTCATAAACTACAAAACAAGTCTGATAAAAAAACATATTTTAAAACTTAAATAAATGTATCTATAGGAAAACCATAAGTTACAATATTAAAAATAAATAAAGCAGATCACAAATGAAAACACAACTACAAAATACAGCTTTTCAATTGCACTAAAAATAAAATACATATACTTTTAAAAATATAACAAAATCCCACCCCTAAATAAATTAAAATATTGTAGTTAGAGTTGTGTAGCTGAAGTTGTGAAAAATAAATACAAAGTAACTGAAAAAAGCAAAAATGAAATGTCTAAATAAAATCCACAAAAGTACTTCACAGTCAAACCCAAAAAATGAATATAAAAACCACTTGAGGAAAGGCAAAAATCAAAGGAAATTAAAAAATAATATTGGTTTAAAGTAAATTAAAATAAAAGTAGCTCCAAAACGATGCACTCTGACCTCCAAACCTATACAAAAAAACATAACTTTATATCTCTACAAATAGAGCACAATACATTATTATATATACAGCAACACAATATGAAACTATAGTTCTGCCTACCACATTACACAAAATAACAGTGCAACAAAAACTACCACTAAACAGCCATAACGAACAAAACTAACATCATAACCCACACTAACTATGCCGACCCGCATCCACCTACCTGTAAAACCCTAAAGAAAAAATTAAAAAAGTCTTACCTTGTCAGTTGAACAGCAACAGGCAACTGCAACCAACACGCACAAAATCCACCTCAAAATAACACTAAAAGAGTACAAAATACAGGTAGTGGTAAACAAAAATGACTGTTAAATGAGAAAAAAAAAAAAGAGTATCTTTCCCTAGCAATCAATCGAAATGTTACAAAAAGTTACTGAAAGTATTACAAATGGTTTAAAAAAATCTATTAAAATGTTTAAAAAATGTTAAACACTGTGGGGTCGATTCCGATCTCGGCCGGTAGTGCTCCGAATCGGATTCGGCTTTACCGGATCCGATTCGGAGCCCTGTTTCCCGACCGAACCGTACGCGGGTCCGGCCGAGCGAGTACGATGCGAAATCGCCGACCGACACGTCCGGGCGTCCCGACCGCTCCGACCGACTCGCTCCCGGCTCGAACCGCTCCGACCGACTCGCTCGGACTCGACTCGCACTGCGCAATAGAGACGTTTCCCGGCCGGGTAAGTACGATGCGCGCAGCAAGCAGTCCGACCGAGCCGCGCACTCCGGCTCGAAAGAGCTGTCGGAGCCGTGCTTTGGGGGTCCGTGTCGGACCCCCCAGTACGCGTAGCCACGCGAGTCGCACACAGGGGGGACCCATGGGTCCCCCCTACCTGTGCGTGTACGGCGCGACTCGCTTCGCCGCGTACCCGCTGTAGGGGCGCCCTTGTCCGACTTCGCACCCATTGAGTCAATGGGAGCCCGCGTACGCGTTGTACGACCGGCTCCCATTGACTTCAATGGGAGTCCGACCGACTCGAGTCCGATAACATACGGCCGCATCGTACTCGTTCGGTCGGACTGCACGGGTCCGATTCGGTCGGAAATCTCTCCGGGTCCGGCTCGGTCGGAGAAATTTCCGGCCCGAATCGGAATCGACCCCTGTATTGTACAAATATAAATGTTTATGCAAAGTATACATTAAATAGTACCACAAAACTTCATTATGATGTCGGGCGGAAAACCATTCGACAGCTCATCGGAGGCTTTCCGCCCAACATCAGAGGTTTCCGCCCGACCGCTGTATTATGATACTGGCGGTCGGAGGGAAACCTGCTTGTGAATATCGCTCCACTTCCAACGGGCTCACAGAGCCCGTCGGGCAGAGAGCGGATCATAATCCCCAAAATGGAGGCAGTGCCTGCTCAGGCACTGCCGTGGGGATTAAAATGCTCGTTTCCCACAGCCTTTCTATGACAATCCGACCATCATAGAAAGGCTGCGGGAAACGGACTTTGGGGCCCCTTGCAGGGCCCCTGTCCCCCCCGCCCCCTGCTAGTAGGCCTGGGGGGCAAGTTTGGTTCCCTCCCAAACATCCATGCATCCGCCTGCCACACGGTGCGTGGATACTTGAAAACATCAATTTTTCTATTGTAGCTTGCACTGACTAATAGTCGGGCAGATTCCATCCCGCTACAGTGTTGGTCAAACGCTTGTTCGACTGACATCGTAATAGGCCCCATTATATTAAATAGTACTAATTAATATATATCGAATGATGTATCATAAAAATGAAAATATAAAGTACAATTCTTAAAATATGTTAAAAAAATTATGCACAATTTTTGTAATTTAAAAATATATATATATTAAAACTGTGTTAAAAAGTACACTAGGGGTGATACTAGACTAAAAAAATACAAAAAGTACATAAATGTTGTACTACTGTAGCATGTAAAAATAATGGTATTTTTTCTTTACAAAATATATAGGAAAATAAAAGCTATAAATGTACATTACATACAACAAAACCTTGACATGTATTGTTTATTGTGGTAAAAAAAAGTACACACTATACAAAAGTAGAAACTACACACCATTTTGGGGAAGGTGTGTAACACTAAAACTTAACATTTACTATTTCCACTCCAATCTAAACCATTTTTGAGAAGGAGTTGGACACTAACTGGGTTAGAATAATTATCCCCACTCCAATCTACACCATTGTTGAGGTCTCCAACCTTATGTGTATTAAGAGCTGTTTGTGTTCAATGAAAATCATTGAGAGCTACTAATATTTTTAATGTTGTAATAGTGACCACCTCAGACAAGCTTACATTACTGACCACTATATGTGGAATTACTAGCAGTGATCACCTCAGAGCATCAGAAAGGGTTGCAAGCAGTAAAGTAAAAAATAGGCCTGGGCGGTGAACTTCGCTCCGTTCGCGGAGTTTGCGGAGTTTTATGCACTCCGCACTCCACGGAGCTCGCGGAGTGCAGAAAACTCCGCTTCGCGATGTGCAGCGGATTTTTTTCCCCGCTCGCGATCGTGAACGGTAAGTTCGCGGTCGCGAACGGTAAGTTCGCGAGCGCAAGCTGCCGCTCAGGTAGAATTTCTACCCGAGCGGCAGGAATACCAGCACAAACTGCAGTTCGCACTGCACTCCGCCACTAGTGGAACTTCGCAGAGTTTTTTTGTAACTTCGCGGAGTTCCGCGTAGCAAAAGACCGTGAACTACGCCCAGGCCTGGTAAAAAAGGGTTTGTCGATTTGGAATGCCTCTATATGGTTAATACAAAACAACCACAGCTTCAATGTCCCTGGCACAAACGTAACGATAACAGTAATAACTCTCCCCATATAATATATCTCTCGAAAATCAGCTTTAAATATTTATGGGAAATTCAACCATTTTTCTCCAAACAGCTCATAAGTTCTGAAAATACACAAATTTTTGTCTTGAACACACAATTTTGACACACACACATTAATTCAACCAAGAAAAAGGTTCTTATTTAGATGGCTGGGGTGCACACAGGAGAGCTACTTACAGGTAGCTGGAGAGCTACTATTAGCTCATGATCTACTGGTTGGAGAAGCGTGGAATGTGTTGGACACTAATTTACTATTTACTAATTTGCTACTAATTTACTATTCCCATGCCAATCTAAATCATTTTGGGGACGGTGCTGGACATAAAGAGGGGTTAGATTTATTATTTCCAATCCAGTTTAAACAATTTTGAGGAAGGTGTTGGTCACTATAACAACCTTCCAGACCCCTGTTCAGAAAAAGGCTGAAGACCTGGCTATTCTCCTTGCAGAAATAAGGCACGCATCCTTCTCTAACTCATTCCCTGCTAAAGCGCCGAGACGCCTCGGCATTCGTGCGCTCTATAATCTTTTACTTACTTACTTAAGTGGTTAGATTTATTATTCCCACTGCAAGCTACATCAATTTGGAAAAGGTGTTGGACACTAAAGGATTCAAATTTACTATTTCCTTTCCAATTGAAATTAGTTGGTGGAACGCGTTGGACAATAAAGGTGTTACATTTACTAATCCCTCTCTAAGATAAACCATTTTAGGGAAAGTGTTAGGTACAAAAGGGGTTAAAATTACTGTTTCCACTCCAATCCAAAGCATTTTGAGGAAGGCATTGTGGACAAAATGGTTACATTTACTATTCCAATTCCAGTGTAAATCATTTAGGTAAACATGTTGGACCTTAAAGAGTTTAGATTTACTATTCCCACTCTAATGTTAACCATTTTGGAGAAGGTGTGGGGCACTACATAGGTTACATTCACTGTTCCGACTCTCAGTTAAACCATTTTGGGGAAGGTGGTGGACACTAAAGGTTTTAGATTTACTATTCCCAATCCTATGTTAACCATTTTGTGAAGACATTGGATGCTAAAGGGGTTAAATGTACTATTCAAACTCCAATATAAAACATTTTGGGGAATGGGGGAGGTGTTGAACTGCAAAGAGGTTCAACTTACTTTTCCCACTTCAAAGTAAACAATTTTGGGGAAAGTGGCAGACATTAAAAGGGTTCAATGTACTATTCCCACTCCAATCCAAACCATTTTGGGGAAGTGTTGTACAATAAAGAAATAACAGTTAGGGCCTGTTTCTGATGTCGGACGGACTGGAGTCCGTCTGACATCAGTTTGGAACTGCAACCAAACAACCTCCTGCCATCGGTTCCAGCCCAGGAAGTAGGATGCGACCGAACCCTGTTCGGTCGAAATCCTATTCTTTACAATGGGAGCATGCATTCCAAACGGAATGCATGCTCTCATTGCAAAGAGCAGAGGTGCAGTTCATCCCTGCACCCTGTGGCAGGCACCTTGAGGTGCCTGCCATAGGGTGCAGGGATCAACAAGGGGGCACCCACCATTCGGTGGCCTTGCACCCATGGGGGCCCTGCTGGGGGCCCCAAAGACAGATTCCCAATGCCTTTCTGTGTTGGAAAGGCCAGCACAGAAAGCCAGTGGAAAGCTGCCATTGTAATCCCTCAGCCGGAAATAGACAGCCGAGGGATTACTGCATGCTTTCCGAATGGCGGATGGGCTCTCTGAGCCCGTTGGAGGCCATTCGGAATCGATTCGGATTTGATGGGTCGGTCGGAAAGGAATCTGAATGGGCAATTCCAAAGCGGTCGGAACGGCTCCGACCAACGGTCAGAGCCGTTTCCAACTGCATCGGAATTGGGCCCTTAGTATTTGTTCAAGACAATACATTGTTTGTAAAAATCATAAATAGTAATAAAAATCACATGCATACAGCTTACAGTACATATTTATAATGAACATAAATACTCAAAAATAAAAACATAACGCTATATAACAAACAATAAACAATATGAACAACATTTAAAAACAATAACAAATTATATTCAATTATAAAGAAAATAAAAAATTAAAATAATTATTTAAATCAAATATACAACTTTCCTAACAATAATAAAACCATTAGAATTAGAAAATAACTTATAAATGTATTATTTTAATTTTGCATTAGAAAACAGATATATTATTTGTAATAAATAAATAACATATTTTAATTACATAAATAACACAATACACACATAAAATAAATAAACATAAGCACATAACATTAAAATATAATTTAAATACATATATAACACAGTAAAACATATGGAAATACATAAACATTATTAAATAATTTCTAATAAATAACAAACCCGCAAATTTAAATAGAAATTTACAATAGCAAACCTTACTTCTCAAATTATAACATTTTAAAATTCAACATTACAAATAAAATTCAGAAAACAGAAAAAACAATAAATAGAATATAAATCTAATAACAAACATAAAAACAAAATTTCCAACGTATTCCCATAAAAACCAACACCCAGATAATAAAAATATTGTTAATAATTGTACTTAGAAAATTCAAATAAATTGATTAAACACATCATTTTTTTCACAATCGAAACATATATTGAACAATAATTTGCATTTAAATATAAATTATATATATTAATTTTCAAATTTAGAAAAAAGAATGAAATTATAATTATTAAAAACTTCAATCATAAGCACATAATATACAAAACATAATGTAACCTTAACCCAAATACACAAATTAAATGAAATAAATTATTTAAAATTAAATTAAAATATTATACAAAAAGCATTTTTTGTCCTTTACATATAGTTATTTATAATTTCGAATTTCAAAAACCTAAAAATAATAAATTACATTTTTAAAATTAAATGTATATTAAAAATTATGCTACTAAAAATTTTGATCAGACGTATATTATTATCTAAAAATTTAACAATAAATCCATTTTAAAATTAAATAAAATAACATTAGTATAACACCTTTAAATAAATATACCTAACATCAAATAATTAGACATTTAAATACAGAAAATATATTTCAAAAGTACCACAAATATTTAACAAAACTTTGTAAAAAACAGCATTTTGTACAACGATATTTAAGTAAATGATATATTAACAAAAATATCATTAAAAACGACATTATGAACTATATTTAAGAAAACAATATATTTTACAGTGATATTAAAAACAACACTTTGGAGGTTATTACGACTTATATCCACCCGACACCAACGCGGAAACAGGACCAACCGACCTCAGGTCGGTGGTCCTGAAACCCTAATTACAATGCGAATGTACACTGTTCTGTTGCCTACTCCCATTCCCCTATGGGAGCTCGTGTTACCAGCCGTAACACAAGCTCCCATAGAGGAATGGGAGTCTGTGTTCATCTCTACACCGTGTGGCTGGCACCTCAGGGTGTTTGCCACACGGTGTAGGAATGAACAGGGGGGCACCATAGGTGCCCCCTCAGCTCCCAACCGGAGGCTGCAGAGGCAAGGGGGCCCTGCTAGGGGCTTCATTTCCATGTCAGAAAGCCAGACATGGGAAGCCTGCCGGACACCGAGTATCGTAATCCCAAGGGTGGAAAGACCGCCCTATGGGATTACGTGCCGGCATCCGACTGGCCGACGGGCTCCTTGAGCCCGTCAGAAGCTAGGCGTAATGACCAGCCGGTTTACTGAGATTCGACCCAGAAAGGCTCCGACTGGTGGTGGGAGCCTTTCCGGGCCGCATCATAATAAGGCCCTAAAGTGATATACTTACCTTCAATATTTAAGTCCAGGATATTTTTGACATCACGATATTCCTGCGACTATATTTTTGTATCACAATATTTTTTTCTTTATATTCTTGTCCAAAAACCCCTTAATACCATAAAATGTTATCTGGGTACATAAGACCAGAGTTCATTATCTACCAGCACCACCACCAACAACCGGGGCACAGCGTAGCTTCCATTGCCTGCAGAGTATTTCAACAATTATACTCTCATATTGCCAGGCTTTTTTCATTTATCTATAACAATGAAAAATAACAGCCATTGGTAGAATTCACGTTGGCCCTGGCAGATCTCTGGCCCTACTGACCGATAACAGATTGTTTCAAGGGATTGGGACCTGTGACCATGATGTCAGACACAAATCTCTGCAGTAAATGCTTTAGCCCACTAAACCACCAGACCTTCTTTGCAGAGCACTCCACTGTTACTCACAACAAGGTCCAACCTTATACACAAACTCCCAAAATAAAAATAAACATGCAGCCATCACACAAAATGGACTTGCATACACAGGAATTAGTTTTTGTTGACAGAGAAAATCTAAATTAAAACGCACCTCAAATTAGTTTATGCATTTTGGACCACTTTTTTTCCAGTCATCCAAGTTCCTATTTCTGTGAGTGCAGTCCTGCATGTTTATGTTTTATGATGTAGACAAACCGTGAACAGAACCCATAAATCAGCTGCTTTCAGGCTCATTCATACTCCAGTACCATGCCTGCAGAGTACGTCTGCTAAGTACATATATTAAAATGAAACAATATGGTAACCAGGTATAAAGGAAGCAAATGGACGCACTGCACTCTTATTTAGGGGAGAGTATATAGCAGATGCAAAATATAGGAGGTGCTCCTAGGAAAGGATTGGTTAACCCCTTCTGTGCTCAGGACGGCCCCCGGCCATCCGACGTCACGGTGGGCGTGTGCGGAGGATGGCCGGGGGCCGTCCGAATCACGCCCACTCATTAATTCTCCCGCACAGCGGGAGAATTCGCGCAGCGCCGAAGGGGTTAACATCCACAATCCTACAATGCACTCACAAGGAAGAGCACAAATAGTCAATATACAAATCCGAGCACTCAACCAATCATATATACAATAGTGTGTAATTAGTAGTCCACTTTAATCCAAGTTCAGGCCCAAATAGTATAGTCCAAGTCTTCACATTGACTTTGTAGTAGATGTCATTACAATTGTATCCGAAAGGAAGACAATCCAAAACAATTGTTCACAACGACTAGCAGTTGAATAATCAGCTTAGGAACAACAAGCGAACACATGTTTCGTCGATAGGTTGTAAGCACCTCAACTTCTTCAGGGCTGTGGGCATTAAATAAACCATCTTAAGAATATATACTCTACATAAACATGGTACTCCATCACCAACCACTGATGTGCGAAAACCTTAGAAGAAAGAAGGTGGTGACGTAAATAAGTCGGTGAGATAAAGACTACATAGATCTTAAAAGGTGAAATCCCTTGTGCATGTAAAAAAAGGAAAAATCAAGAGAAATATTATAAAAATATTATGAAGAAGGAAGAAAGAGAAATGAAAGGAGAACAAAAGAGAGAGCTGGAGCAAAAAGCACCTATGAGTGACTAGAAATGTCGAACCAATGTGACCGGAGTTCACAGCAAAGTCTTGCATCACCTAGCACAATTGCTACAAATCATAAGTGATAAGGTTCCTCTTATTTTAGGTAGCCCAAAAGATTATAAATATCAGAAAAGTGATCATAATAACCTGGTCAAATGGTATGTGAAGAACCGTCCACACGATAAGTATCAGATCTGTAGGGCAAAGTAATGCCAGAGTCCAGTAGAAACCGAAGACACAAAAGTCCTAAGTCAAAAATAGCATACGTCAATTTTCCGGTGAGTCAAATTATCTTAAAGATAATTGTAGAAAATGTCACGCTTGGTAAATACATGGAACACAAGCAATTAAGCGGCTCCAACCTTGCAAGTACTACCTTATATATAAGCAGTAGTGTGGTGTCCCGCAGGGATCCGCGTTGTCTCCCACTTTGTTTAACCTTTACGTTACCCCTCTGGCCAGACTAATAAGAGATCATGGTCTGATGCTTGTATCATATGCAGACGATACACAGATTGTGGTATCAGTAACCCAAGGTGTGGATGAGACGGCGGCTAGGTTCAGGAATTGCCTAAAGAATGTTATGCAATGGATGAGCTCTAATTTTTAAAGCTCAACACGGAAAAGTCGGAGGTGATGGAATTCGGGCTGAAGCCTTCAATCTGGAGCCAAGTATGGTGGCCCACTGAGGCTGGGAACTGCCCCAGTCCCGTAACAAAGGCCAGGAATCTTGGCTTTATGTTTGACAGCAATCTAAAATTTGCCCAACAAACTAATCAGGTGTCATCTGCTTGTTTCTACATGCTGAAAAACTTGCGCAAAATCCTTCGGTTCATTCCCTTAACCATGAGGAAAATGGTAATCGGGGCTTTGATTCTTTCCAGAATCGATTACGGCAATGCCCTTTACCTGGGAGCAGACAAGGGCCAGATTGCCAAACTACAGTCCATTCAGAACGCGGCGGCCCGGGTGCTTTATGGTCTTCCCAAACATTACCCAACTTCAGCCACCATTAAACTGCTCCACTGGCTCCCGGTTCGGCAGCGAGTGGATTTCAAGGCCCTCTGCCTTGTACACAAAGCCTTGTATGGTAGAGGAGCTGCTGACCTGCAGCTGCTATTCAAGCGGTACTCTCCTCAACGCTGTCTCAGATCATCGAATACAGGTCTGATCTTGATTCCCAAGATAAAAAAAGTCAGATGGGGAGGCAAGGGTTTCTCCTACCAAGCTGCCAAGCTATGGAACGCACTCCCCACACAGCTCAGACTACAATCAAATAGGACTATTTTTAGGAAGCAAATAAAGACCTGGCTCTTTCCCAAACCGGCAGTTTAATCAGTGTGCCCAGCATTCTTTCACCCAGCGCCAAGACGCCTCGGCATTCGTGCGCTTAATAAATAAGTCAGTCAGTCAGTCAGTAAAAAAGCGAGCCCAAATCTTGTCAGGTAAAAGGATTACGTATATCTTAAAAAACATGAGCGCAGTAAAGTAATATCAATAAATAATTAAACTACACACCCGAATACTATGCAATGTCCCTTATAATTAAAAGTCGACATGCATCGACAAGGAGAGTACTCCATGAAGAAAAGTAAAATAATCAGTGCAAAAGTGGTACCACACACAAGTTACTCACATATAACCAGAGAACATTGTGCCTCCCAGGAGAGTACTCCTTGTGTCCAAGTAGCGTGGGCCACCCACGCCATAACGGATGTCCAATATATAGCCCTCCATACCTAACGCTCTAGCGCGTCTATTGAAAAAACAGTTACGGCCATCTTTGAACGGTAACTCCAAACCGATCCTAACACAGTAATGCATACCAAGTATTAAAACCAGTCAGTAACTCCATGACATTATTGATAATAGGTGTTAAAATTCAAATATGTAGCCCTCCATACCTAATGCTCTAACTCATCTTTTGCGAAAAGGGTCGCGGCCCTTTTTGAACGGTTACTCAAAACCGATCGAAGGACAGTAGTGTTAAGACCAGTCAATAACTTCATAACAATGTCGATAATAGGTATTAAGAATCAATTAAATTAAAACACAAGAAAATAAAACGGAATAAAGTTAAGAACATTATCGGGTCATAACCAATAATAACCTCTATGTGTAGGAGTAATGTACAATACAATCACAGCATAAACAAATCTGTGCTCATGTATGATAAATTATATATACAAATATATTATCACAATACTGAAATACAACCTTTATATCAAGCTATATTGATGGAGTCGGATATATATAACTGAGCAGAAACAAACTCTCGTCCACATATGGCACGGCGCCCATATTGTAATAGGCTCCGCATCGTAGATTCATGTGCCTAGTCGCTATCTATCATCATTCACACACAACTATTTTAAAGCATTTAAACAAGATAATGTAGATTACCGTCCATATCAAACACGACAGCCATTAAGTGATATGGCTACGTGTAATGTATCCAAGTATTTAGTCATCTACAATCCCCCAATTTTCCAATGTTCTAATTGAATATCTAAAGTCATAGTAAGAACAGCAATATCTACTTTGCTAGAGCATCAGGAATTCCATAGTAGGATATAGGTATACAATAAACGTATCTCATTAACCAGAAGTGAGAAAGGAGGAAAGCTCAGACATGTATCAGAGGAAATGAGAGGAAAAAAGTCAATAGAGTATGTGGACAGTGCCAGATACAGTACATTTTTAAGTACAACCTAACTGTGTGTCACATGTATGCAATACATCATATCACCTTCATTGACAAAAATCATATGAATATGGTAAAACTGTAATACCACAAAGACACTCATGCGCATAACAGTTATAATCACAAAAGAATACTCATGTACTTAAGCATGTATAGGTTTGACAATGGTTAACAATTACATCTCATAACAGCTCATCCAATCACATTTTTGAGGTTTTGCTAAAGAATGGAGGGGGTGAGAATTCTAGATATTCTAATCCCCTTAAAAATACTGCATCTCATGGTCTATATTTAACCACTGTTCTACAGCACGCAATTTCTTTATCCATGATGCTTCACAACGTCTAAGGGCCCGATTCCGATGTCGTTCGGAAGGCCTCCGAATCGGATTTGGCTTTCCCGGATCCGATTTGTAGCCCTTGTTTACGACCGAATTGTAGACAGGTCCGAACGAACAAGTACGATGCGAAGATCGCGTACGCGCCAACCAAACCGTTTCCGGGACCCGAACCTGTCCATATGACTCGTTTGTAGCCAAAACGTGTCGCGCCCTGGAGCCGAATTCCGACCGAGCGAGTACCATGCATGATTCGGACAGCCTCTTAGCCTTGGTCTCAGCGAGACAAAACGGCTGTCGGAAGCGTACTTTGGGGGGCCGTAGCAGGCTCCCCTTCACCCGGGGCCCGCCGAATCTGTCAAGGGGGTGTGCCCATGGGTCTCCCCGATCCAGGCATGCACAGTGTGGAGGTGCCCCCCACAGGGTGTACGGTTTTCCCCACCCACCCCTTTTCTGCTATGGGAGCCTGTGTACGTGTCTATACACGGGCTCCCATAGAGTTCAATGGGAGTCTGGGCGAACCGAGTCCGTAAGCATACGGCAGCATCGTACTCGCTCGTTCGGACTCCCGGAGCATGTCTCGCTCGGAAAGCCCTCCGGACCCAAGTCGTACGGATGGCTTTCCTAGCGAGATCGGAATCGGGCCCTTAGTTGCAATTCTCTATTACCACCACGAATATTGCTTTTTACATGAGCTATAGCATGAAATCTGAACTTGTGTACATGCCCATGTATGCTTGTATCCATGGTGTACATAACAATCGGATATTTGTAATCATTGCTTTTTAGTGCCCTAAAATGTTCAGCAATATGTTCTCTAAGGGGCCGTGTAGTACTTCCCACATATATTTTCAAACATGTACACACAATCACATATACTACAAAACTTGTTGCACAGTTAATAAACATGGGGTTCATGAAATTGCCTATATTATTGAAGTTAAAACACGTGACTTTGTCTACCGCCCATTTACATACATTACAGTGACCACACTTATGAAAGCCCTTAATGTGGTCACTAAGCCAATTGCCTTGTCTAGATGGTGATGGGTAGCTAGGACTAATCATATTGGCAAGTGAACGTCCTCTCCTAAAAGTCATACTTGGGTGTTCCGTCAAGAAGGGGGCCAGTATTTTGTCCGAAGTCAGAATGTGCCAATTTTTTCGTAAGATGTTATATAGTTCACCAGTATTGGGATAATAGTTTGTCACAAGTCTCACCTTTTCAGTGGAGCGAGAATTTTTTTTTAAAGTTCTGTTTTGGTCTCAATGTATTATCACGTGGTGAATTCCACGCTCTTTTTGCTGCTCTATTAACAATAGGTCCTTCATATCCTCTCTTGAGGTACATATATGTGACCTCACCTTAAACTATGATACCTGGATTGCTCAGTGGAGGGTGGAGTTCATCTAATCAATGTCCTCTTTAGTCCGTCATACTTTGGGACTCCATAGGGTGACCAGATTTTTAAAACCCCAAACTAGGACATTTTACAAAAATAGAAGTAGGACTTCAATTTCACATCAATCGAGGGGCGCAGAATGACCTAAAAGACAACACTCACCAACATAGTAAACATAGACACTGAGGCACCAAAGGAAATAAGTTAAATACAACTTTTACACAGACTGTTGTAAGTGCTAATTTAATTGATTACTGAAAAGGCTGCTTCCTAATTCTGCGTTACAACACATAAAAGCTTGTTCAGTCGCATTTACCTAAAAACCAGCACAAATGCTGAATTTGATCAAAAACCCGGACTGTTCTGGCAAATCTGGGATACCTGGTCACCCTAGGACTCTAGAATGATTGCCGCTGGCAGGCACCATAGGTCTGATGTCTAAATATAAACAGCATTCATATTAAATTGGTAAAGGTTTATTTTTATGATACTTTCTGTTGTGGTTTTAGTTGACACTCCAAGGAAGACAACAAATATGGAACTTCTACCTAGTTTTCTGGGTCAGTAATTCTCAAAAGTGTTCTCTGATTTCTATCACTCTCTGGGTCCAGGTCATGCATAGGGAGCAGAATAAGGGCCTGATTACCAGTACAGCAGTCCAGAGGACCGCTTTACTTGCAGTGGTGGTTCGACCATGGGCACACTGCGGGCCCACCCGCAGTATTATGAGTGTGGTGGTTGGACCGCAAGATGACCGCCAGCTCCGCCGGAATCAAGGATCCCGCTGGGCCAGCGGTCTGCAACCAGCATGAATATGCTGGTGGTGCCGCTGCCGGCATCAGCAAGCATATTCTAAGTTGCTTTTCCACCGCCGTTTTAAGGGCAGTGAGCCCGCCATGAAAAGGGCGGCAGAGAGGCAGGGCCCCCTGCTGGATTTGGGCCTGTGGTGCATGCGGGGGGCACATGTTGTGCCCCCCTGTAATTGCACCCCAGTTCCAGCACGGTGTGGCATGAATGCCAGACTGTGCAGGTACGTGCTGCAGGTGCTGTCACGGCGGCGGGCTGTATGTTAGGCTCTCCTATGAGCCTAACAGCCCACTGCTGTGAGACCACCTCAGCACCGTTGGCCAGACCCGGATTACACTTGTAATTCAGCAGGTGGGCACACCACGGCTTTGGTGGTCCTCCAGTGGATGGCACGGTGGCAGCACCACTGGAGGACTGCCAAAGTCATAATAAGGCCCTTTGTTCCTAATACACAGTCCGCCCCAGCATTTCACCTGGGAAGCCTCGAAAGAATGCATCCTGACAAAAATGATTATCTTTTTAATTCTTTAATAGTGCTTAATGAAGAAGCATTTCCACTCCTACATGTTTGTATTCAATAGATGATAATACTCAGCATAAACCATAGAGAATATTCTTAATGACAGGCACTTCATTAACAATGTAAAACAAGCATTGGTAACAAGTCTTGGCTTAAGAATCTATTTACTTTGATAATGAAGACTAAATGGAAAGCACGTCGGGGAAGGGGTGGAAGCAAGTGGAGGGCATGTAGAAGCGCACGGATGAGATAAGGAACATGGAGAGTGGTTAGGGAGCAGAGGATGTGGCCAGGCCTGCCAACTTTGGAACTTGAGAACCAGGTTCAAGTCCCGGCGTTGCTTCATACCGCTTATAATCCCTGTGCCCTCTAGTGCTCAATCTAAATAGCTCCAAGGTCCCTGGAGATGGATCCCCACTATATATTAAAAAACAGCAGCACACAAGAGAGAGACAGCAATATGGGTAGGCGTGAGAGGTCAGAAACACAGGGGAGAAACACTAAAGTCGAGTGTGGGGACTGCACAAAAGTCCACTTTGCTTGCGAGAGACATGAGATGGGGGAGAAGCAAAAAAGGAAAAAGAAAAATAGAGTTCCCAAAAAGCAAGCACTCATAGAAGGCACAAAGAAGCCAATCAGAGAGGTGATGAAGAGGCTATGCTCCGTAGGAGGGACAAAGACATGCTGGACGGGTTAAAACAAATAGAGCCAGCAAATAGAAAGAAAGCAACTGTGAGCCACAAAACAAAAGCCAATGGTAAGCACTGGGTAGAATACATTCCTAGGTAAGCTTTCAGAATGGCCCCACTGGAGGCCTGTATAAGAGTAGCTCGATATATTACAAACCTGTGCGTAAACCCCTGTTTAGGCACGGGTTGAAATTATGAGTTATAAGGTATTTAATGCACCCAATGATTATCAGATGTGTTAAATACCTCAAGCTTTGTTAAATTGCGGCAGGAATACCCTGTCAAAATTTAACAGGGGAAATTTGTATGGTATTTATCATATTGTGCGGATTTTGGTGCGTTAAACACTAAAATCTGCATGTTATTTCCCATATACTCATAATAGGTGTTATTTATCGCAGTCGAAAAGTAACGAAACCCGTGGTATCATTATTTATCAGGGGCGATAAATAGCGCTTCAACTTGTAAGCAGGCCCAAGGGCCCTGATTACGAGATGTGCGGTAGCAACATTCCTGAATGATTTGTTAAAATAAGCATACGTTAAACACTACGCAGAATTACGCGTTGTTTATCACATGCATAGTACAAGTTGCGTTAAAAATAATACACAAAATGATTGCATGTGTAAAATACTGCATGCAATGTTTACCGTAAGTGGTAAAAAAGCGTATGTCATATTAATGAATGCAGCAAAATATACCTAATCACAAATGAGGCAGAATCGAAAAATCATGCGGAAATTAGTACGAAAAAATAACACCAGCCATGAAGAGGTGGTAAATCTTAAAAAACATACATCTGTTGTAGAAAAGTGAGTTGTATCCCAACAATACCTCTGAATCCATGTGTGCACTAATTACAACACATTTGTGCACAGATGGGTGAATGTTTGTAGATAAATTTGAGTTTTGTGAATGCACACAAAACATAAGACACTATTGTGGTGTAACACATATCCTCATAATAATAATCACAATAGAAATGCTCAAATTATTCTCCTAATTTTGTTTTTTGTTTGAAATAACGCTGATGAACATTTATTTAAATGTGCAATAACATGTGCAATTAGTGGCATTACACTGCACTTAAAGATTGACACAATTGTCATCATTGTGAATCACTGTTAATCAATTCACAACTGGTATTGTCATCATACCTGAGATTCATGCATTGAAACACTTGTTAGGTAAATAATCTGTGGCATATATAAAACGCAGCTTATTTGAAACGATATAAACAACATGTTCATTAATCAGTTTTTTAAAGCAGGCTCATCGAGTTGGTTAAAAGGTACTGTATCACGCGTTGTACGCCTCAGTTTTCTTTGTAGTGATGCTTGAGAGGATGGAGACGTGGACGTAGTAGACGGAATAGATGGTGTAGTCATTTCAAGAGCCGCAAATTGTGTCATATGTGACAATGTAATTTCTTCTCTTTCCAGCAGTTGACCCAGGGTATTTAGGGCTGGCCCAGTTGAAGCCTGTACAGCCACCAACTGACAACTGATAGTGAGCATAGGTGTAGTCATGCAGTTCATTGCACAGGTATTTAAATGCAAAAGACGTCTATGTTGTGCATTGAAATCCTTCAAGTGCTGTAGCTGTTCCTTTAAGTTATCCCTGATTTGAGGAATAGCTCTTGTCCTTCCTCAAGTTTTGTTATGCGTTGCAATAGCAATTCATATATTTTACTTGATGTTGTGTCATGATGCTGATCTTCTTTCATTTGTATATCCACATTTTCAAATGCTTGTTGGGCTGAAATAGTCATCATTTGTTTGCATGCCGATGGTATATTCTTGTTGTTGATCAATGTTAATGAATTGTACAGGGATCATTTCCTCAGGTGCAATTAGTCCCTCCACTCCTGTACTGATTGCTAGTGGTGATATTGCAGCAGTCACCATTGTGTCGGCAGTGGAACAAACTGTCATTTGTGATTTGTTGGCATGCTCACATGTACTCAGAACACTACCTTCTGTTGCAATCTCCATTGATGTTGAAATGGTGGTGGGCAGTCATATTTCTTTTCAAATGTTTGGTGTTTGATGTCAACTGACTCTCATATTTTTCAGAAGATTACACATTTTTATGTGACATGGCATCATCTTCCTGGGCACTGTTTGTTAATTTTTTTTACCAATTGCGCTAGATGATTTGTTACTTGTGATTTTGGAGGTGAGGGCTGAAGTGGCAGTTGTCTTCCTTTGTGAAACGATCTTACGTGTAGTGCCAGATGTAATTGGGGCTGATGATGTTGACCCACAATCCTCTTCTTCATCCTCACCTTAAGGGGGCCAGTGTTCTGTAAAAGAAGAGAATAATTTGCTCATAACACATTTACACATTTGATGCACCACTACATACAGAATGAATGTTTAGATGTACATGCATTTGAAAATATTTTCATCATAAAACATTGTTGTTACCATACATATAGTACTATGTGAATTTACTACATCACCATAATCAATCCAGAAGGAAAGGGATAAGGGTACATCTGTGCATAGTACATACAACAGGGCTTATGGTGCTGTTCTACAATGCTGTACTGTGTGTGAGGGATTGAGAAGTGATGATCCATATGTACATAAATATTCCACTGTTGATACCATTTGTGAACCATACGTGTACAATACACTTGCTGGATGTAAATTACATGTAATATTTCTTCAGATAACTGATAAAGTGACATTTTAAACACAATGTAGTCATATTGGATGCAGTGCTATGTGTCATGGTACAAGTCATACACATTGAAATTGTGGTCCAAGAACACAATACACATCTTCCACATGTTGAGCCAGCGTGTTATGATCTGCAAATTTGTACCTCAGTTATCCAACAATTATTCATTGTACAGCTTGAGTACACAATTACAATATTAATTGCCATTCAAACCTGACACACACTTCTAATCCCGGCCTTTGCAGAATGTTGAACATTTGAGAAGAGCATATCGATAGGGACATCTTTTTGTAGCACAGGTTTTACAAGTACATATACGTGTAAGTTCTGTGGGTAGAGGCTTTAGAAATTTCGAAGGTTTTAGCACCCCATCAATATCTTCCCATACCAAATTCACATAGATCTTTCTCTGCATATGCATGATCCAAAACATTTACACATCTTCTGATCAAGTAGAACACTCTTTTAATGTGTCCACGCACAGACTATGATGTCAGTGGAAGGTCACTTAGTGGGATTGATCTCTTGAACTCTCTGTAGTGAAGATCATCAACTGTGTGACAGTCAGAACTCATTTTCCACACAGGCACACATACCTATGTTTTTAAAGTCACATTCTTCTTCTGTCTCAGCAAATCCTTTTAGAAACTTCACAAGTTTAGCAATTAAAGCTCCAAGCTTTGTTCCAATTTTGCTCATAGTGTCATCACCCGTAAGAATTTGTGCCTTGATAAGAACACAGGTCATCTCTGGGTCAAGTTTCTTGTACAGAAAATGAAGCAGGATTAAGTGTCTTTTCTCGCCTATTCCATAACGTATCCATAACTCGGACAATCCTTGACTTATGAAAATTGCAACAAATCTCAGTAGCACAGTAATAACATCTTTGTCATTTGACAGTGCAATGACTCGATTGGAACCATTTCGAACAGCCCACTCAACATGTGGCACAACACGAAGGTCAGCTTCCTCCAATTTGCTGTTAAGTTCTCAAACAATATGGCCAGTACCTCTTGAATATATCTCTGCAGGCACCAACTCCTCACTGACAATCATTCCACTAGCAATAATTGGAAATTCAGTGTTCACTGAAGCATCAGAAATGTTTTGGCGAGTTAACATCTTCAAGTTCATCTTGTTCGATGTTGATGACCAGAATTTATCCAGTTGCACAGGTATAGGTGTTGAATTTTTGATGCAGGCAAGGTCAATTGTTCTACTTGTAGACATTCGCCTGATTCTCTCACATTCTTTGACAGATAGTTCAAGATAATGTCGAAGACAATGTGCAGTTCTTGCAAGGGGCACACTGGCTTTGATATATGTAGAACAGTCTGAACGACCTCTCTGAAGTTTTGCATGGATGAAATCTTGACCATTCGCAATTTTGACATATTCCACAACAACATCAGTTTTCAATGAGGACACTTTTTTAATTGGAATTCTTCAGGTGAAAGGTTTTTTCGAGCTCTTGTACGAGTGTGTGCTTCAATAGTCTGGTTGCAGCATCGCCATCAAATAATGAGTTTGTTGGAAGAAGATCATGCGACAGAATGTCCTTGATAAATTCACCCTTTTCTTTTGCTACATCCATCTCTCTATGTGTCTGCAAAAGGTAGGTTTTTGTAACCTGTTTTGTAGTGGCTGGTTGGACAAAACTCTTACTATGGTAATTAAAACATGGCAGTTTAGCTTTAGTGATTATGTCAAACAGCTTTTTCTCTTTCAAAAAGAATCTCTCTTGCTTCAGGTCTGTGTATAGTTTCGATCCATGGTACAGGAGATCTAGTAGGCATGTCTTTATATCGTTATCTATGTATTGTTTGGTCACAAAGTTGTGTAGTCGTACAGGCTCAGTCATTTCAAAGGGGTTTCCCTGCTGCTGCATGAAATAAAGAAGTCTGTCAACATATTTATTAAAACGTTCCCCTCTCTTTCCCACAAGTTCGTGGTGAGGAACAGTTTTACAAAGGTCCATTAATTTTGAATTTGTCATCTTTCTGAAAATATTGCAAATAGAAAGGACTTGATGGAAAGCTAGCTGCCATTGAGCAGCATATTCACTTTTACATGTCTGACTAACAATTCTTTTGGTGCTTTTCTGTGATCTCTGGATCATCTGTTCCAGTTTCATATCTGGAGCCACAGCATTGATCTTTCTCTCTCTGTCTTTCAACCACAAAATGTCTTTGGATTAATTTTCTGTAGAGGTATGGTTTTTCCACCTCTACTTTCTTCACTCTTTCCAAATACCAGGACTCATATCTCAAGTAGTTTATGCAATCGAATTCGTGAAACACAGTAATCAGTGACTCCACAGTCTTCATGCGCAGCTCCCAGTGACCTTTCTGAACAGCATGTACCAAGTATTTCACTAGAACTATCATGTTTAAAACATTTCCCCAGTACGTGCAAAGTTCATACTTTTCTTCACATTCTTTGACAAACTCTTAGAACTTGGTTTTCAGGTTTTCTGATTTTGAACTGAGTGTATTCAACATTGACTGGCTTTCCATTATGTCTTTTGACTGCACAATGTTTCTGTAGCCTCAGATGTGGTGAGCATACCTTGTAACAAAAATAATGAGTTCCGCTCAATACTGACTGGACAGTTTTGCTTCCAACGATTTCAGACTCAATAAGTGCATCATCTATGCCACCTCCACTGAGATAACTTCCTGCTTACCGCAACACAACTTTTGTCATGTGGAAAACGCCCATCATTGGATAAAGATCTACTGGATTGCTCATAAAAATGTCAGTTACAATACGGAAAACACCTTCATCGCAGAAAATTGGTAGGATAGGCTGGTCTTCAAGCTGAGCATGCACATTTTGGAAATGTTTTGGGGCTGTGTAAACTGTTGTGTAGTGTGTGACTGGAGATGGTATAGCTAATAAAAACACAACCTTCTTCAGTGGGATGGTATTCTGGGAGATCAGAGCATGAATTCCAGCCCACGGAGGAACTGGCTTATCTTCATCCTTCAGTCCACACCGAATAAGCGCTATGATAAATGCAGTTAAATCAGCTTTGCGGACTGCAGCATCAGATAGAAGAAGATCCATATCCTTAGCCACTTTGAAACTTTCTGGTAGACTAGGACGTGTTGATGGCTTGAAGGCAGGCCTGGGCGGAGCTCGCGGAGTTTCACTCCGAAGAATTCGGCAGAGTTACTGAAAACCTCTGCCAAATTCCATGGAGTTCTACGAGCTGGTGGAGTCTACTGTAATTCTGGCTAAGATCAATGCAGAGCCGTCAAAATGTTCCATACCAAGCGTGAGTAGACAATGCAGTTCCATTTTTAATGTATTCAAGTATTTGCAGTCCTATACTGATTACCAGGAAAATAAAACGACTGGGGATGTGAAGGGTCATCATCAATCATCACTCGTGTGTGGCACGCAGTGATGTCGGACGTCTGATCAGTGGTGGAATCTAGGGAACTCCCGATGATAAAGCAAACATGCATTGCCACTAGATGTTGTGGGACTGAGCGTCGGTGTGCAGAGGACATTGGCAGGGTACTGGGCAAGTACTCAGTAGCTAAAACCAGATCTCCAACCCCTGGGTCCTCCTGAGACTGAAGGAAAGTGTGCTCCTACAGTAAAGGCTATTGTACCTCCCCAACCCTTCTGCAGCCCCTGAAAGGACTCACTCTGAGGACCTGATTTCAAATGGACATTTTGCAGCCTTCAGTAGGAGCAGCGCCAGCAGCTCAGAAACGACAACACTACAACAGAAATTAACGTCCGGCACATTGATTCACAACTTCCGCTCTTTGACGCCTTCTTTCGGTTGTGTCAAAACATGCAGGCACTCTTTCTTACAAAAAGAGTATAGCCCGCATGCACGTATCTATGGTCGTCCATGCGCCCCAATGATATCCTATTAAATGAACATGCCTGTTTTGTTCTAATTATTATTGTCACTCAAAGTGTCACATGAAACATAATAAAATTGTAATAGGTACCATAGTTTCGCTTTTTACAGGCTTCAAAACAATATAAGCAGTATAAATAGCTTATGAAAGGGTAAACTATGCTTTCCATTACCACATCTGGTCCTGCATCTGGCAGCAGAGGAGATGAGCACTGCTTTCCCCTCAAACCACGCCTTTACATAGAAAAGTAAAGATTCTACGGTTGTTTGGAAAGTAGTATGGCACCCAGTGTCTGGCACATTCTGGGAACAAGGCTCGTCCACTAGCTCCGTACTGACTGAGACTCATACTGTGCATGCTCCGAAATGCCTAGACAGCGCAGTGGCATTTTCAACTCAGAAAAACATAATCGGTATAAAAACATTGTGTCTGTGACATAAAGCCTGACAAAAAGATGGCCGCACAGAGAGTTAAGCCCTGTCTACATGCACGGTCACGTTCTGGGTTTACCAGAGACTGGAGAATGGGCTCCCGCTCCCGCTGAGAACTGCCAGAGTAGCCGAATGAATGATGGAGTTTGATGTTTGCAAGAGCTGAGGCTCACACGTAAAAGGAGCCGGGGCTCAGACGTGCTGCTCCTGGCAGATGCCGGATGAGGAGACAGCGACACTCCTGAGAGGCCCTGCAGCGGCAGGGATGGAGGATGACCTGGTGTTAGAGGAAAACATCTGTGCGTCCCCAGGATGGTGATGGAGAGACTCAGGCATAGTCAGGGGAGGGCGTTGGGGATTGTTCAAGCTTGTCACATTCACCAAATTGACACATATGCAATAATTCATGGACAAGTTAAATTAGACGTTCTTCTTTGAAAATATGCTTTAGTTTCCTTAGAAAAACCAAAGGGGATGATGGACGGAGTGTTGAACATTGCAAGCACTCACCCCCAGTCAACTGATCTGGGTTTAATCCATCATCATTCTTTAGCTCACTCCGCCACCCCAGTTCACACATGGCCATATGCAAATCAGTCTGACCCTGTGCCTCATGGGAACAGTCAGCTCGAACTGCCAAGCCATGTCTTCCCTGGACCGGAAACAAGCATCCTGGGACCGGTTTCGGGTTCAAAACCCTCATCAGCCAGGCTATCTTGAATCCAGTGGCAAAGTGAGCAAGGGACCCTCGTCTGGGCATACCCTGCCAACTTAGGGCGAACAAAGCGATACCAAAGGGGATGATGGACGGAGCGTTAGAGCAAATCAAACACTCACCCCCAGTCAACTGATCTGGGTTTAATCCATCATCATTCTTTAGCTCACTCCACCACCCCAGTTCAGACATGGTTTGCTCTAACGCTCCGTTCATCATCCCCTTTGGTATCGCTTTGTTCGCCCTAAGTTGGCAGGGTATGCCCAGACGTGGGTCCCTTGCTCACTTTGCCACTGGATTCAAGATAGCCTGGCTGATGAGGGTTTTGAACCCGAAACCGGTCCCCGGATGCTTGTTTCCGGTCCAGGGAAGACATGGCTTGGCAGTTCGGGCTGGACTGTTCCCATGAGGCACAGGGTCAGACTGATTTGCATATGGCCAGAGTTTTCTTTCTGCCGTGATGTAATTCATAAAACATGATTTGGAAAAGACAGTACATTTGCACAGTATTAGCGTGTCAGTTCATGGGATTGTCTTCCACTTCTTTGGTTATAATTTCAAAGCCAACATCAATATTATCGGCTTCTGTTCCGAACTCAAGAACTTTAGTTTATAACAGTTTAGTTTGCTGATATTAAACAATGATGTAAAAAATGTTAAGACAACACCAGGCATCCATGTTGACTCCCATGATTTGCGGAGCTCTGTGGCATCACAAAACTTGTCATTAAGTGCAAATCTAAATCTTTCAGGATGTTTCTTGAAATGGTTTCTGCTGATTTTACTGCATCCGGTGATCTGATTTTGGCAGCAAGAACTTCAGGAGTCAAATCAGCTGAGTACATCATAAGTGGCTCATTCTTTTTGTTAGACTGACAAAAATGAATTCTGTCATTGTACATTCTCGCAAGAAAAATCTTCATTTCATTATTATGGAGCAATACAGTTTCATCTATGTTGACCATTATTTCTCTGATCTCACAGAGTATGAACTCTCAGCCAGCACAACTTAATTTGCTTTTTCAAAGAGTGCAAACTTAACTGAAGCCTGGCAGTAATGTTGCTGCAAATCCTCTGTAAATACATTCATCGCGCTGTTTACTTCAACTTGGAAGAAACTAGCTGCAGATAAAAACATGTTTGCCCTTTGAGACTCACATACTGTATATTTTGTTCTTTTGTGAATCCCTCTGTCCCTTATTCTGGCTAAACCACAGATAACACATTGAAGATCCTCTGCTTTCTGATCAGTTATTGAAGGTGGACAAGGGGTAGCCATCGACCTTCTAAGTGGATGGGCAATGGGTTTGGTTGTCGTCGCTTTCTCAGAAGACTCGGATTCTTGTTGTGATTCACAGGTTTCTGCTATTTTTTGACAAATTTGTCCGGGCTTTTTTCCATGTATATGAATTGTAGAGCTTGTTCTTACAATGATGAAATATTTGATCCTCTTCACCCATAAGTTTCAGTCTTTTGTGAACTTCTTCTTGCTGTATTTCTGCAGCATCTTGAACTCTTTTCTGTTCAGCCACAGTGATGCAAATAGGGAAATGCAATTTGCGAATCCCTAATACACATGCAAGAAGTCTTTCCTAAATGCGGACTGTTCATTTAGGAAACGCTAATTACCATCAACATCAAGTTAATGGTAACCATGTGCGAATTTTGAAAAATGCACAAAAATGCATTTTTCAAAGTGCCATGTTGTGCGCACATGCTCCTGGGGCATGTGTGCGCTTTACATGTGCACAATAAAATTTTTAGGGGTGCTTCAAGGGGGCCCCTAGGCCCCCGGCACCCTAGGCTTTGCATTCGCTAATTAGCGAATGCAAAACTATTCTCACCTATGGGCCGAATTGAGTCATATTACCTAATAGCAATTCGCTATTTAGCGAATCGCTATTAGGTAATATTAAGGAGTCGCTAAACTTTTACCGATTTCTTGCATTCTGCGATTACCGAATAGCACAGAATCCTACTTTCATACATGTGGCCCAAACTCTGTTCCGAACTACATCTTCAATATCAAAATATGAGACGTGCCCTAGCCAATTGTCTATTATAATAAATATTATAGTCTACTATAATATATATATATATATATATATATATATATATATCCTACAATAACAAAGTCAGCGCGCTCTCAGTAACACACACGATTCCGTATGGATGCCAAACCACCGTTTAATCCACAACGCGTTTCGGTTCCGTAGAACCTTGATCACGTGAATTTTACACCAAATCAGAGGGACTCAAATAGTCCATAGTATAAACAGTGAAAAAGGACAAGTGAGCAATAATAGCGGACATGTTGGAATGGCACATAAATCCTGAGAAATATACAAAACTAAATGCAAGCAAAACACATGTTGAGTAAAAAAATGTTGAGTAAAAAAATATATATATATATATCACATGTTAAATACATATGCAACTTGCTTAGTGTATGAGAAAGCAATGGTCATTGTACCAGCACAAGCCCTGGGTATCAGTACCTGTTCTCAGCGCCAAGCAATGATCGGCGTCTAAACAAAACTTTATTGCTGCCCTTGTTGCAGACAAAAAGTAAAAATAAATTACTACATATAGAATGAATACCAGTCCAAGTGGACAAAATCCTCCTTCTGACACAAATACCCCATCACCCGGGCTCTAAAGGGTAGGTATCGTACCCTATCCAAACTATCTGTGCCATGTAACAGTGTTAACTCGTAAATGCCAAAATTCATAGGCACATTATCATGGACAAGTGTCCTAAGCAGAGACAAGGGTCTGACCACATAACGGGCAAGTGCCCGAAAACTCCAGGTAAAATGTGCAAAACATATCAAACACTCCAAACAAAAGTCCTACTGTACTTGGCGGTGGAGACAGAGCCCTGTCTCCATACTTCCACTGCTCTTATGCCCATTAAAGTCTCTCTTAAGTGCTGAAGTGCCTCGATAAAAATGAGGGAAGAAAGGGTAGGCGGCCCGTGCAGGTGAATACGGGTGAGTGGGCCCCTTCCTTCTTCCTATCTGAAAACAAGAACAAAAAACACTGAATTAAAAGAGTGTGGATACAAGATTCCACCTCAACATAATCATATTACACAACATTAACTTCAAATTACAAAATCGAATTACAGTTACATTGTTCATGGAGAAAAACTCTGAGGTAAAACTGTAAGGAAGAACATATACAATAGGGCAAACTGTCATAAGCAGAACTCAGGCGCAATCCCCATATCCCCGAAAAAATTGGTAAACAACAATACGAAAGGTTGAGGGAGGGGTGGGTGAGTAAGGGGGAGTGCAGGAAGAGGGGTACAAAGGAAGACAAAAAAAGAAGGGGGGGAAGAGGAAGAAAGGAAAAGAGGGGGCAAAAATAGGAAAGGGAGGGGGAGGAGGGGGGGGAAGGGGGAGTGAAGAGGGGGGGAAAGGGGGGGAAAAAGAGGGGAAGGGAGAAGGGAGGGGTGAGGGGAAAGGGAACAAAGGGAGGGGGTGTAATGTGGAGGATAGATTGTGGTGGGGTAGCTATCTGCTCTCATGGAGTGTGGAGGACCTGACATGCACACTGATTAAACATTAATCCTTCAAATGTATAGCTAGTTCTTCATCCTGATTAAGTCCTCCAGGGTTCTTTGTTTGGAAATGAATAATCTGTTTGGACTCAATGGACTGTTTGGACTCAATCTGTCTAAGTTTCAGGACCCTATTCCCTCCCCGGGGCCCTTTGCTCACCTGTTCTAGGATAAGAAAACTGAGACTGTTGGCATTCGAAAAGTGTCTTTCCTGAAAGTGACGTGCTACGGGATATTTCTGATCACAATGTATGATAACATGTGATATATATATGTATATTTTTTTACTCAACATTTTTTTACTCAACATGTGTTTTGCTTGCATTTAGTTTTGTATATTTCTCAGGATTTATGTGCCATTCCAACATGTCCGCTATTATTGCTCACTTGTCCTTTTTCACTGTTTATACTATGAACTATTTGAGTCCCTCTGATTTGGTGTAAAATTCACGTGATCAAGGTTCTACGGAACCGAAACGCGTTGTGGATTAAACAGTGGTTTGGCATCCATACGGAATCGTGTGTGTTACTGAGAGCGCGCTGACTTTGTTATTGTAGGATATTGGACTACCGGTGTCCTCCGCCGGCGTGCGCGCCACTCTCCATGGGTCCCCGCGGTCCGGAAGGAGCGGCTGCAGTTTGATTTTGACTGAGGACTGCAACTTGGACCGGCTCACACTTCATGGAAGATAGACGACTACGCGGCAAAAGCTTGACATCAGAGAGGGAGTCGTAGAGGTAAGCGGGAGCCAGTGCTTTCCGCCCCCAGTGAGAGGGGGGGTGTGGCGCATATCGGAGGGTGGGCGTCATCTCCTTTTCCCGGGGCAGCGGGGGTTTTCTGACATACCGCGGTGCCTCTTAATACCCTGATATCAGACACTTGGATGATTGAGAACGGGGATATTTTGTTTACTCGCTCTCTTACCGCAATTGTCATAGATTTTCTTTAGGTTACCCGCGAATGCATTCCGGGTCTGAAGTGTATGAGCAGAGAGAACCTGACATTGACAGGGGTAACACACGTGCTCCGTAATCCGAGTACGCTTTCACCGTTTTTTAGTGCAACATGGAGGAGGAGGAAGAACGTAGGGAAGCAGCACGGGCCATTTTCACAAGGAAAATAATGCCAACTAGCAGAACTGGCATCATTAATAATCCTGCACAACCAGCTGAGGATAAATTGCGTAGACTGGAGAAACTTAGGAGGGCAGAAACTTCTAAGTGGTGGGAGGCTATATCACTTCAAAACTATGTGGATCAAGCGATGATACCGAGAGGTTTGAGAATCTTTACGACGCCCACATATGAGACCCCAATCCCAAAATGCTCGAGGAGTGGTCTGAGAACTCTTCTCTAAGCTCCAAAAGAATGCTGGAAATTTTGATTAAGTACGCGTGGCTAGACCGCGAAATGATTTTGGAGCAAATTAAGGATCTTACTGAGGACCTTACTAAGCAGGTGGAGAAAGAGACATTGAGTAAATATCTCGTGAGTATGAAGGATCGCCTTAAGAAATACGAGGATGATATCAAGGCTCGGAAGCAAAGAAAGCTTGACCGTGACTATGGCGATTATGATAGTGGCAGAATCTTGACGTTTAGTAGAAAATATGATCATCTCTATACTCAGCAAGCCACAGTGGAGGACACTACTACAGACAATATGGAACCTATGACCACTGAAGGGTCAACTATCAGTGAGAGCGAATCGGATGTGTCAATGAGCAATGTAGGCATGGATGAACGTGGCACACGCAAAAAGACTTTTTTAGACGAATATCGTACCCTACGTCGGGGTCGACAGACCACAAGGGAAACCCCGATCCCGAAAGCAAGGGGCCAGAGAGGCCGAGGTCGGGGCAGGGGCCGAGGAAGCGTAGGAACAGACGAGCAAGAATTCGACAACGCTGGCAGAAAAGGCAGGGGACGTGGCGGCATGGGAAACAAGCAAACGCGCGCCAGAAAAGCCTTCTAATGGATATGAACATGGTTAATAGAACTATTATTAATCTCTCTAAAAGACCCATTAGTGATGTTGAAAAGCGTACCTTATGCCTTGGTTTCTCGTTTTGTCCCTCTTATCCCTTTGATTACACAGGTGCTAGAATTGACCTTTTTAAGTTTGTTCGTAAATTAAAATTAAAAAAGTTTCACTCACTCAAGGGGACCGAAACCAACAGGGCCACCAATACTGGTAACTTTACAGATCAGACTGATCTTGTCATATGTGACATTGACACCTTGATCACTATGATTGAATTGGAGCATGAGGGTGAAGGGCAGGACCCCAATATTGGTACCACACAGGGATTAGCTGAGTATGACATTGTGACGAACGCCTCATCCTCTTCAGGGTTTAAGCCCAAAACCACATTTTTACCCAGTTTACCTCACGATAACATCGATACATTCCAGGAGGTGGTGGGGAGAGAGTTTAACAAATTCAGACATCAGAACAGGAGAAGGGTTAATGACAACTACAATAACCTTGATTTTGAACACAGACAGATATTGAGGTCTCTTTCAGAGGATGACAGCATTGTCATCCGTCCTGCCGACAAGGGTGGCAATGTTGTCATCTTGGACAGAGACATGTATATTGTTGAAGCACATAGACAACTGGAGGATACCAGGTACTATGAGCCCATTAGTTTTGCTGAATATGACACCAGCATCATTACTGTCTGGGATCTTCTGTTAATGTGGAGGGAGAAAGGTATTCTAGAGTGGGAGGAATTCCGTTATTTGAAAAAAGATCATCCAGTTCTCCCTGTTCTTTACCTCCTACCGAAGATCCACAAGGATCCTTGCAATCCACCTGGGCGCCCCATTGTGTCGTCACGTGGGAGTGTGGCTGAACACATCTCAAAGTATGTAGATCATTTTCTCAGAGATCATTTCAGCACACTCCGGAGCTATATTAGGGATACTAAAGATTTCCTTAAGAGGATTGACAACATGGAGTGGGGGGCTGACCATTGGTTTGTCACCCTAGATGTACACAGTCTATATACCATCATAGACCACCAGCAAGGGCTCATGGCATGCGCACACTATCTTGAGACTAGACCACTCAGATTTCGGGAGCACAGCAAAATGATTTTGGAGATGACTGAGTATTGTCTCAAAAACAATATCTTTATGTTTAACGGTATTCTTTACCGTCAAACCACTGGGACCGCGATGGGATCTTGCTTTGCTCCCAGCTTCGCGAACCTGTTTATGGGAAGGTGGGAGGAGGACATCTTTTCTGACCCTGATTTGCAAGATGATCTCACCCATATTTCGATGTGGCTTCGCTACATCGATGATTTATTCATTATCTGGGTGGGACAACGACACGAAGCCCAGTGCTTTATTGACAAACTCAATGCCAATGACCGGAACATCAAACT
Organism: Calotriton arnoldi; assembly: GCA_963921515.1. Classification (NCBI taxonomy): domain Eukaryota; kingdom Metazoa; phylum Chordata; class Amphibia; order Caudata; family Salamandridae; genus Calotriton; species Calotriton arnoldi. The sequence goes on along the minus strand of CAWUFW010018809.1, from coordinate 62,554 downwards.
GAGTGGCAACATTAGTGACAGTGCAACAGAATACTTAGATGTCAAGGTAGAAATTGTACACAACAAAGTACACACATCACTGTTTAGAAAACTGACAGCAGGGAATAGTGTGCTTCATGCCCTCAGCAGCCACCCAGAGGCACTCAAATGGAGTATCCCCTATGGGGAGTTGCTGAGGGCGAAAAGGAACTGCAATACCGATGCAGGATACCAACTCGAGAGTGATCTGATGTTTGAACGCTTCAGGGAGAGAGGGTATCCTGGGTGGGTTCTCAAAAAAGGCAAAGAGAGGGCTGATGCCATGGACAGATCACTGACGATTGCTGATACATCGGATTCTGACACCAAGGGTGCAGATGACAACACCAGAATGATCATGACCTACAGTTCTGATTCAAAAGATGTTACACGCATTTTGACACAGAACTGGAACATACTCAAAACTGACAACATCATTGGCCATACTCTGCCAAATAGACCCAATATAACCTATAGGAGAGGCAAAAGCATGAGAGATCAATTAGTGCACAGTGACATTACCATCTATCCCGAAAGAAATCTGCATGGCCTGCAGGGTTTCTTTCCTTGCGGACACTGTAAGGCCTGCAGAAACAGCAAATTCTGTAATCATGTAGAATACAATGGGGTGAGGAAGGAAATAACACAATTCCTCATATGTAGCACTACTTTTGTCATCTATGCCATCGAATGCCCCTGTAAATTATGGTATATTGGGTCTACTACTTTGATGGCCAAGAAACGTGTACTAGAGCATTATAGAGCCATCATACATTGTGATCAGAAATATCCCGTAGCACGTCACTTTCAGGAAAGACACTTTTCGAATGCCAACAGTCTCAGTTTTCTTATCCTAGAACAGGTGAGCAAAGGGCCCCGGGGAGGGAATAGGGTCCTGAAACTTAGACAGATTGAGTCCAAACAGATTATTCATTTCCAAACAAAGAACCCTGGAGGACTTAATCAGGACGAAGAACTAGCTATACATTTGAAGGATTAATGTTTAATCAGTGTGCATGTCAGGTCCTCCACACTCCATGAGAGCAGATAGCTACCCCACCACAATCTATCCTCCACATTACACCCCCTCCCTTTGTTCCCTTTCCCCTCACCCCTCCCTTCTCCCTTCCCCTCTTTCCCCCCCCCTTTCCCCCCCTCTTCACTCCCCCTTCCCCCCCCTCCTCCCCCTCCCTTTCCTATTTTCCCCCCTCTTTTCCTTTCTTCCTCTTCCCCCCCTTCTTTTTTTGTCTTCCTTTGTACCCCTCTTCCTGCACTCCCCCTTACTCACCCACCCCTCCCTCAACCTTTCGTATTGTTGTTTACCAATTTTTTCGGGGATTTGGGGATTGCGCCTGAGTTCTGCTTATGACAGTTTGCCCTATTGTATATGTTCTTCCTTACAGTTTTACCTCAGAGTTTTTCTCCATGAACAATGTAACTGTAATTCGATTTTGTAATTTGAAGTTAATGTTGTGTAATATGATTATGTTGAGGTGGAATCTTGTATCCACACTCTTTTTAATTCAGTGTTTTTTGTTCTTGTTTTCAGATAGGAAGAAGGAAGGGGCCCACTCACCCGTATTCACCTGCACGGGCCGCCTACCCTTTCTTCCCTCATTTTTATTGAGGCACTTCAGCACTTAAGAGAGACTTTAATGGGCATAAGAGCAGTGGAAGTATGGAGACAGGGCTCTGTCTCCACCGCCAAGTACAGTAGGACTTTTGTTTGGAGTGTTTGATATGTTTTGCACATTTTACCTGGAGTTTTCGGGCACTTGCCCGTTATGTGGTCAGACCCTTGTCTCTGCTTAGGACACTTGTCCATGATAATGTGCCTATGAATTTTGGCATTTACGAGTTAACACTGTTACATGGCACAGATAGTTTGGATAGGGTACGATACCTACCCTTTAGAGCCCGGGTGATGGGGTATTTGTGTCAGAAGGAGGATTTTGTCCACTTGGACTGGTATTCATTCTATATGTAGTAATTTATTTTTACTTTTTGTCTGCAACAAGGGCAGCAATAAAGTTTTGTTTAGACGCCGATCATTGCTTGGCGCTGAGAACAGGTACTGATACCCAGGGCTTGTGCTGGTACAATGACCATTGCTTTCTCATACACTAAGCAAGTTGCATATGTATTTAACATGTGATATATATATATATATTTTTACTCAACATTTTTTACTCAACATGTGTTTTGCTTGCATTTAGTTTTGTATATTTCTCAGGATTTATGTGCCATTCCAACATGTCCGCTATTATTGCTCACTTGTCCTTTTTCACTGTTTATACTATGAACTATTTGAGTCCCTCTGATTTGGTGTAAAATTCACGTGATCAAGGTTCTACGGAACCGAAACGCGTTGTGGATTAAACGGTGGTTTGGCATCCATACGGAATCGTGTGTGTTACTGAGAGCGCGCTGACTTTGTTATTGTAGGATATTGGACTACCGGTGTGCTCCGCCGGCGTGCGCGCCACTCTCCATGGGTCCCCGCGGTCCGGAAGGAGCGGCTGCAGTTTGATATATATATATATATATATATATATATATATATATATATATATATATATATATTAAGGGTTATTTTAGCCTATTCCAGAATATTCCTTAGTCCCTGAGCGACATGAGGGTTTTTACATCCAAGGGGTAGAGAAAGAAGTAAAGTTGTAAATTCCATTCACCACTGGCATTTGACCCATTACCTTTCCTTAAGTGTTGAGGTATGTCTAGCTCATCCAGATACCTAAATCAAGCTGTAGCCACGGGACCAGACCTGGGTTTCCAGCATTGACTAATGCATCCTTAACCAGGACCAGGTCTCCAGATTTTCAGATAAAATGATGTTTTCCCGTCATTACAAAAGATAACCACAGCAAAAAGATTTGAGGTTCCTCTAAATCCCGGTCTTCCTCCGGCTCTGGGTCAAGTATGCCAAACAATGGCAGAGATAAATATGTCCTGTGTATGAAATTAGAAATGCTGAAAGTTTAGCCCTGCAAATCTGGAGACCCCATTCACGGGCTATATATTCCTTTAAATTACTTTACGTGAATTGTTAGACTTGGCATCTTTTGGCGTGTTTCCCCTGACTTTTTGCTTTCTGACCTCCTGGTTTTTGACTCTGTTTTTGTGGTGTAATGATTCTGCGCACTTTCCTCACTGCTGTCCAGTGGGAAAGTGCAAGTGCTCCTGTACAAAATGTGTTATGGATTGGTATTTCCATGATTGGCCTATTTGGTCTATGTGTCAGTCCCTAGTAAAGTGCACTGAGAGTGCCAGGGCCTATAGATCAAATGCTGTTGGTGGGCTGCAGCACTGGATTGTGCCACCCACGCAAACAGCCCATAAAGTGTAACTCTGGCCTGCCATTGCAGAGCCTGTGCGCAGCCTGGGGCTGCCATGTCGACTTGGCAAGTGCACACACTTGCAAGTCCCTAAACCTTCCCTTTTCTACATGTTAGTCACCCCTAAGGTAGGCCCAAGGTACCCCTGTGGGCAGGGTGCATTGTATGTGAAAGGTAGGACATGCCCTGGTGTGTGTGGCATGTCCTGATAGTGAATTACAGCCTATTTCGTTTTTCACTATTGCAAGGCTACCTGTTCCCCATAGGCCAGAATGGGCAGTTTTGATTATTACAGCTTATAATCCTAACTGACCCAGGGAACATGGTAGAAATTCGAGTTTAGTATGCCTGGACTCAGAATGATAAAATGCATCTTTTAGTAAAGTTGGTTTTAACATTCTGTGTTTGATAATACCACTTTTAGAAAGTGGGTATTTTCTTGTCTAACCATCCAAGCCTGCCTCTGCTAGGTTGTGTATTCCTTGTCTGGAGTGTGAGTGACAGGGGCTGGGGGATGCCAGGAGACGGTGTGAGTCAGCACAGGGCTGAATAGCAAGATCTACATGTAGATGGGTGGGAGGAGATGCACCTGGGACCTGAATAGGGCTGGGCCTTCCCTCCACAATGCTGGCTCCACCTCCTGTGGTGCGTCTGATGTCCCTGGCCTGCACTGTGAAAGGAAAGAAGGAGACTTGTCAACAAAGTGCTCCAGACTGACCAGAACTGGTTTGGACTAGGCAAAGGCCTCTCTGCCTTCAGAGAACAAAGAGAAATTGAGGATAAAAAGGGGGACCCAAACCCCAGAAAATTAGAACTCTTTTGGATCAAGAAGACTGCCAAGAAGAAGAGCTGGAGAAGCTGTGAGGAGGAACTACCACTTTGCTGTGTGCTTTGCTGTGTCGACCTGAAGTGGCTGCTTCTGTCTTGGGCAGTGAAAGGACTGGAACTGAACTTTCTGCAATCTACTTTGTGAGTGTCTCCAAGGGCTTGAGGTAGAGCTTGCCCCCTGTTCAAGAAATCTCAGGAACAGCAAAGACTTCAAGTTCTTCTGCCCTCAGCACTGGGGACTGTGTGTTTTGTGCTGCAACAGAAGAAAAGCAACTCGACGATGTCGACGCCGCCGCTGCCGACTCTGTGTCCCGACGGCACCGCAGAGGGCACCGCCGCAACGCCGTACCGTGACCCTGGTCTCACCGACGATGCCTGCTGATGCCGCCACCGAGCCGCTGCTCGCACCGCAACCTGTGGGCACCGCACTCCGCACCGCCTCGCTTCACGACGACGCCGTGGCCTTCCCGACGACGCCGCTCCACGCCGGACTCGACGCCGCTGCTTGCACCGTGGTTCGGGGGCACCGCTCGTAAGTTACACGACGCACCGCCCTCATGCCGCACCGCAGCCTTGGCCCACCAATGCCGGTGCCATCGACTCCAGTTCGTCAGCCGACGACAGCGCTGCAGCTACGACGACGCAGCTGCTGCACCGTGACCTGCCAGCACCGTGACGAGCACCGCCTTCATCTCACACCGCGACCCTGGTCTCACCGACAACACCATCCGATGCCGCCACCGAGCCGCTGCTCGCACCGCGACCTGAGAGCACCGCATGCCGCACCGCTGCACTTCGCACCGCAGCACCCGACGCCGCCCGACGCCAGCGCTCCTGACTTCAACAGAGGAGATCGATCTGCAACGCGTGTGACTTCAAGGGCCCGATGATGCCGCACCGACCTCCGGAACCGACGCCTGCGGACGCCGTGTTTTCGGAAGCTCACCGCGAGGTCATCGACGCCCTGCATTTCTGAAAGGTACTGTTTGCGGGTCTTCCCGACACCGTAGCTGACCCGCGACGCCGCGGTCAGCCAGAACTGTTTGGATTTGTTTGTTCACGACGCCGTGATAGCCCTGGACGGAGCTATCGACATCAAGGAACTGTTGTTAAAGACATTTTGAGAAGTAACTATTTCTGAAGTACTGTACAGTGGATTTTTATCGTATTTGGTCTTGTTTAAAGTATATAAAAATATTGGATATTTTTCTAAACTGGTGTGGTGTCCGTTTGTAGTGCTTACATTGTATTACTGTTGGGTTGGTGCAAATGCTTTACACACTGCCTCTAGAATAAGCCTGACTGCTCATGCCAAGCTACCAAGGGGGTGAGCAGGGGTTATTTTAGGAGAGTAACTCCCTTATCCTGACTAGGAAGAAGGGTCCCTACTTGGACAAAGGTGCAAGCCCTTGCCAACTAGAGACCCCCATTTCTAACATTGGTTGTCAGCGGTGAGGATAGGACTTGTGTTTGCACTTGACTTACAGTGATTGGTGTGCACTATTACCATATCGCAGACCATTACGTACCACTTACAGGTTCTTTTTCTTTTTGGCCTATTTTTGATCTTGCCAGTTTGAACTTGCTACTTCAACATGCCTGAAACTGTAGTATCATCAGTTGCATCAGTAGAAATTGCCTTTGAGGAGGATCGATTGGAAGCCTACAATGTCAAGGAGTTAAAATCGATTTGCAAGAACCTGAAAGTCCAGGTCAGAGGCCTCACCAGGAAGGAGGAGCTACAAAAGGCGCTGAGGGCCTGGGTAGCAGCCAGACATGCCAGTGGGCAATCTGGTGATCTCAATGGAGAGGTGGAGGAGCCTGTTCATAGGGTGGATGTGCTTTTGGGAGGGGGAACCCTCCAGGCCAGGCAGCAGTAGTTTGTCCCCAGAGGAGCTGGAGGACAGGCGGGAAGTAAGGAGGTTTGAATTGGAGAAACTCAGAATAGAAAGTGAGAGGGAAGACAAGAGAATAGCCATGGAGGAAAAGAAGATGATGTTAGATCATGAGAAAGTGATTAAGGAGCTGGAGCTAAAGAGTAGAACCGGCTCAGATGGTGGCAGCAATTCTTCAGCACACACAGACAGGGTTGTACACATCCCCAAGAATGTAGGTAAAGAGTACAAAAAGGGTGATGACATTCAAAGGTGGTTTCAAGGGTACGAGGCGTCTATTCATATGAATGGGGTCCCTGAGAGGAACTGGGGAGCGGGGTTGTGGCCTCTCTTTCCAGAGGAAGCTAGGGATACTCTGATAGCTTTGGGTAAGGGGCAGGACCTCACCTATGCTGACATGAAAGACGCTCTCCTCACTAGATATGGGCTCACACCTGAAAGGTACAGGGATCAGTTTAGGTCCAGTAAAAAGTCTGAGGCCAACACTTGGTTGGAATGTGTAGATATGTTCTGTAGGTCGCTGGATGGTTGGGTGAAGGGCAGTAATGTAACAGATTTTCAGGGGCTCTACAATTTGATTGCATGGGAGCACTTGTCTAGTCTATGTTTTGCAGATCTGCGCCAGCACCTAGTTGATAGTAAGCTAACTGACCCCAGGAAGCTTGCTACGGAGGCGGACCGCGGGGTGAGTACCCGGGTCCACAAGAAAGCGTTTGGGGAAGACTCAGGCAGAGGTGGGCAGGGTCCCCAGCAGAAAGGCGGGGGGGACAAGGGTAAAGCACAGGAGTTCTCTAAAGGGCCCCAAACTAGTACCCAGGGTAAAGGTTCCCATCCCCCAGGTGATAAGAAGACAGGGGTCTCTACAGGAAAGCCTGCTGAGACCGGCCCCCGCAAGTGTTATGCATGTGACCAGGTGGGTCACATGAAGGGGGACCCCAAGTGCCCAAAGGGTACACAGCCACCCACCGGTGGACAGTCCAAAGTGTTGGCCAGTGTAGCGCTTGGGGAGGAGGGGTGCCCACAGGAGGGTGGGGATCCCACAGAAATGACCCTTGTCTCACTAGGGGACAGTGAGATGGTCCCAGGAAACCAGGTGCCCCCTAACACAAAGAAATATAGCACCTGGGTGACCATTAATGGGAAAAGGGTAGAGGCTCTCCGAGATACTGGAGCCAGTGTGACCTCAGTCCGGTGTCACCTGGTCTCTGAGAAGCAGGTAGTCCCAGGGGCCTTCCACCAAGTAGTTGCTGTGGACAACTCTGAGCGCCAGTGTATGGTGGCGCAGGTTCCCTTTGAATGGGGGGGTCTCAGGTCCCTTGAGCGTGGTTGTGAGCCCTACCATGCCTGTAGATTGTCTGCTAGGTAACGACCTGGAGCAGTCCTTATGGAAGGATGTTGAGCTCAGGTCTCACTTGGAGATGCTTGGGTTGCCAGAGTGGGCATGCGTGTCTACTCAGTCAATGGCAGCCAGAAAGGGTGATCAAGAGGACTTGGAGCCTGGAACAATGGCCCAAGTCCCTGCCAAGAGGAAGGGCAGGGGGCGCGGAAAACCGGCCCCCGAAGTTCCCACGGACCGGGAGGAGGCGGACCTCGAGGGGGACGCCCCGGTGCCTACAGGGGAGCAGGTAGCCGAACTGGGAGACATCTCTGAGCTGACCCATTGGCAGCAAGAAGGGGGTCCCACCAGGGAGGAGTTCTGCAGGGAGCAGAATGAGTGCCCTACTCTGGAGGGTCTGCGGCGGCAGGCTGCAGACCAGGCAGCTGGTAATCAGTCCGGGTCACATCTGATCTACTGGGAGAATGGTCTCCTATACAGTGAGCCTAAGGATGCTGAGCCTGGGTCAGCCCGTGTGCTGGTGGTACCCCAGCGCTTCAGGACCTTCCTACTGGGTCTGGCTCATGACGTGCCTTTGGCAGGACATTTGGGGCAGGACAAGACCTTTGACCGGCTTGTCACCCACTTCTTTTGGCCCCAAATGCGAAGGCAGTCAGATGCACACTTTAGGTCTTGCCAAACTTGCCAGGCAAGTGGTAAGAGTGGGAGGAAGGTCAAAGCTCCTCTCCAACCTTTTCCTGTTGTTGGAACACCCTTTGAAAGGGTAGGGATGGATATTGTGGGGCCACTGGATCCCAAGACAGCCATGGGCAACAGGTACATCCTGGTCTTGGTGGACCATGCCACCCGGTACCCTGAGGCAATCCCTCTCCGGACAACGACGGTGCCAGTGGTGGGCCGGGCGTTAATGGGGATCTTTTCCCGTGTGGGCTTCCCCAGAGAGGTGGTTTCTGACAGGGGGACCAATTTCATATCCAAGTATATGACATCCCTGTGGAAGGAGTGTGGTGTAACCTACAAGTTCACTACTCCTTACCACCCACAAGGAAACGGTCTGGTGGAGAGATTCAACCAGACCTCGAAAGGCATGATCAAGGGTCTAACAGAACCCATGAGGCGTAAGTGGGACGTCCTCTTGCCATGCCTACTCTTTGCATACAGGGAGGTGCCTCAGAAGTCTCTTGGGTATAGCCCCTTTGAGCTCCTGTATGGCCACCCTGTCAGAGGACCTCTGAGTTTGGTAAAGGAAGGCTGGGAGGCAGCTCCCAGGAAAACTCCCCAGGATGTGTTTAGTTACATGCTGGCCTTTAGAAACCAAACTGCCCGCTTCAGGAAACTCGCTCAGGCGAACCTAGAAGCAAGCCAGGAAGAAATGAAGAGGTGGTATGACCAGAATGCCACTCTGGTCGAATTTCAACCTGGGCAAAAAGTGTGGGTCATGGCCCCAGTGGAACCTTGTGCCTTGCAGGACAAGTAGACTGGGCCATATGAGGTGGTGGAGCGCAAAAGTGACGTCACCTACCTGGTGGATTTGCAGGCTTCAAGGAACCCTTTGAGGGTCCTTCACGTGAACCGCCTCAAGCCCCACTTTGAGAGGTCCAAAGTGAGTATGCTCTTGGCGACAGATGATGGGGTGGAAGAGGAGAGTGAGCCTCTCCCTGACCTCCTGTCTACCAAGGAGCATGATGGGTCAGCGGAAGGTGTGATCCTCTCCCCTACACTGACTCAGGAGCAGCAGGGGGACTGTCACCAGTTGTTGGGACAGTTCGCCCCACTGTTCTCTCTGACCCCCGGTGTTACTCACTGGTGTACCCATGATGTGGACACTGGTGACAGCCCTCCTGTGAAGCACAAGATTTACAGGTTGACTGACCGGGTCAGGGCCAGCATCAAGGAGGAGGTCTCTAAGATGTTGGCGTTAGGGGTGATTGAGCCCTCCAACAGTCCTTGGGCCAGCCCAGTGGTCTTGGTCCCAAAGGCTGCTGCACCAGGTGCCACTCCAGAACTCCTGTTTTGTGTGGACTACCGTGGGCTCAATGCCATCACCAGGACTGACGTGCACCCCATCCCCAGAGCTGATGAGCTCATTGATCGGTTGGGAGCTGCCCGGTTCCTCAGCACGTTTGATTTAACGTCTGGGTACTGGCAGATTGCCTTAACCGATGGGGCCAAGGAGAGGTCAGCATTCTCAACCCCAGAAGGTCATTACCAATTACGGGTGATGCCCTTTGGGTTGAAGAATGCCCCTGCCACCTTTCAGAGGTTGGTCAATCAGGTGTTGGCTGGACTGGAGGATTTCAGTGCCGCCTACCTGGATGACATTGCTGTGTTCAGTTCCAGCTGGGAAGAACATTTACAGCACCTTGAGAAAGTGTTGAGGGCTCTGCAAGGTGCAGGCCTCACGATCAAGGCCAGTAAGTGCCAGATCGGGCAGGGTTCTGTGGTGTACTTGGGACACCATGTAGGAAGCGGCCAGGTGGCGCCCCTACAACCCAAGATTGACACCATCCTGGCTTGGGAACGCCCCAAGACCCAGACAGAGGAGAGAGCCTTCTTAGGTCTCACCGGCTACTATAGGAGATTTGTTAAGGGCTATGGCACCATTGTCGCCCCCTTAACAGAGCTGACTTCCAAGAAGCAGCCCAGGAAGGTGATCTGGACTGAGTCTTGCCAGAAAGCTTTTGATGCCCTGAAGGCAGCCATGTGCACAGCGCCCGTGCTCAAGGCACCTGACTTCTCCAAGGAATTTGTCGTGCAGACTGACGCTTCAGAGCATGGTGTGGGAGTTGTGCTCTCACAACTGAACGAAGAGGGCCTGGATCAGCCTGTAGTCTTCCTTAGCAGGAGACTACTCCCCAGGGAACAGAGGTGGAGTGCCATAGAAAGGGAAGCTTTTGCTGTGGTCTGGGCACTGAAGAAGCTGAGACCATACCTGTTTGGGACTCACTTCCGGGTTCAGACAGACCACAGGCCCCTCAGATGGTTGATGCAAATGAGGGGTGAGAATCCAAAACTGCTGAGGTGGTCCATCTCCCTACAGGGAATGGACTTTACGGTGGAACACCGCCCTGGTACAGAACACGCCAACGCAGATGGTCTGTCCAGGTTCTTCCGCCTTAGTGAAGAGAACTCCAATGGGGTTGGGTAGTTCTCCCTACTTTCAGCTGGAGGGGACATGTGTTAGACTTGGCATCTTTTGGCGTGTTTCCCCTGACTTTTTGCTTTCTGACCTCCTGGTTTTTGACTCTGTTTTTGCTGGTGTAATGATTCTGCGCACTTTCCTCACTGCTGTCCAGTGGGAAAGTGCAAGTGCTCCTGTACAAAATGTGTTATGGATTGGTATTTCCATGATTGGCCTATTTGATCTATGTGTCAGTCCCTAGTAAAGTGCACTGAGAGTGCCAGGGCCTATAGATCAAATGCTGTTGGTGGGCTGCAGCACTGGATTGTGCCACCCACGCAAACAGCCCGTAAAGTGTAACTCTGGCCTGCCATTGCAGAGCCTGTGCGCAGCCTGGGGCTGCCATGTCGACTTGGCAAGTGCACACACTTGCAAGTCCCTAAACTTTCCCTTTTCTACATGTTAGTCACCCCTAAGGTAGGCCCAAGGTACCCCTGTGGGCAGGGTGCATTGTATGTGAAAGGTAGGACATGCCCTGGTGTGTGTGGCATGTCCTTATAGTGAATTACAGCCTATTTCGTTTTTCACTATTGCAAGGCTACCTGTTCCCCATAGGCCAGAATGGGCAGTTTTGATTATTACAGCTTATAATCCTAACTGACCCAGGGAACATGGTAGAAATTCGAGTTTAGTATGCCTGGACTCAGAATGATAAAATGCATCTTTTAGTAAAGTTGGTTTTAACATTCTGTGTTTGAAAATACCACTTTTAGAAAGTGGGTATTTTCTTGTCTAACCATCCAAGCCTGCCTCTGCTAGGTTGTGTATTCCTTGTCTGGAGTGTAAGTGACAGGGGCTGGGGGATGCCAGGAGACAGGGTGAGTCAGCACAGGGCTGAATAGCAAGATCTACATGTAGATGGGTGGGAGGAGATGCACCTGGGACCTGAATAGGGCTGGGCCTTCCCTCCACAATGCTGGCTCCACCTCCTGTGGTGCGTCTGATGTTCCTGGCCTGCACTGTGAAAGGAAAGAAGGAGACTTGTCAACAAAGTGCTCCAGGACTGACCAGAACTGGTTTGGACTAGGCAAAGGCCTCTCTGCCTTCAGAGAACAAAGAGAAATTGAGGATAAAAAGGGGGACCCAAACCCCAGAAAATTAGAACTCTTTTGGATCAAGAAGACTGCCAAGAAGAAGAGCTGGAGAAGCTGTGAGGAGGAACTACCACTTTGCTGTGTGCTTTGCTGTGTCGACCTGCAGTGGCTGCTTCTGTCTTGGGCAGTGAAAGGACTGGAACTGAACTTTCTGCAATCTACTTTGTGAGTGTCTCCAAGGGCTTGAGGTAGTGCTTGCCCCCTGTTCAAGAAGTCTCAGAAACAGCAAAGACTTCAAGTTCTTCTGCCCTCAGCACTGGGGACTGTGTGTTTTGTGCTGCAACAGAAGAAAAGCAACTCGACGACGTCGACGCCGCCGCTGCCGACTCCGTGTCCCGACGGCACCGCAGAGGGCACCGCCGCAATGCCGCACCGCGACCCTGGTCTCACCGACGACGCCTGCTGATGCCGCCACCGAGCCGCTGCTCGCACCGCGACCTGTGGGCACCGCACTCCGCACCGCCTCGCTTCACGACGACGCCGTGGCCTTCCCGGCGACGCCGCTCCACGCCGGACTCGACGCCGCTGCTTGCACCGTGGTTCGGGAGCACCGCTCGCAAGTTACACGACGCACCGCCGTCATCCCGCACCGCAGCCTTGGCCCACCGACGCCGGTGCCATCGACTCCAGTTCGTCAGCCGACGACAGCGCTGCAGCTACAACGACACCGCTGCTGCACCGTGACCTGCCAGCACCGTGACGAGCACCGCCTTCATCTCACACCGCGACCCTGGTCTCACCGACAACGCCATCCTCCGCCGCCACCGACCTGCTGCTCGCACCGCGACCTGAGAGCACCGCACGCCGCAGCGCTGCACTTCACACCGCAGCACCCGACGCCGGCCGACGCCAGCGCTCCTGACTTCAACAGAGGAGATCGATCTGCAACGCATGTGACTTCGAGGGCCCCGACGACGCCGCACCGACCTCCGGAACCGACGCCTGCGGACGCCGTGTTTTCGGAAGCTCACCGCGAGGTCATCGACGCCCTGCATTTCTGAAAGGTACTGTTTGCGGGTCTTCCCGACACCGTAGCTGACCCGCGACGCCGCGGTCAGCCAGAACTGTTTGGATTTGTTTGTTCACGACGCCGTAATAGCCCTGGACAGAGCTATCGACATCAAGGAACTGTTTTTAAAGACATTTTGAGAAGTAACTATTTCTGAAGTACTGTACAGTGGATTTTTATCGTATTTGGTCTTGTTTAAAGTATATAAAAATATTGGATATTTTTCTAAACTGGTGTGTTGTCCGTTTGTAGTGCTTACATTGTATTACTGTTGGTTTGGTGCAAATGCTTTACACACTGCCTCTAGAATAAGCCTGACTGCTCATGCCAAGCTACCAAGGGGGTGAGCAGGGGTTATTTTAGGAGTGTAACTCCCTTATCCTGACTAGGAAGAAGGGTCCCTACTTGGACAAAGGTGCAAGCCCTTGCCAACTAGAGACCCCCATTTCTAACATGAAACGACCTTGAATTCTTCAAGTATTAAACTGTGCTACTAGAGTGAGATACTGATTCGACTCATGTGCTCCTTTGTGACAGGTTTGTTGATTCTTCTTTGTTATTGTAACCAACGGCGGACCCCACCGACCTCAAGAACTACCGCCCCATCTCGCTCCTTCCGTTTCCGGCCAAAGTCATCGAGAAGACCGTCAACAGACAGCTTGCCGCCTTCCTCGAGACGAATGGATCCCTCGACCCCTCGCAGTCCGGGTTTCGGGCCAACCACAGCACCGAGACCGCCCTTATCGCAGCCACCGACGACATCAGAACCCTAACCGACAACGGGGAAACAGCTGCCCTCATCCTCCTGGACCTCTCCGCGGCGTTCGACACCGTCTGCCACCGCACCCTAGTGAAGCGCCTCAGCAACATCGGAATCCGAGAGAAAGCACTGGAATGGATCATCTCGTTCCTCGCCGGAAGAACCCAGAGAGTCCGCCTCTCCCCGTTCAGATCCGAAGCCACCGAAGTCATCTGCGGCGTTCCACAAGGATCCTCACTCAGCCCGACCCTCTTCAACGTCTACATGAGCCCCTCGCAGCCATCGCACGCCGACACAACCTCAACATCATCTCCTACGCCGACGACACCCAGCTGATCCTCTCCCTCACCAACGACCCCACTACCGCCAGAGCCAACCTGCACGACGGGATGAGAGACGTCGCCGACTGGATGAGGAACAGCCGCCTTAAACTGAACTCAGACAAGACGGAAGTCCTCATCCTGGGCTCATCACCCTCCGCCTGGGACGACTCCTGGTGGCCCCCGGCCCTGGGCACCGCACCCAAGCCAACGGACCACGCACGCAACCTGGGCTTCATCCTGGACTCCTCCCTATCAATGACCAAACAAGTCAACGCCGTCTCATCTTCATGCTTCAACACCCTGCGCATGCTCCGCAAGATCTTCAGATGGATCCCCACTGAAACCAGGAAGACCGTCACCCAGGCACTCGTCACCAGCCGACTGGACTATGGGAACACCCTCTACGCCGGAACCACAGCCAAACTTCAAAAGAGACTCCAGCGCATCCAGAACGCCTCCGCACGACTCATCCTGGACATCCCCCGACACAGCCACATCACCGTACACCTGAAAGACCTGCACTGGCTCCCCGTCAGCAAGAGAATCACGTTCAGACTCCTCACCCACGCACACAAGGCCCTCCACGACCTGGGCCCAAAGTACCTCAACGACCGCATGTCCTTCTACACGCCCACACGCCAGCTACGATCAACCAGCCACGCCCTCGCCACCGTACCACGCATCCGCAGAACCACCGCCGGAGGAAGATCCTTCTCCTACCTGGCGGCCAAGACCTGGAACTCCCTCCCCACTCACCTTCGGCGAACCCAGGACCATCTCGCCTTCAGGAAGCAGCTCAAGACCTGGCTGTTCGAGCAGTAACTTACCCCCTCCCCCAGCGCCTTGAGACCCTCCCGGGTGAGTAGCGCGCTCTATAAATGCCGTGATTGATTGATTGATTGATTGTGTTCTCCATGCAGAGGCAATATTGACTCTTTTCATTTCTGTCTGGTTTGTTCATTTGCTATTGAAGACATACTGATAGAATTAGCTTCAGCAACTGACTTGCGTGTTTCTCGATCTACTGTGACATGCAGATGGTCTACTTTTTGAGGCCTAATTGGAATGTCTCTAGCTATTATCCTTTTCAGATGGTGGCCCTCCTTCATATGAAAGACAATAATGATCTTGACCCTCTGCTAAAACCTCCACCCTTGACATTTGGTCCTCTCAGATATCAGAGAACTTTGCAGTGGTCAATACACGGTCGCCGATTTAAAGAATACCATGGCCGCCAATCACATTCCTGCCGTAATCACAGGTGTGATGTGTGATAATCTAGTGAAAATAAGAAAAAACTGGGTATGCTGAATTTGTTAGGTTGTCTCTCGCATTCAAAGTTATTGATCACTTCAGTTGTCTGTGGGGTTAGTCTCAATGTTTACTGCAAACCTAAACTGATGCAGTGGCGGTGGTGAATTGGGGGGTTTGAAAAAATCAAAAAAGATCACTTACTTGTGAACGACCGCTGCTCTCCTCCGTCCTCTTCTCTTCCTGTCTCCCGGCAGCACGGAAGCACACGGGCTCCTAGACTCCTCTAGGCCAATCATCAAGCTACTGTCACCTGCATGATAGCAGCTTCGTGATTGGTCTGAGCGGCGTGTTTGGCTGCTCAGGCAGTGCCTGGGACAGTTCTCCACCCGGTTGTTCAACAAAGTCCAGGTGGAGAAATGCTAACTGTGCATGTCTGTTGGCCAGGCCAAGATGGCCAATCAAACTGTCATGTGCTCTTATGGTGCACCAACCACTCCTCCTCCCGGTGGAGAGGTGTGGTGCAGCGGCCAGGGCAGCTGACTTGGGAGCACAAGGCTCACGGTTCGATCCCCGGCTCCGGTGGCAGCTCAGCTCAGCACCATGTGACTCTGGGCAATAGCTCACTTAATTTCCACGATGGCCCCCAGCGCCTTGAGACCCGTAAGGGTGAGTAGTTCGCGCTTTACAAATACGGATTTACATTTACATTTGTGACCCCAGCCCCGCTCCACTCTAACCTGGCCCCGTAGCTTGCACTAAAAATAAAATGGTAATAACGTTGTGTTATTATTATCTTATTTTTATTTTTTTACACTGCTCAGAGAGCAGTGAGGCGATGGTCCACCGCCTTAGTGGAGGAGCCGTCCCTCAACTGATGTTGCCAATGTATTTCTCATCATAAACCAAAAGCAGAGGGTGAGCTGGTTAGATACAAATCATTGCCAAAATCGGCAATGGCCATGCTGTACAAAGGCAATGGCAGAGCCAATAGTCTCAAAGGTGAGACCTATCGGCTTTGGCAATGCTTCTTAGGTCTAGGCACAACACCCCTGTGATTCTGAGCAAATCAGTTACTCTCCCCTTGAGTGAAAAAGAAAAAGATTATGACTTTTGGCAAAAAAATCCTATCACATGTAGAAACCAATTGCCCCACATCCATGTCTTAGTGAAAATAAATTTGGAGCGGATAACATCTGTTGTCACAAAAAAAGCAGACAACATCTGTTGCCACAATAAATATCAATTTCTAAGGGTAAAAGGGCTTCTGTGAAGTGTTGAGGCACAGTAAAACATAGCTATATGTGGCAAGAAGTTGAACAAGGACAACAGGGAAGAAGAAAAACTACAAGTAGTACCTCAATCACAGTGCCATCAGCGGAAGGACAGCAGTCAAGCTGAACCAATCAACACTTGGTCCATGCTCCAACCGAAAGAAGAGGAAATGAAGTCAGCAGGTACTGGCTGGCTAATTAGAAGGCAGCAAATTAGAGTGACAATGAAGTCAACGAATGTTAAGCAATGGGTGGGCTGCAAGACCCTTGTTCTATACTCTATCTATTGCAAGGGAGAGCTCATGAAGCGCATGTGCTGTCACAGACAAGACCTAAAATGCAGAATTTGATGGTGGAAGGTGAAAATGATTATGCAGGGAAAATGCAGGTCTTAAGGATACATAGGAATGCAATATGATCATCAATCTTTTACTGCGGCAGTGATAGGGCTTACCATAACCCACGTAACTGGATGAAGACGTTTTAGCCACCAACGCAAGAATTTTTTTTAACATAAAGTGAAGAGATGTAATGACAGGGGACATGTATTTCCAACAATTAAGGTTGAACCGGAAATGCCACTAATATTCTACAGCAATCCTCCTGTCTGTCATTTGCCTGCCAACACCATACTGCAAGAATATACAGAACAGCTTGTGCAGCTGGAGAAAGCACAAAAACACGGTGGGGATAAATAGGGGCATCCCTTTGAAAATCAAGCAGACAACACCATGGAAACGGTAAGCAAAGCCAGTCCCACCTTTGTTTTCAGGTCGCTGCTCTCCTCAGTGGTACCTGCCTTGACTTCCCTGATGAAGTGAGAGGTCAGGGGAAGGGCAGCAGGCAGATACAAAAATGTATGTGGAGGAGGAGATGAAGGTGGGGGATAAATATGTGATACACAATGATTTCTGCAGATGCCGCATTGGTCAAGCTTGTATTTGGAGTGGCAAAGGGAGGCAAATAAAAACTTAACGCAAGAAGTGCTAAAATTGCTTGTGTTGTGGAAAACTGGTGAGGGGTAAGATTCTTCTCATCGATGTCAAGTGAATGAGACCGATGTCACATTTGAGATTTGCTACTTAGCCAGGGGTCTGAGCTGCTATCCAGAGCTATCCCTCTCGTAACCCGGCACAAGGCTTGCCACCTATGCCTGGCCTCAAATAGGAGGACCGTGAGAGGCAAACAGGTGACTAATGGTCAACCCTGTGATGTCATAGAAGGTCAAGGCATGTATGTTGTCCTGTCGAGTAACCCCGGCTTTTTTGGGGTTTCAGCATCCAGGATAAATTAGTTGTGAGGCTAGAGTCCATCAGAACCCTCAACTTCTGCACTATCATTACTAGCAGTTGAGATGCCCCGGAGGTTGGGAGATTAATGTCTGACGGTCACGCTGATGCTGGAGCACAAACCACCATGATATCTGTCTATGGTGGATTCTTTTTTAAGTTGCTGCAGAACATTCAGGGGTGAAGACATTAAGGCAGACTGAAAAATGGTTGTAAGTTGCTGTTTCCTCTTGTAATAGTAGTAGTTTAAACAACAGCCATTGAATTTAAACTTTTACATCAATGTACATGCGCAGAGCTGAAAAATGCTTGATTTTCACATGTGCACAATGACGAAGCTGTGGAGTCTGCAAAACTCCAACCATGCCACGAAAAACATTTTGCGGATTGGATGCTTGCTTTATTTTCTGTACTTTGTGCAAAATGTGTCATTTCCCTTACCAGGTTTGAACAAACCCACCGAGCATTATCAGCAACATGGCTCTGTGGTCACGTAGTCTACAATTTCCTGACCTTACATTTCTATTAATTTTCAAAAGATTTTGCAGAATTGTGCCACATTTTGAAGTCACGCAGTGCATTTCGTATACCGAAATACTGGGCAATTGCAAGCGATGTTTCCTAACAAAGACAAGCACATCGGTCATTACTTCAGTGGAATCCCTGGCCTGTGCCCGGTCACTTTGATTACAGCTCCTTGCACGTCCCCATCATGGTAAACCCTGTGCCCAGTTGTTGAGAGCTGATAGCTCACTTTGAAGAATGTTTCACAACATAACAAAACTCTTGTGTGGGCTTGCATTAAGGGCTCTGCTTGTGGGAGCACCACAGGGTCTTTGGAGTTTTAACAGAGTGATTGAAAGCAGGTTAATACCAGGCCTTGGACCCTGAATAGAAAGGAATGCACTCTGTAAATTGTTCATCATGCAAGTCAAACAGGCTTCTCACGCTGAGACTGGTGGAGCATGCATCCACCTCTTAACGCGAATAGAAGGGAAGAATGTTTAACAAAAAAAACTATTTCATATCTGAAGCATTCTTTGACAAATTAGAGCGGTCCTCTGTTTGGTGGCATGAGCGTGCTATTAGCTGATAAAGCTGTCTAGTAAATTTCAGTAGCGATTCTGTTTTGAGCTTTCAGAAATAACTCCTATACACAAAATCCTTCCTAATGTTAATTTTAATCAAAATGGGTTATTATTTGTGTTTTTGCAGACTTCATAACCATGTATATCGACCGTAGAAGGGTGAATGGTCAGATGGCCACTCTGGGTTTTGATCCTGTGTCCAACGTGTAAAAGCCGAGATCAGAGAACGCAGGTTTCCTAATTTATATATAAAATATGTCCACTAAATCATGCCCCACGATCCACATGCAAGAAACTGTTTGATGTCTTCTTCGTATGCCTTGGCCATGAGTAGATTAGGGATTTTTTTAAATGGGGGAGGGGGCAGGGGTTAGTAGTCCAACCACCAAGCAGCTGATATAGCAGGAGCACTCATTCTGCTACATTGGCAGTAGTTGGGTCACCAAATTTTGAGACACAGTAAGGTAGCAGGTATTTTTCCAAGGGAGCGTCTTGTGCTCAGATAGAGGGAGCTATTTCAGTGAAAAGTCTCAATGGCTGCTGGTTATCCAGGTCATGGTTCACTGGCAGTATTGCAGTCACTTACGGCTCCTGAAAAAGGACCTTGTGCGGTGGACATCTGTAGTTTTCATGGGATGTCCCTTTACTATCCTTCTCTTAGAAGAGGGCGGCTGGTGCCCTTCGCCACTCAACAGGCTATGGCGAGACTGAAAGAAGCTGGCAGGTGAGTTTCTAATGAGGGACAAAGGACCCTTTACATTTACATCAGTGTAAGAACAAAAGTAAAGAAACCCAGTTATGGTGAACTACATGGATTCCACATGGAGATAGTCAGTACAATCTACATGGAAAATTGATCCACTCCCCATACATGAGGTCCTTCTCTGACTTCTGCATATGTAGCACCTAGATTGAGTTGTAAGTTACAAGTTGTGGGGTCCCTTAGCTGTATGGCACCATGATTACAGTACAATGTCAACTATTTGAGTGGCCAGAGCTAAGCTTGCGCAAACTTTCTCACACAGTGTTAAAATCACAATAATAAACAACTATTTAGGGGCTGAAACAAGAAGGGAAGCTGCCATGACAAAGCTACCCAAGCTCAGCAAACCCTGAAATAACACCAGGAGTTCCTGTGAAATTTGTTCAAATTACACCATACCTACACAATATACCAAGCCGCTTGCAAATACTAAACCTCATGGCTGCAATGTATGATAAGCATGAGTAATGACATAAAGAATATTGCCTCTTGGGAACTGAACTTGTATACATTTTGAAAGAGATGTGTTAACTTACTCACTGATTCCAGACCTAGATGCATCACATGGTGTTTTTTATCCCTCTATGGATAGACACATAGGTGGTGTTGATGGAATAATGTAATAAGAGAATTAATAATGGACTTATGGTGGAGCTTAAATATATTTTCTAGCCTTGAAGCTGTCAAGACTACGAGGCCTTACGAAACACATGTAGGTTAGAGGAGGTGCAGAGAAGAAATAAATAAAAGAATCGTAAGATGAACCCAATTTTCTGATACTTATTCCTGGTTCATTGAAGTGTGCTCACCAGAACTGTTGCTTTTATTTCATGATTATATTACAAGGTGGAGGATTCCCTTCAGGCTGGCTTAAGAGCATGAGAACCTGCAACTAACATTCTCCTGCAAGCCCTCTGACTTATCTAGGAGAGTAACAAAAATTGTACTCATTCCTCAACTGGTCTTAGCTCTGCTTGAAAACAAAGGACCAACCCAAGCCAATTTGGATGTTTGGCAGTTCCGTCCATCCATCTTCCCCTGAATGGCTTAGTACTGCTTTGTATGTTTACATCCGTGCTTTTTCTGACACAGTCTCTGTGGCCATTTACACCCTCCACCTTCTCATGCACTGGAAGTTGTCTGGCAATGCTACAGACACAGGCAGGAATTCTGGATCTTCTGCAATTAAAAACAAATTCCTCGCAAACACCAAACATGGAGAAGATGGAAGATGGAGCAATGGAAGATGCAAAACGAGAGATCCATGATTCAGCTCCACTGCCCAGCCACAGAAGGGCTATCTGTGATAAGTGCTCTTCTAGGCCACAAGGGGCAGACAGGGTATATGTCACCGCACCTGTGCAGTCACAAACTGTTTGGCAACAGCAGTTGTTTTTGCCGCTCTAGTTCACACCCAGCCTCTTTCATATCCTCACCTTAGTATTTTCTTCCCTTCAGTTCCCTTCGGCTCCTGTGTGACTTCAGTTATGGCTTTCCTGTTACTTTTTGCGCTCTCTCCTTGCCCTCTTCTCTCCCTTCTCCAAGGCTCCCTCCTTCATGGTGCTGCATTTGTTCCTCCATCTGAGTTTAGTTCCTGAGCGGGACTACTGGTGTGCCTGGAACTTGTTATAGTCTGCCAACTCTCTGAAGTATGAGCATTTTAAATTATGCTGCCTGTTTATGTATATTTCTTTCATTATTATGTGGCTCCTTCACTCACCTCTATTCTCTCACCGGTATGTGGAGACCCACCAATCCCTGCTCGTGTTCAGTGAACCCATAACAAAATCAATCCAGTCTGAATTTTCAAATCACCGTCCTGCAGGGGTGTCTCTATTTCTATCTTTTCTTACCTATTTTTCCCCCTAGGTAGAGGGCCTCTTCACTGCCCTTGACATATTGCCGAAGAGTGTGAGTTGACCCACTAGGGGAGAAGGAGGGATTGACCTCAAACTTTACATGCCCCAGTCCCTGGTCATGACACAGGGCACTTATTTTGCATAACCACTGCTCTCCGAAGCATATTGGGTGGAATTGTCTTACCTTCAGAAGAAGGTTTTCAATACCAGCTGGGAGACAAATGAAACAACAACTTTTTGTTGCTGTTCCTCCCTCCCCCTCTCCCATATGTCTGGTTTGAAGCTTGGAATCTGGAAAAGCTCTTTAACTATTACTTGGCGGGAAGTTTGGTGGTGGATTGTCCTGGGAAAGGAGAGAAGCTGCCTGACAACGAAAACAATTCTAGGGTCTAGGTGAGTTAAGTCAAGTTTTAGTGTTTTCCCTGAAACCAAAAGATCTCAAAAGGCAATCTAAATAAAAACATGATGGTGATGATTATTATAATATTCAGTATTTAATATTATCGTCATTAGTAGTATTATTGCCATTGATATTATTTAGAATGGGCAGCATTGAAAAATGTGGTAAACTTCAAGGCGCATATACAAATAACCATACAATACAATTCTATCACACAATATAAAACACTGGAGGCCATAGTTATCATTTTTCACACAACCCAGCAAGACACTTTGCTGTGCTGCATGAAAGGGAGAGGGCAGGAATGCAGCATAATAATCAAGCTATGGTGCATTCCTGCTCTCTCCTTGCGCTGGCCCACTTTTGGCTGCGGAGCACCAACACAGACACCCTTGCACCATGGTGCAAGGGTGCATGTGTTGGAGGCAGGATTGTTTCGTGCAGGAAGAGGCACCTTCCTTCATAAAAACAATCCATTAAGGCTTTTTCTTCATTTGATGTGTGCTACAGAATGCAGCGCACATATAAAGAGGAAAAAACGAGGAGAAATAAAGATATTTCTCCTCATTATGCCTCCCATGGGAAGGCATAGCATTTTGACGCATTCTCAAGTCTACCACTCATGGTAAATCTGGGCATGCACCAAAATCCCTCTGTGGATGCTTCACACATGGAATGACTTCCTAGGGCAGAGTAATGCAAGGCAGCAATTTGTGCTGTCTTGTGTTAATGCTGATTTACTACGCACCACAGGGCTACGCAAAGTGGTCATGCTTGGCTTGGTAAATCTCATGCAGGTTTTCTGTTAACTTGCACAAGGGCGACACAAAACTTTGATAAATATGCCCCTAAATACAAGCCAATAAACACAATAAATTATCTAAAACATCAATAACAGACTAACAAATCAGTGGCTGCCTAGAAATCAAAGCCACACACAGGAACTGGGGATGTCTGAAAGACATTTTGGTACAGCGTTGCACAAGTTAGCTCTAGCAACTTCAAGAGACTTTCCACTCATTTTTATAAACTTGTGTCTGGCCACCATCAGCATCAGATTACTGATGGAATGGAAACATCTCTAAAGCGTCTGATAGATGACTAGGTCTGTCAGGTATATAGGCACACAGCCGTTAACAACCTTCTCCATCAGTCAAAGAATTGTAAAATGGATATCGTTGACGGTGTTCCAGGATCACTGAATAACTGTACCTACAGGTGTTCTTTCAAACCTTTTACCTCCTAAATGATGTATGTATGTCTTAAAAAAATGTGCCACCAGGATGCCCCTATTGTGGAAATGTGTAATATTTTACGTTAGCATAAGCTACAGCCATTTTGGCTGTGGTGTCCATTTTGTTAGTTTTGTAATTCTTTCGTCCTCTGCTCCTCGTCTTTTCACTCTGCCTGTGTCATCTATTTTTGTTGACTTCCTGACTCAGCTAAAGCAATGTACGTGCTGAGGGTTTAAAGTTGTCAGTGCACCTGGTCTCAGATGTTATCTGTTGACCATTTAATGCTGCCATAAGCATTCCTGCTCCCCCTCCCTCTTTGCTGACCACATGGTTATTCATCTGCCCTTGTTTGCTGATAGCTATTCCTAAAACTTGTTCTTCCTATTTCTGTTCACATGCTTGCACTGCAGAAAACCTGTATAAAAGACCTGTGTTCTGTGACTTCAGTGTACTACCTCCTGCAACACTTGAGAGTGTTGTATGGACGTGGTCCCGCTCATGAGTGATTAATAAACTTGTTATTTATTCCAACTCCAGTGCTGATCTCTATTTTGTTGGTCTTTGAACCCATGGACAAGAGGGTGACCCTGCACCAGTGTACCCCTAAAAGGTACATTTCCACAGTTGGCGCCCAGCACGTAGGGCCCTATCGGAGACGCGGCCGTCCGAAGGAGTGGTCTCGACGGAGGGTCGAAATATTACTGAGGAGGTACCCTGCATGAGGAGACCCTTGTCTTTGCAGACCGAAGTGGTTTTTCCGGTTTTCCTGATTTGACCCTCCGGGTGGTGGCCGGTCTCGACTGGGGTTCTCTTTGGCTCATATTTTGCAGTGACCATTAGGTCGACCAGAGATCAGCAGGTGGGAGTTCGAGACTTTTGTCTGGTAAGGTCGCTGAAGCGGCACTCTTGATTTGCTTGGCCAAGATTTTGAATTTGTTTGTTATTCGTTCTTTGCAAAGAAGTGAAGGCAGGTAATGTGGAGATTTTTCTCCCTTTCTTCGGAATATTTGTTTGGAGGAGAAATATTTTACATATACTTGAAAAAAAAAAAAAACATGCCTGTTCTCAGCACACTCCGTAGGTGGTGTTGCTATTCTGGTGGTACCAAAACTAGTTTAGAGCAAAGTCAGCCGGCTCCTCCGGAAGGGACCCCTAACAGAGAGATGTACATCAAATATGGTATTTCTCCCATAATGTATGGTACATTGTGGAATAAATACAGCAAGAAAGAGTCTGATTTACAATGGCCAGTGAATGGGTCATTTGATTCTAAAAAGGTTCAATATGTAGAGCAGTGTTTATTTAAAAGAAAAAGTCGACAAGATATGTTTGATTGTGTACGCATGTGGGATAAAGAAGTGCGAGAGAGAGTGAAGAGAGCGGAAGCTATAGCAGAAAAAGAACAGTGGAAAACAATATATCAAAAAGCGTTAGAATTAAAAAATAAAGAAATAACGGATTTAAAAGAAAAAGAAGATAGGGAACGTCGATTAAAGGTAAAAGGCCAGTACACTATTAGGCGCCCTATTTATCCCATACTTAATAAACCCCAGGATGACAGCATCCTATTAGAACGCCCTCCACCCCCGTATAAATTCCCCACTGCCCCTGAGGATGAGGCTTCTGACGAGGAGCATTTTTCTTCAGACGATAAAGATACAGGCAAGCAAGTTGGGCGGCAGACTCACTCTACTTTGACTACAGCAGAAAAAGATACATTAAAATCCGCTGCTAGAGAAGAAGCTCGTCAGACTACCACTACATCGATCCTTGTAGCTATGGTTCAACAGTGGAAAGATATAGACCAATTTTATTTTGTAGAGAAATTCTCTTGGGAGGTAATATATGGTTGGCGGCATATTTCTAATGAAACAGAGCCCGATGATATAAGTACTGATTATAAACAGTTAGTAGATGGGACTTTCCTTTTTCAAACTTACCTGATATGATTAGACGAGTGGTCAAATTACGAGATGAAACATTACGTTTACGTAAGGAGCAAGAATTAGCTAGAAAATCTAATGTTGTAGAAAAAGTTCAAATGCAGGAAAAGGAAGTAGATGCTTCGGTAAACAAGAATGAATCTAGTAGTAATAAAATTACTATGAAACCAATGCATGAAGCTGCACCTTTGTATGTTCCTCCGAAGAGTGCGGGAACTAGCAATGATAAAACTTCGGATGATGCAAAGGGATATTTTATATATAATTGGGTTTACACTCCTTGGAGTAGAGCAGATGTTATGGCTCTTAAAGCTGCTTTGCCCGACCCCCGGAAAAATGCCGCCGCCTTCTATGAGGAGGTGGAAGGAGCCATCAGCTCCTGCACTATGACCCTGCCAGATATTGGTATGTTTTTTGGACTTATTTTGCCCCCTGATATGTGGAGAACAATACGTAAAATAGATGATAATGTAGCATATGGTGATACCTGGGAACATTTAGAAGAAATAGATGCGGAAAGGGAGCCTGCGCAGAAACCCCAGAAGGAGATATTAGATCTTCCTAAAGCTATTGTAACTAAGTTGAAAACTCTCATACCTCCGAAGAAAATAGATTGGACTACATTAGCGTCCTGCAAACAGAAAAAGGATGAGTTAGTTTCTGATTTCTTTTCAAGATTTGAAGAGACATTTCATGATTTTAGTGGTCAGTCATTGGCCGATGATACGGGTAAGCATTTGTTTGTCGACAAATTTGTCGCTAATATGTTACCGGAAATAGCCAGTCGCTTAAAGGCTAGCGAGAGTTCGTGGACCACGTCTTCCCCAGTTTCCCTTTTGACTATGGCCCAATATTACGAGCGACAAGAACAGGAAGAGAAAGGCAGGGAGGATAAGAAGGTTAAAGATTTAAAGACAAAAGTTATGATGGCTCAAGTATATGGTCCACCATTTAGGGGAGGTGGAAGAGGCGGATGAGCAGTGTATACACCTGGAGTGCCACCTCTCCCTCGTGCAAATTTGTCCCCTGATCAGTGTGCTTATTGTAAAGAGACTGGGCATTGGCGTTCTGAGTGCCCTCTTTGCGAGGACAGCAGTACCAACGAGGAAGGGGAAGTATGAGAGGACGCCCAGGAATTCAGGAAACAGGGAGGTACAGGAACTCGTCCCAGGTTTGAGGCAGTTGAACAAAGACCAAATTATCCTAACACTTTTGATAGACGAAATCAATATCAAGTGTCTGATTATTCTGCTGATGCCCTTGCAGATTCCGATTATGCATAGGGATGCCTAGGATGGGGTAAGGAATCAGTTGAGGTGCCAGTAGATCAAATGGGTCCTTATGTTGACGCAAAAGTCTTGGGATCTACTGATCAATTTCTGGTTGACACAGGGGCTACACGTATTGCTCTGTCTAAAAAATTGGTTCCTAGGGCTCCCCTGTCTGGCACAATGATAACATCGATAGGATTTGATGGAACACCTACACCTAGCCCGCTTTCTCAGCCACTTGAATTCGGACTTGACAAATTCACTGCAGCTTGTCCATTTTTGCTTTCCCCTAACACGCCGGACAACATTCTGGGTATCGATATGCTTAAATATTTTCGTGCTACAATACGTTGTTCCCCAGAAGGTGTGCATGTTATTTTGAATGATAATTATCCAATGGTTGAAAGATCCTGTCTTATTAATGAAGATACCGCTCTGGCGTCCCTACCTTGTACTTTGTGGGCTACATCAGATACCGACGTGGGTCAAATGGTTATTCCACCTGTGCACATTCAAGTAAAAGAAGGTGTCTCACTGCCTCGTTTTCCGCAGTATAAGATATCCTGAGAAGGTGAAGAAGCATTGACACACATTGTTCAGGACTTGATTAAGGTGGGGGTAGTGGAAGAAGTCCCCTATAATACCTGCAATAGCCCTATTCTTCCTATTTTGAAAAAAGACACTGACACTAAAATGTACAGATTCCTTATTGATTTGCGAGAGGTTAATAAAATTGTAGTGCCTCAATATCCGGTAGTCTCTGATATCACAACCCTTCTCACTATGGTCCCTCCCACTGCCACTATTTTTTCAGTTATAGATCTTAAAAATGCAGTCTTCTCAATACCCATTCACCCAGACAGTCGTTATCTTTTCGGATTTATGTTAAAAAATAGATCCTTCCGGTTCTGCAGGGCTCCACAGGGGTATACAGAGAGTCCTAGTATTTACAGTCAGGCACTAAAAGACAGCTTGATTCCTTTCCTGTACCAAAAGGGTGGCCCTTATCCAGTATGTTGACGACATCTTGTTAGCTGCAGATACCCCTGAGCAATGCGAAGAAGGAACATTGTCATTGTTATCATTTCTTGCCTCCCATAATCACAAAGTCTCCCGGAAGAAATTGCAATATTGTAGACAGCAGGTTACCTATTTAGGTCACCTCCTGTCTAAGGAGGGACGTGCACTCACACCAGACCGCATTCAGACCATTTTAGATACTCCTGTGCCCCGTACTCAGAAGGATGTCCGTGCACTGATTGGTCTTACTTCTTTTTGTAGGCAGTGGATCCCCAGTTTTTCACACATTATTAAACCTTTGTTGGCCCTTTTGACTAAAGACACCCCGATGCCCCTCCCATGGACTACTGAATGCCAGAATGCCTTCCAACAGTTACGCCAAGCTCTTTGCTCTGCACCAGTATTAGGAACTCCAGACTACACTAAGACCTTCACACTCTATGTACACGAGAGGGAAGGTTGTGCCCTCTCAGTCTTAACACAAACATACGGTGATAAGCAACGTCCTTGTGCCTATTTCTCAGCTGTTCTTGACCCAGTCGCTCGCGTGCTGCCTGGATGTTTCCGAGCGGTGGCAGCAACAGCTGTATCAATACGTCAGAGTGAAGCAATAGTTTTGTCACATAAGCTGCTTGTGTTAGTACCCCATTCTGTTGATGCTTTGCTAAATCAAACAGAAACACAGCATTTGACTAGTGCCCTCTTGACAGGATACGAATTGACACTTTTGGCCCCTCATATTACACTGAAAAGATGTCTGACCCTAAACCCTGCTACACTATTGCCATTTCCAGCTACTCAGTCTCAGTCGCAAGAGTTACATGATTGTATATTCCTTACTGAAGAGCAAACAAAGGGCCACGTTGACTTGCAAGATACACCTCTCTCTAGTGTTGATGGGGAGTTATGGGTTGATGGCTCGTGTCTCAAATTGCCTGATGGCACTACATCTGCTGCCTATGCGATTACAACACTTCAGACAGAAGTAGAAACAGCTTACATCCCACAGAAGTCAGCCCAAGCAGCCGAATTGATTGCACTAACGAGAGCGTGTGAGCTTAGTACAGATTTGCTTGTTAATATTTTTACTGACAGCCAGTACGCTTTCGGGGTGGCACACAATTTTGGCCGCTTATGGAAAGAAAGGGGTTTCCTCACCTCACATGGGACACAGATAGTGCATGGAGAATTAGTACATAATCTTCTTACTGCTCTAACCTATCCTAAGAAAGTGGCAATTGTTAAGTGTAGTGCACACAAGAAAGTGATTGATAAAATAGGAGCAGGTAATGCCTTTGCAGATTACACAGCCCCTAAAACCGCAATGCAGCGAAGTACCACATCTATGTATGTAGTGAAGTCACAAGCTGAACGTTGGCATGATGCCAGGCAAGAGGTACTGGACATCCAACAATCTGCCTCCACTGATGAACTAGACCAATGGTCTAAGGAGGGTACACTGGATGATGAGGGCTGCTGGAGGAATAAAGATATGACCAAATGGAAGTTACCCACAGCATACTTATACCCTTTGATTCACATGGCACATGGGCCGGCACATGTTGGAGCATCCTCAATGGCAAAGCAACTTATGCAAGTTTGGGATCATCCTGATATTGCCGGCACTGCTAAAAAGATAGTTCAGTCTTGTCTGATCTGTCTCCAGTATAATCCTGGAAAAGGAACGTGAACTCCAACAGGAGGGTTTGCGACACCAACTGCACCTTCTGAGGTCCTGCAAATGGACTACATTCAGTTTGAGCGTTGTAACAATTTGAAGTATGTCCTAGTAGTCGTTTGTGCCTTCAGTAAATGGGTGGAGGCGTATGCTACGAAGGATAATACAGCTCTCACGACAGCAAAAGATCTCCTAAAGGAGTTCTTTCCTCGATTCGGCATTTGTCGGGTCCTATGGAGTGACAACGGACCTCATTTCATTGGGCAAGTTGTGGAATATGTCATGAAAGGATTGGGGATTAAGCAGAAATTTCATACCGCTTTTCACCCACAGTCAGCAGGTCTGGTGGAGCGTTACAATTCCACCCTGAAACTGAAATTGGCTAAAATACAGGCTTCCACGTCTTTGAAATGGCCTGATGCGTTGCCCCTGGCCTTGCTTTCTATCAGGTCGATACCACATACACGATCTGGCCTTACACCACATGAGGTAGTTTTTGGGCAGCCCATGAATATTTGGGGGATCCCTAAGCTTCGCCCTATACATGATGTACCCTATGTGTTGATGAGTGACTATTTGTCCCAGTTAACTGACAGCTTGTCTTCTATTTATCAGCAGGTATGGGAAGCTCTTCCAGACAGGTCTCAGGGTGAAGGCCATAATCTGCGGCCTGGGGACTTTGTCTTGACAAAGTCGTTTCAACGGACAAGCTCCTTGGAACCTCGCTGGCGTGGCCCGGAGCAGGTCCTCCTTGCTACCAGAACTGCAGTCCGAGTGACCAACAGGAAGAACTTGGTCCACGCCAGCCACTGCCGAAAGATTCCACATGCCCTCGTGAGCCCAGCTGCGTTGACAGATTACCGCGACATCCTGGTCACCGAGAAAGGACGAGCTGCGTCACCTGAAGGACCTGAGGAAGTCTTCCCAGACCACACAATCCCTGGCGCATCTAGATATCTACTTCGATCCAGGAAGAAAGACACTTCATCGTAGAAAGAGACTGTTTGAGCCACTGTCCTGGGTGGTTAAAGACTGACTACAAAGGGGGGTAGCCTTTTAGTGACTACTCGTCTCAACGTTAGTGAAGAAACCAACGCCTGCCCAGGACCTAAGGGCACCATCTGTTTTGTTGTTTGCCGACAAGATGAACATGCCTGAGGAGAAGAAATCGAATGCTGCAAGAGTCTGTAGCAAACGTTCAATGTTTGTTACTGGACTAACTTTGACTGCTGTCATCATTGCTGTGATAATGTGGGTTGTGGAGAAAGTAACTCTGGCTCGAAACTCACTGACTGCTACTTCTCCTGTCCCCACAGAACATTATTACTTTACTCTTCCCTATCATGAGAGAAAACACCGGATGTCATATCTCAATAACACTTTCATACAAATGTTGCATCATACTCATAATGCTACGAACACTACCAACTGCTGGGTATGTGGAATGATGCCAGCTCATCAGAAGAAGGGAGGAATGCCTTTCATTCCCTTGCCATTCTCGCATAATGGCTCCTGTAGAGCCTGGTTCGCACTGTTGTGGGCCTCTGAAATTGCTAATATTACTCTAGCTGATGTAGGAGGACTTAATGCAAAACTTAATAAAGTTTGTTACCCTGATGAGGAAGGCCTCTCACAAGCCAAAGGAACTGTATGGGAAATGGAGGAGTATCGCAAAGGGAATTCCTCCACAAGATACGTTTTCCCCAACACTCGGACAGCCAAGGGTAACGGGCCTCCTGTTATTGCTGTTACTAGAGCCCAAGCAAGCCTTTGTGTGAGCAGTTTTGGCAGTATCCCAGTGGGAAAAAGTGACTGTACTACAGTATTGAACATTACTGGAACGAACAATAGCAGTTTTCTATCCTCACACAACACTTATTTCATATGTGGAAGTAAAGGTTACTACCATCTGCCAATTGGATGGTCTGAACTGTGCTATGTGTCCTTTTTGCTCACTCCTGTGTTCTTAGCACCTGCATCTTATCATAAAGATCAAAAACTGTTTAATGACATTCCCTTGAACCGATTCAAAAGAACTATAAAGAATGATGAAGTGGATCAAACTGACACTGCATTACAGCAATATGTTGACTTTAATTTGAGACTCTTTTTCTTTGTTGGTGTGGCTTTAAATAGCAGGAAAATTAGACGCTTAACACGCGTAGTAGAGGCTGTGACTAACCAAACAGCAATGACTCTTGGAAATATTACAGAAGAACTCCAAATTACGAGAATTGTGACTTTGCAAAATAGAATGGTGCCAGATGTTATTCTAGCTGATCGTGGTGGAGCAAGTCGCATTATCGGTAGTAGTTGTTGTGTATTTATCCCTGACCACGCCCCTTCTGTTTATGATGCCATTTCCAAAATGCATAAAATAGCTACTGAAATACATCAAGATTCAGGAACATGGACTTGGGCTGGATGGTTCTGGAACACATTTTCTGTGTGGGGTCTGAAAATATTGTCGGCCTTATTCATAATCATTGCAATTTTCTTCTCTTGTTGTCTGTGTATTCAATGTGGGCCAATGCTTTGTTCCCTCTGTATTTCCACTTGTACTACTTGTTTACCATCAAAATGAATGTCCAAAATGTAAATGCCCGTTCAGCAATGGAACAAGAAATTTGTGATATAATGTCAATTGACATCCATGATATTTATCGTACCCCTTTTAAAGCATAAGAAAATGTCTTCAGCTTATGCTAAAAGGGTCGTCTGTGGAAATGTGTAATATTTTAAGTTAGCATAAGCTACAGCCATTTTGGCTGTGGTGTCCATTTTGTTAGTTTTGTAATTCTTTCGTCCTCTGCTCCTCGTCTTTTCACTCTGCCTGTGTCATCTATTTTTGTTGACTACCTGACTCAGCTAAAGCAATGTACATGCTGAGGGTTTATAGTTGTCAGTGCACCTGGACTCAGATGTTAACTGTTGACCATTTACTGCTGCCATAAGCATTCCTGCTCCCCCTCCCACTTTGCTGACCACATGGTTATTCATCTGCCCTTGTTTGCTGATAGCTATTCCTAAAACTTGTTCTTCCTATTTCTGTTCACATGCTTGCATTGCAGAAAACCTGTATAAAAGACCTGTGTTCTGTGACTTCAGTGTACTACCTCCTGCAACACTTGAGAGTGTTGTATGGACGTGGTCCCGCTCATGAGTGATTAATAAACTTGTTATTTATTCCAACTCCAGTGCTAATCTCTATTCTGTTGGTCTTTGAACCCGTGGACAAGAGGGTGACCCTGCACCAGTGTACCCCTAAAAGGTACATTTCCACACTATGATTTTTTTTTTAAAAAGCGCAACCCTCTTTCTAAAAATTATTGGGTACCTTCCCTTCCCTGATGGGGGAAAACTCCTGCTGCTTCTGGGGATGATTTGAAGGAACTTGCTTGTACCCAATCCTTTCTGGCACTAACAAACTCCTGAATGAGGCAACCCAGTGCTCACCTGTTGCTGACTCTTTAATATACATATGACACCATGAATGCCATAAAACACATATCAGATGGGCCTGAGAAGGTTTCTGTAGCCCCTCCCAGTTCCATCTGAAGATCAAGCTGGTGGGCTGGGCTATGGGAGGAGCTAAGAACAACTAGTACTGCTAAGTAAGTAATATTTTTCTAAAGCGCGTGAATGCCAAGGCGTCTTAGCGCTAATGAGTGCTATCACTGACAGGGTGAGGGAGAGACATACTTTGGACACTGGAAACAAAGAGCCAGGTTTTCAAGGATTTTCTCAAATCCATCATGCTTGTTTGAGACCTCAATGAGAAAGGCATGGAATTCCATAGCTAACAGGCCAAATAGAAAGATCTTCTGCCGTTCCCCACCCGCCCCCAATTTGCCTACTTTACCTTGGGGATAACCACCAACCGGGCGGTGGATGATCTTAGGTCACGTTGAGGGATATGCCACCTAAGGGACTTCTGGAAGATAGAAGGGCAAGAACCATGGAAAGCCTTATGTACAATGCATAAGGCCTCAAATTATACCCTCGCCTGGACAGGCTTCCAGTGTAGATCCCTAATGCTGTTTGATATGGAACTTAAATTTGGAATTTTTAGTAGGAAGCGGGCTGTCGCATTCTGCAAAGACTGAAGCTTCGACTACAAACGCTTCTGTGCTCCCAAATAAAGAGCGTTACAGTAGTCTGTCTTCGATAGAACCAAGGCAACTATTACCGTTTTTTGTAAGTCTAATGGGATGAATGGAAAGATCTTTTTTAAAAGTAGTCGAACATGACTCCCAGAGTTTTTACTTTCCGAACTGGGGATGGGCATGGCCTTGAGATGACGGGCCACCAAGAATCATTCTAGAAAGAGATTTTGTTTCCAAAGAGTATAACCTCTGTTTTCTCCGTATTCAACTTGAGACAGTTTTCCTGCAGCCATCTAGTGATTTGTGCCAAACAGTTGTTAAATTCTCTGGCCACACCGTCAAACTCAGATGAAATTGATACAACTATCTGTGTATCATCATATGATATTGCAGAAAAACCATGAGATCGGTTGAGTTGTGCCAAGAGGGTGACATAGATGTTAAAGAATGTTGGGGATGATGATCCCTGAGGCACCCCACAGGGAAGAGAGAAAGAGTTTGATGCATTCCCTCCAAGCACCACAGTCTGTTCTCTGTTTGACAAAAAAGAGCTGAGTAGGCTCAGCGCCATACCCTTGATCCCCAGTTTCTGCAGTCAGTTGACAAGTACTTGATGGTTAACCATGTCAAACGCGGCTGAGCGGTCCAACAGAATAAATCCCGCCTTCCTCCCCTAACTACCTGCATTCGAATCTCCTCAGTAGCTGCAATTAATGCTGATTCTGTGCAGTGCTGTGGCCTGAAACCATGTTGCGATGGATCCAAATTATCATTTGCCTCCAAAAAGGCCATCAGATCTTTATTTAAAGCTATTGCTAAGTTCTTGGTGGGAAGCGGTAGGAAGGATATAGGCCGGTAATTCTAGACCTCTGTAGGATCTTGTGATTTTTTTTTTTTAAGATGGGGCTAACCAGAGATATTTTCCAAGCTTCTAGAAAGTGCCCTAAAGTAAGTACTTTATTTCGAAGTACAGGAAGGTAGGTCGCAATTGTGTGGGGAACCAGTTGTAATGCATAAGGCAGACACAAGTCCATAGGGGATCCTTATTTGGTGGTTTCCAGTAATCCTGTTACTCTTTCCATCATTAAAGGAGGAAAATGGTAGAACCCATTCTGTGAATCCTTAAGATTATCATCTTGCTTTAAAGAAGCAGAGCAAGCAGCCTCAGCCACGTGCCTGATATTCTGATTAGCAGAGAACTCCTCGAAGACACCATTTACTTTCCTGCTCGTAGCTCCTCCCTAGCCTTCCCACTTTTCTGAAGTTTGATAGAGAGGGGGGGTGGGAAAGAGAGCTGGAGGAGCATCCCAGCTCCCAACTACCCTTCCTGCTACCAATTCTCCCGCCACAGACACAAAAGAAATGAACCAGGAGGTAGGGATTTGAAGGGGGATTAGAATTCTTCATAAGCCCCCCCCTTCCCTTTTCCTGATTCAATTTCATATACAGAATTGAAACAGTGTATTTTGTGGGGCACAAACTCACAGATGTCTGATTCATCAAAGGTCGGACACTCTTTGGATTCTTTTGCGCAGATGAGAAAAAAAAGTCCAAGCAGTTCCTGGCTTCTTTGTGGGCACCAGCAAGAAATCATAGGTTGCTTGGATTTTTCCTTAGCTACAAAAAAAACAAACAGGATCTTGCTCCTTGTGGGGGCACATCTCTGTATCACACCAAGGAGCCAGACATAAATAAATTTCATACTAGTAATTTTTTTTATCTCTTAACTCTATTCATCCCTGAACCCTCAAAAACCCTTACCACCCCTTAACTCTAGCTTACCCTGAATCCAAAAAACCTTACTAACTCTTAACTCTACCTTTCCATGAACTCTACTGTGTTATCGCCTCACAAAATTCAAGCAGTACAGCGCAGAGATGTTTCATAGTAGTTTATTCATTACACAAGACTTCATCTTTTATCTCATCCCACCAGTATAAGAATAACAGCGTAAATATTCTCAGAACAAAGATGATATATTATTCCACCATTATTATTACAGACACAGAATACCATACCTACACACTTGTTACTAGCCCTTAACACTACCAAACCCTGAACGCTACAAACCTTGACTACACCTTAATACTACCCTTCCCTAAACCCAATGAAACCTTTACTACCCCTTAATGCTACTCTTCCCTAAACCCTAAAAACTCCATATACACCTTAATGCTACCAATCCCTGAATCCTAAAAATACTTTACTACCCCTTACCGCTATCCTTCCCTGAATCCTAAATAACCCTTGAACCCCTAAAACCCCCTATCCTGAAGCCCTTACTTACCCTTGATGCTACTCTTCCCTGAACCCTAAACATACCCTTACAACTCTTTAATGCTACTCTCTCCTGAACCCTAAAAAACCCTTACTATATGTTTATTCTTCCATTCACTGAAGCCCAAAAACCCCTTACTACCTCTTAACATTAACCTTTCCTGAACCCTAAAATTCCTTACTACCTTTAAACACCTCCCATCCCTGAGACCTAAAAACTCCTTACTATCCACTAACTCAACCCATCCCTGAGCCCTAAAACCCCTTTTTTTACCCCCAAACACCATCCATCCCTGAGCCATAAAATGCCACACATCCCTAAGCTCTAAAACCCTCTTACCGCCTCGAAATACCACCCATTCATGAACCCTAAAAAACCCTACTCATATCTCTACTTTGAGAAATGTGCTATAAACGTAAAGTATTTTAACTTAGCTCATTATACATTACCTCGTTGTAGTGCTAAATGCATTGTAAAAATATCATTGTAACTCATGCATTGTAGCAGATCCATTTGAAGGGTTTGTTAACACCAGAAGCTGTTTGCATTTTTTCTCAGCCAGATTTTTTGTTATTCTAAGAAAAATCCAACAAGTGTCTGGCTACTTTCTAGGGCACAGACACAAACGTCCATAGGAAGCAGCCAAATACTGTTTGGATTTTTCATGGCCTAACACAAATGTAATAAGCATCTGTTTCCTTTCTGGAGTGGAGAATTATGTGTCACAGACATGTATATCATTGCAGTTTGTTCAAAAGCCCACAAAATTCAGCAATCGAGCAGAGAAAATGTATTTTCACTGTATACATCACTTAGTGAAGGAAACTTTATTTAATTCAAAATCAGTGAAAATAAAAACTATGGGGCCGATTCACAGAACTAATCTGAGATAAAATCCTAAACTTACTACTTTTGGTATTCACAGAAGGCATTTAGTAGTAGTAAAGTTAGGACTCCTAACTTTACTACTACTAAACTGAGATAAAATCCTAAACTTACTACTTTCGGTATTCACAAAAGGCATTTAGTAGTAGTAAAGTTAGGAGTCCTAACTTTACTACTACTAAATTTTCAAATTCAAAACGAGCTTTATTCGATTTTAAACATTAAAATCATAAAAGCAGGCAGTAATAGCATATCATCACACATCCAAAAAATTTCATTTAAGACACATTTGCTAAAAAAAAATTCATTAAAAAACAATTCATTTAACAATAACTATTTTTTACATCCAAAGATTAAAATATATTTATACTGTACATCATCACATAACTATGTTTTTATCATAAATTTTACATCTAACATTCATATATTTAAAGATTTTCTAGCTCTGTATACGCTTTTCAGAAAACCAACCATAGATCCTATACAATAATAATTTCCCAACATCTGTAAATACAAAAAAGCAGGGCGACATTGTCTCCATCCCCCTGTTTTAATAACGGTAATACCCATCTTCGCCTTTCATCCTTATAGAATTTACAGAATAGGATAGCGTGAATAGTCGTTTGTAATGAAATGTTATCACAGGGACATCGACAAAGTTCCCTTGACCAGTTGTTAATGTCTGGATGGCTAATCAGACGATGGAAAGTCCCAAATCTAAAGCGTGTTAGCAAGTACCTATCATATCCCCCCAATGAACAGGTCAAGTATGGTTGAATATTATATATTGTAATAATTAATTGATGTTCAACCACCGTAGGTTTATTCATTTCCAGAGTTAACCTATTTTCTTCCAGATGGGTCATACAGATTTTTTTAAAATCCTTCCGGTTAATGCAATTCATATTCTCAGGTAAGGAAAAATACTCTGGGCGCCCGATGTCCTGCATAAAATTACTTACATACTTCAACCAGGGAATCTTGCTGGCGTTATCTAATTTCATTGCATCAGTTATTATTTCCCTATTTAAACCAGTGCTAGCAGAGGTCCAGATTCTGTGCCAGAGCAGCACCGGTTGCACCTTAATAAGGTCAGAGATGTATGTTACTCCTAATTCGCTATGGCAATTAAAAACTGGAGCACTAGCCGGGACTGCCAAAATAAATCTTAAAAATGCGTTTTCCACATATTGGACTGATGTGCAATCATAAAAGCCCCAAATACCTGCCCCAAAAGTTGCTATGCTCACGCATTTAGCTTGATAGATTTTTAAAAGAATTTCTGGTGGCCTTTTGCCCAATTTTTTTGTAAATTTAATTAAGGCCGCGGTAGACTTCATAAACAGGAGGCTCCTAGTCTTTATCGCTTGAGCCCAAGACCCTGTACGATCAAAAAGAACCCCCAGGTAAGCAAAGGAGTTAATAGATTCCACCCTGCTTCCACCAGCTTGAAAACTTCGGACCTTATGTTTCCCTCGCCCACAGGTCATAACAAAGCTTTTCTTTACATTCATTTTTAATCCAAGGTTGTCCATAAAACTTATATAACAAGTAAGTGCCCTCTGAAGACCAATCTGGGTACGTGCCATAAGTACAGCGTCGTCAGCATAGAGGAGGGAGACTATCGGGCGTTTATTTACATATGGCGGATCCCCAGCGTTTGCCACCAACTCCTGTTCCAACGCATTTGTATACAAAGTGAACAGCAGTGGTGCCAAAACGCAGCCTTGCCTCACTCCCTTCTCAACTTTGAACGGCACAGTACACTCTCCCTTGAGTCCATACCGGACTTTTGCTGTAGCACCAGAATATAACTCTCTTAAAAACTGTATTAAAATAGGGTCAACCTTTAAGTCTCTAAGAACACCCCACAGCTTATTATGGATTACACAGTCAAATGCAGCTGTGAGGTCAACGAATGCCAAATAAAATTTTCCCTTTTTTGCCTGCGTGTACTTTCCAATTAAAATGTTGAGATTAAGAACCTGCTCGTTAACACCTAGTCCTGATCTAAAACCATACTGTACATCACTCAAAATACTATTATCTTCCGCCCATGATTGCAACCTGTCTAAAACAATCCTGCCAGCTACCTTCATGAGTGAATCTAACAAAGATATCGGGCGGTAGCAAGCAGGATTTTCCCGATCCCCCTTTTTAAAAATGGGGACAATGATTGATTCAGACCACGTACCTATGAATCCCCTTACGCAACAAGCTTGTAGGACCCGTGTTAAAATTGGACCCCACATTTCAAAGTTAGACTTAAAAAGATCAATAGGTACCCCATCAGGACCGGGGGCCTTACCACCCTTACTTGCCTTTATAGCCGAGGTAACATCCTGCAAAGTTATGTGGAAATCGATGGGTGTAAAATTCTGATGTTCCCCCTCCGTATTATACTCACAAACTATTTCCCTCTCACCGGTCTTCTGTAGGGAATAGACGCTTGAGAAGAAATCCACCCAAGTTTTTTCCTCTATTGCTACCTCGATTGATGGTGCGTTCAGTCTATTATTAAGGAATGGGGCGTTCACCGCTGACCAAAATTGTGAACTATCCCTGCTCGAAACTGCATCACTTAAATTCTTCCAGGCCTTTTCTTTTAGTTCGTTCATCCTGTTTTTTCTAGCTATGGTATACAACTTTCTGCAGATCCTAATTTCCTCTTTATCTCTTACTGAACTATGTAGAGCATTCTTTAAATTCGTATAGCTTTTTGTACAGTTATTATCGAACCATCCCTTACTGGTGTTACAAGTACCTTTACTTTGCACTCGTAACGTGCTTCTCACCGTCTCAGTTATACAGGAAAAGGCTTTTAAAATATTTTCGTGCGTCGGGTTTTCACTTAAGCAAATGGAAATTGGCACATACGCATTTGTGATTATTTCTTTACTTAGCTCTGTAGAGTCCTGACTTGGCCAACGGATTGTATAACCATTTTGTCTTCCCATTTCTATATTTTGTACCCATGCTATTTTATTACAATTTCTCCTTGCTTTATTTGTTGGAGTTGCAATCTCTACACTTATTGCCAAGTGATCACTCATTACGTTTTGATGAATGTTATACCCTATAACATAACTTGCATAACAATTTGGCATAATGATAAAATCTATTGTCGATTCAGATCCTCTGCCAATAAATGTGTGACCAAACTCCACCTTAGGGGTACATAAACAATTTGTAAAACCAAAATCATGTTTAAACAAAATCTCATTATACAGATCTCCTTTATCAGAGTGAGAGAAATGAATGGGTGGGTCATCTTCCTCCAATGTTAATCCACATTTTCCTATTTCAGCCAAAGGACACAGGCCAACATTAAAATCCCCACCCCAAATAGGAATGATTTCAGACTCTGTATCAGATTTTAAGCTGGTAACATCTTCACTGAGCTTTTTCAAAATAGCGCCCAGTTGCCCTTTTTCTACATTATTATAAAAGTTGATCACGGCTAAAATACAGCTCATATCCAAATATATTAAAACTATTTGATAATAAATTTCAGAACTAATCATATTAATGTTTTGAGCCCCCAGCAAATTTGAAACATATACACAGACTCCACCCTTAGATCTTCCACTGGATGATTGAATTGCTGGCGTATGAAATGTCCTAAAACCATTAATAGTTATTTCCTCAATGGCCCAAGTCTCTTGCAAACATATAATGTCAAAATTATTAATAAAATCCAACCAAACTGTGTCACTCACTTTGTTCTTTAGTCCCGCGATGTTCCAAAAAAGAACTCTACAGGCTTTTACATCCTGGGCCACTGTATCAAGCGTAGTTACAGGCTGAATGCTAGGTACACCCTCAGATTGCGAGTTAAAATCAAAATCTCCCATACTACCCATCAATGTGGAGGATCTGCTCATATGATCTGTTTCAATTGACTCCTCACATATAGAATTACTTTCCTCCACGTCGAGTATCTTAGCCTCTGTAGGGCTAAACCAAACTGATGCATCTGGGGTTTCTGTAGTACATTTGATTTCAATTCCCGAAGAGTTCAGCCCATTTATTAGTCAATCGTTTTCATCTAAAGTTGTTAGTGGCCCAAATCTATTTGATGTTGCTAAGTTGAAAAGTGGGCCATCTATGCGCTGATTACATGGGCCATGGTTTACTGGCTTTACGGGACACGAAGGTTGATAAAAAAAGCCCAAAGGGAGAACTTGTATATTTGAATAGGAGTGGCTAGGCTCTTGCGTTCTCATTAGGATTTCTCTCACCAAAATAGGTGATCCCAATGAGAGGGCGATACAATCACCTTCACAAAGTTTATTATTGTTTCCCACCCAATCAATTCTCCTCACCATCTTAAATTCCCTAAAAAGGGCACTAGTCAAGCCCGTTCGGTTTCCCAACCAATGTAAGGTTTTATTTCTTAGGGCAGGCCAAGTTTCAGTGTCGGCCAATGGCAGGGGCGGGACGTTAGCTAAAATGATTGTGTAAGGTATAGCTGCGGGTGGCAAGTTTAATGTTTGCAAACTGCGCGTTACCACTGGTGCATGGCTATCTAATGGGGTCGTTCTTCTATTTTCCCCTCCCAGCCGACTTTCGGCTATTTTGTGTTGTGTCCTTCCAGTCTCATTTAATATATGCACCACTCCCTTTTGAGAAGAAATATTTTTCGTAGTTACAGATATATTGGAATTTAATACTTGTCTCTCACCCTGATCTCTCGCCCTATGCGATGTCTTTAGTGTCAAAGGATCTACATTTTGGGCTACCTTCTCAGAGTATGTACTCGAACCCAATAATTTTTGAGGTTCTTGAGTGACCTTAATATGTGCTGTTAAAATTTTCTCAATTCCTAGTTCTATTTTATCCAATCTGCCCGTAAGGATATTAATGGCTTGTGTAACGGACTCAGTTAGTGCTTTAATTGCCACGGACAGACTTGCTGATTCACATGAGCTAGCATCACATTTATTATTTACCTGTAATGCATTGATAGTACTTCTTTCTTTATACAATTTATTTTTAGGGCCCTGAGATTTTCCCTGTGGCTTACTTAAATGAGTCCTAATTGGTTTTGTAATAAGTTGTGCTGTATGTAAACCTTTAACTGCAACATCCAATTTTCTTGCCTTAGGTGATTTACACGGTTTTTTAGATGGAGGGAAGTGTTCATTTTCTGCTTCTACTAAAGAAATATCCTCGGTAATTACCTGGATACATCCATTATTTAGATGCTCAAGAGGAGTATCTCCCGGGATAGCATACTCCGTAGCCTTTACACCATTTGGGATAGTATTTTTATCTTTAAACTGTATGGGTAGCAATTGTGAATCCACTGTATCGATATTTAATGTTTCTTCTACGGAGATTATCTGTCTTTCGATATCTCCAACTGCACCAGTTAAATAGTTAAGCAAGGTCATGTTAGCTTTCTTGTTTTTACTTGGTGTTGGTGTTTTCGGTGTATGACTCACTGTCTGCTTTCTTTTCCCCATAGTACTAGCAGTCTGAATAGTAGTCTAAATGAGTACTACAGCTACTACGACTACGACTGCTACTGGAGCTCAGTGTCCTCAGTGGACACAACCCGTTCCCTAACTTTCCCACACTAAATATAAAGTGCAGAGTGCTTATTCTATGATGTTATCGGGCCCCAGGAAAGGGAGTACAAATACAAATGTAATTATTATACCTCAAATTCCACTTGGCCTCAGATTAAAAATAAAAATAAGTTAACACTTTTAAATGGCAGTACAATATTAAAACACAATATTAAAAGTACAGTTAAAGTGCAATGTGCTAGGTATAAGTTTAAAATGAAAAAAGTTCAAAATGCAAGGACAAAGACTGTTCAAATATCATGAATGAATGTCAAAGCAAGACTGGCGATGGACCTTGCCTCGTTAAATGCAATACTGCGGGAATCGGCTAGTAGAACGCTCAAACATAAGAATAGCCGCGATACCTCTCAGTCTGCTCCTGTTGAGGGACGGTGTCCGAGATTTTAGGAGGGTAGCCCTGCCCTGCCTCTTCCTGTCAATGACGGGCAAGGACGGGCCCGCCCTTGGCCCGGGATTCGCCCGGGCACAGCCCGCGCGCGTCCCGCGCTGCGGGAAGTGCAGGGCCCTCTTATTGCGCCTCCGGGCGCGAGTGCGGCGTCAGGGGGGCGTGGAAGCTGCTATGGCTGCTGGGGGATGTAGTCTTGGCAAAGCCGTTCCCCTCACGGCACGTTAGAAAGTGTAGTGGCCGTTCCCATCACGGCGCCTGAAGAAACAAAAAGGGAGCCGTTCCCTTCACGGCTATTGCGTGTCCCGCGCTGCGGGAA
The DNA here is from genome assembly GCA_963921515.1 of Calotriton arnoldi. NCBI lineage: Eukaryota > Metazoa > Chordata > Amphibia > Caudata > Salamandridae > Calotriton > Calotriton arnoldi. Next base: position 20,119 of record CAWUFW010018809.1, on the reverse strand, counting down.
GTGCAGGGCCCTCTTATTGCGCCTCCGGGCGCGAGTGCGGCGTCAGGGGGGCGTGGAAGCTGCTATGGCTGCTGGGGGATGTAGTCTTGGCAAAGCCGTTCCCCTCACGGCACGTTAGAATGTGTAGTGGCCGTTCCCCTCACGGCGCCTGAAGAAACAAAAAGGGAGCCGTTCCCTTCACGGCTATTGCGTGTCCCGCGCTGCGGGAAGTGCAGGGCCCTCTTATTGCGCCTCCGGGCGCGAGTGCGGCGTCAGGGGGCGTGGAAGCTGCTATGGCTGCTGGGGGATGTAGTCTTGGCAAAGCCGTTCCCCTCACGGCACGTTAGAAAGTGTAGTGGCCGTTCCCCTCACGGCGCCTGAAGAAACAAAAAGGGAGCCGTTCCCTTCACGGCTATTGCGTGTCCCGCGCTGCGGGAAGTGCAGGGCCCTCTTATTGCGCCTCCGGGCGCGAGTGCGGCGTCAGGGGGGCGTGGAAGCTGCTATGGCTGCTGGGGGATGTAGTCTTGGCAAAGCCGTTCCCCTCACGGCACGTTAGAAAGTGTAGTGGCCGTTCCCCTCACGGCGCCTGAAGAAACAAAAAGGGAGCCGTTCCCTTCACGGCTATTGCGTGTCTACTAAATGCCTTCTGTGAATACCAAAAGTAGTAAGTTTAGGATTTTATCTCAGTTTAGTAGTAGTAAAGTTAGGAGTCCTAACTTTACTACTACTAAATGCCTTCTGTGAATACCAAAAGTAGTAAGTTTAGGATTTTATCTCAGTTTAGTAGTAGTAAAGTTTGCAGAACTCCGCGTGCAAACGGCGGAGTTCTTTAGGTCGAGCAGTTCACACTGATTTTTAGCGCTGGATGTTTCTTCCGTGCTGGAAAATCAGTGCGAACGGCACCATGCACAGCGCAAGAGAGCACTGCTTCTTTCTGCTGCTCAAGTAGGCGTTCTACTCGAGCGGCAGCTTCCTCAGTGCAAATGGATGGTTGGTTTCTCAACGCAAGCGGTCGCGACCATCCGCGACCGCCCGCGTTGAGAAATCTGGCGGGGAGCTGGTCTAGCTATAGATTTTCCTCACTCACCAACTTAACATGGTGAGCGCGAGTGAGGAAAAAACTCCGCTCCTTTTTGGAACTCCGCGTCCTCCGTGGAGTGCGGAAAACTCTGCAAACTCCATGAACGGAGCAGAGTTCACCGCACAGGCCTAATAAATTCGTCCTCTTAGTAGAAAAACATAACATTCATATAACCTTTTTCTATGGACAGACAGACAGATAGATAAATGTTCATATACGAATTACCTGAATTCTAATTTGGAGATATGTCCTATGGATCCTGCCTCCAGCTGCCCATTAATTGTGTGTTTCTAATAAAAAAGCATCATCATCACCTCCACAGGATCCAGCAGCCTCTTAAGTAGCACTCACCATTGTTACATCATTTTAGTGAGAGTGCTACAACTAGCCATTTGATATTGTTGAAAACGCAGCCCCCCTCAAGGATCACCTACTAGATCTTTCTCGAGCGGACTAAGGGGCCGATTCCGATTCGGGCCGGAAATCTCTCCGACCGAGCCGGACCCGGAGAGATATCCGACCGAATCGGACCCGTGCAGCCCGACCGAGCGAGTACGATGCGCACGTATGCCATCGGACTCGAGTCGGTCGGACTCCCGTGAAGTCAATGGGAGCCTGTCGTACAACGCGTACGCGGGCTCCCATTGACTCAATGGGTGCGATGCGGACAAGGGCGCCCCCTACAGCGTGTACGCGGCGAGCGGTCGCGCCGTACACGCACAGGTAGGGGGACCCATGGGTCCCCCCTGTGTGCGACTCGCGCGGCTACGCATACAGGGGGGTCCGACACGGACCCCCAAAGTACGGCTCCGACAGCTCTTTCGAGCCGGAGTGCGCGGCTCAGTCGGACTGCTCGCGGCGCGCATCGTACTTACCCGGCCGGGGAACGTCTCCATTGCGCGGTGCGAGTCGTGTCCGTGCGAGTCGGTCGGTGCGGTTAGAGCCGGGATCGAGTCGGTCGGAGCGGTCGGGACGCCCGGACGAGTCGGTCGGCGATTTCGCATCGTACTCGCTCGTCCGGACGCGCGTACGGATCGGTCGGAAAATAGGGCTCCGAATCGGATCCGGTTAAGCCGAATCCGATTCGGAGCCCTACCGGCCGAGATCGGAATCGGCCCCAGAGTGTTTTTTTAAAAAACATAACCCTGCCATAAGACCAAGGTTCGAGCCTCGGGGTCGCGTCCACATCCTGTGATTCTGGGCAAATCACTTAATCTCCCCGTGCCTGAATGTGTCCTTATGTAACGTAACCGGTGCTTATGTAAAGCGCTCCAATACCTTCGGGTCGAGTTCGCGCTATATAAATCTGCATTAAAAAAAAAAAAAGAAAGAAAGAAAAACACTTGATGCGAGGAGGATGGAGCCCCAAGCTGGGAGTCAGCTGCTATCAGTGTGAACAGAGAGGCGTGGCAGAGGGGGTCCCAGGGGGCAGGCAGGCTTTTATGTGTTTTTCAGCATTCCACTGCCGCCCAGTGATTCACCTTCTTGTGGTAGAAAAGAACAATTTCAGAGCGAGAGCTCCGCGTTTTATTAGCCCCGATGAAGAAAATGTGTCCACTTGAAGACATTCTCCAGATGTAAATGTTCAAGAAATATGTACAGGGATAAAGTTATAGACTTGTTGAGTGACATCATGTGCTGAGGTCAGGTAGAAAGATTGGGGATTACATAACTCTTCCAGTTGATGAACTACACATGCCAGTATTACTTATAAGAGACTTTATTAAATTTCTCGTAAAATTTATGACATGGCTCAAACGCACTTGCAGGTATCTTTCTTTTCAGCTGCATAAAAAAGAATCACAGATATGAAACACTTTTTTACAATCTTTTGTAGGTCAGCAAAGATTGTGCTCGTCTGCAACAGTGAGACTTCAGTTAAACGCTGTGTGGGGTTAGGCTCCGATAAGCAGTTACTGTGTTAAGAAGAAAGACACTTTAATGTTTTTTTATAGCAAAGACAGAATACAAAATGTAAATTATATTTTCAAGCTTTTGTAAGCAGCTCAAGAGAGAAAGGAAAACTTATGGTCTCGTGTTTTTGTTTGTTCATTTGTTTTTTAGAACATATTATCTCGGCGTTTTTGACTGCTGAGGCTGCAGCACCCTGATGTAGTGTCCTGCTGGACACGTTCTAGTGTTCCACCTTGTGTTGCATCCACACTGTACACCCACCCATCACAGGCGTCACCGGTCAGGTGACCCTTCTAATAAAAGGGCCGGGCGAACGTGCCCTGGCCTAGTTCGTGTACTACACCCACTGTGTCGGTGTCCATTATTACTGAGTATGTGGGACTAGGGCTCAAGATCTTACACTGGCAACAAGCGGGTCGACCCCGCGTGTATGCTGTCAGCTGTTTCATGTTTAGTAGTGGGAGAAGAGTGACCAGATCGTACGGCATCCCCACATCTGCTGTCACATCAAAGGCAACCCAGCCTAGGAAGGGCATGTCTACAGCCACCCAGCGAGCCCGTCAACCCCAGAAGAGGAGGAACAGACATCTTCCGTGCCGTAAGAAAAGAGAAAAGCAGCGCGCTCCTGATATGGTGAGCAGCGCAGAAAAGCCCATGTAGCGCTGCCACATGTCAGTGCGACCGGAGAGGCTTGTTGGCACAGGGAGGCGAAGCAGGTCAAAACGACGAGGCCCTACAGAGCTCTTTGCAACCTGTCAGCTTACTGTGCGAAAGGAGGCGTGCCCCTGCGACCTCGCCACAGCGAATGTGATGCGTCTCACAAGCCTGCAGGGCAAGGAAGAAGCTTTTGTGGACATGGGAAAGATGCGGCCAGCAAAAGATCAGGAGGCCGCAGAATCAGGAAAGGCTGCCACGGCCACATGGTGTTACTGCGTAACCTAGCATGATGACACAACACCCAGGAGTGGTGAGTACAAGGTGGCCTGCCAGGGCTAAGGGTGAAATCAAGTCAAGCCGCCCCATGCGAAATAGCAAGCGTGTGCCCCCACCTGAAGCCGCACATATCACAGAGGCCGTAAAGAGGCTCACGGTGCCATCCAGCAAGGCCAGCGGTGTCGGAGAGCTGCCATGACCTCCTGAAGCGCCGGAGCGCCACAGCGCGATAGTTGGCAGCACCGCATCAAAGTATGCCTCCCTGCCGCACCGGCATTCCCAGCCCTGAGTAACAAGCAGCAACAGTGCGTGTCAACGCTACCTATCAGAAAATATTTTAAGAAAAGCCGGCATTTGTGTGTCCCTACCTGCCGCTGGAGAAGTCTCCACCCCCTCATGCTGCCGGCCCCGCGGCCCTAGCTCTACCGAATGAGGGAGCAGCACCAGCACAAAGTTACTGTAAAGTGGCAGCCCAGACCGGGAGAACTCTATGCAATTCAAGAGCCACATTCCCGCTCATAGTGGACGAACCCTGCAGAGTCCCTCTCTCCGTGCCCTGTAGATTAGAGGGCCAGCTCCCCATTTGCAGTGTCCGAGGGAGCCACACGGCCCGCAGCTTTGGGACAGCTGCCCGCAGCCTCCTGAAGGTTCTACTGGCGGTGGTTTGCTGCACCGTGCCCCAAAAACTACAGTGAGAGTGAGTGGCTCACAAATCAAATCAAATCAAATCAAATCAAGGGACATTTGTATCGCGCTCACATCACTAGAAGTCTCATGGCGCTCGCAAACGGCTCTGATAGATGAAATAGCTCAGATGTCAAATAGCCATGTTTTCAATCCCTTACGAAAGGCGTTGTGGTCCGGCAAGGTGCGCAAGTGAAAAGGGATTTTATTCCAAGATGCTGGAGCGAGGAAAGAAAAAGACCTGCCTACTTTTCTGGCAATATGAACTTTAAGAGGGGTAAGCAAAAATGTATTACTGGATCTGAGCGTCCTATGTGGCTGGTACCAACATAGTTTCTGAGACCAGTATTTAGGGCCTTTACCTTGCATCTGTTTGTGGGTCAGGCAGAGAACCTTAAAAAGGATTCGCTTTCTCACAGGGACCCCTGGACGACTCGAGCAGCCTGTTGCTGCTACATGTGTGTCAGGGTGAGGCAAGCAACCATAAAAGAGGAGGCCATGTGTCTGAGTAGCAAGCATCTAACAGAAAAGGACTAACAGCAAAACACAAGGACCCAAGAGTACGTCCAAGGCACACACATGAAAATGTATGGCAGCCACTTCCCCCAGAACTGACTGTGCGGCTTGTAAGTAAGTAAAATGTAAGTCCGTTTTTATATAGCGCAGCTACTCACCCTTACGGGTCTCAAGGCGCTGGGGGCCGTCGTGGAAATTAAGTGAGCTATTGCCCAGAGTCACATGGTGCTGAGCTGCCGCCGGGGATCGAACCGTGAACCCTGTGCTCCGAAGTCAGCTGCCCTGGCCGCTGCACCACACCTCTCAGTGAAGATGACCCCCACTCTGTTCCACGCCAGCAGGGAGACCAAAAGGTGAGGAACGGCCATATGGGAGCAGAGTGCACTGCATGCCCCTAGTGGCAATAGGCCACTACTGTTCCACCCGCAGAATAAAGAGACACTCAGCTCACACATAGCAAGAAACCCATAGTGGCACAGCCAGGAAAACTGATAAGAGTCCAGCGAAAGCCAACAAAAGCCCAGCCAAGGTAGGGAAACAAAAGACAGCACTCAAGAACAAAGGTAGTACAACAGCACAGCCCCCAACTGCAAGCAGGAGATGAGCAGAAGAAATGGAGCACTGCTCCCAGGCACCACAGTAAGGGACTTTAAACCTCCACAGAGTGCCCCAAAGAGCCCAAAGTCGCCCAACCAAGGAAGTTGCCTAAGAGCCGCCTGACAGAAAAGCCTCAAGGCCACAAACCCCGTAAAACACAACAAAGATGTGTGCAGACCGCGCAACCCCCAGTGGCCGTCTGATGCCACTGCAAGCAAGGAGATAGCACCACACCCCCTAGTGGTAAATAGCCACCACCACAAGAAAGAAGAGCAAGCACACCAAGTGCGAGAAGAGGGCACCTTGATGAAGGACCAAAAGCGTGGAGTCCAAGGTACGCTGACGCAGGCAGTGCCGGTGAACTTGACAGCACGGGCAGGCGCCCAGGAGATAGAGACATCTTCACTGAGAAGAAGCAATGCTGAAGACAGCAGGGAGAGCCTCTATATCTCTACTGCCCCACCGAAGCCCCACAGTGTCCTCCCTCACACTGCCTCAGGACGGAGTTGCCAGTGGCCCAAGACAGGCAAGAGGAGAGTCGCATACTCCACGTGCCAAGCCACCGCAACATGTGCTCCGACATCAGGTGACACGTGGCCGGACGCTACATCGCACAGCAAGCAAGGAGCATGTCACACGAAGTGACCGACCAGCCAAGCATGCCTGGACAGAGGCAGGAGGAGGCACCACAATGGCGCAGGCTCGAGGCACAAGCACGACGCCCTCGAGCGAAGAGGTAACCTGCCATCCTGGCAGAGGAGCACCGCGAAAATCCCTGAGGAGGGGATGGGGCCCGCGAAAGGTCCTCAAGGAGAAGAAGCATGTTCTAGCGACAGAACAGACCTGCGACAGGTCCGCAGCAAAGAAAAGACAGTCTTAAGAACCGGACACAACCAACAAGATGTCCATGTGGCACAAACTTGAGGCATGTGGCAGGACGCCACATCCGAGTGAGGAACCCGGCCGGAAGCAAAGAAGAGCGTGGCTAGACGCCACATAGTGAAGGAGGAGAAGAGCGTGGCAGGGCGCCACATCGCAGATGGGGAGAAGAGTGTGGCAGGACGCCACTTCGCAAAGGAGGACAGGAGAGTGGCACGATCCCACAGGGCGAACAACCACCACAGGCGAGCAAGAGGGAAAAGGAGAAGAGCGATAGGACAGAGGGCTCGTGCCAGCACTGGAGAAGGTGTTCATCGGGGTGCAGAGACGTCATTGGAGACAGCTCCGCGGGAGGACCAACCGGAAGCCGCTAGCAAGCGCAATCTGCATCCAGGCCCCATGCTTCACAGTGCGACCGTCCACTCACCTGCCACCGGCTGCTTGGCATCGATGGCATCACGTCTAGCAAGTATGGAAAATAATCACTACACACACATGAACCACCGTGAAGGTGCACTGCAACAGAGGCCACCATCAAGAGGAAGCTAGTGCCTAAAAGAGGCCAGGCCCACTCTAACTTCTCATCCTTTTTTCTCACTGTAAGTTAAATTGGTTTAGCTATTTTGTTTTGTTATGGGGAAAAGGAGAGCACCTGGCTGCACATCCACATCCCTTAAGGGCACCACAATAGGCAAAATACTAGAGAGAGAAGTTGGAGTAATCTCAATAACCTAGTGGAGACTCTCTCTAGTCTTACTATCCAATGACTCTTCTCAATGAGCTAGTCTGGGAAATGGAAGGCCTGATGGAATGGGCTCTTCTATGGTTACAAACAGTTTCTCTACCCATAATCCTGAAAGCGCTCCTCGTGACACTCTGTTATCTGCCCCAGATCCGTTATCTCCAAGTGCTCCTGTGCTAAAAAAGAAAGAAAAAGCACGTAGGCGCGGGTGTCTATTAGAGCCATGAGGGAGCTAAGTAACGATACACCTACAATCTCAGAAAGGGCAGTTAGAGCAGACCTTCTGGAGGATACCTGCAATATGTTCAAAGACATCCACAGGTTGGAACTACAGCTGACAGTGAAACTTCTTGCCCAGATAGAACTTCGATTGTGGGCAGGACAAAGACCATCAGCACCTGAGCATAACCCTCTTCTATGGCAATACTCAAGGTAAGACTCTGCCCCACCAGTGAGCCTAGTTACACATTTGCTCTCTCCGCTTCCCCTGGAGTGCACCCCTCAACCTCTTTGGAGGAAACTACTTCCCTCAGAGGACTTAAGTCAAGGTGGATTAACTGAGATAATTGGCCCCCCTCAAGCCAGAGTGTTCCGAGGCTCTCAGGACCGCAATGTGTGATCCCCAACATCTGCCTAATGGGAATTTGGTGGTACATGACTCCCACAGTCGGCTCCGGTCAGAGTCCTCGTCAGGATTGTGCAACAACAGCATTAGGGAGCAGAGAAATTACAGACCTTCCCCCGGTAGCCAGCCACTATGTCTTTGTGCTTGCAGGTGCCCTCTGCCTGCGCTGGGGCATGGAAGAATCTCAGGTTGACCTTCGCAACAAGGTCTTACACTGGCTGCATAAGCTCAGAGGTTTTCAGGTAGAAAGTTGTATGAAAATTCTTCTTGTAAGGAGAAAGAACTGGATTGGTCACTCACAGACATACATCCAGGGAGATTGTATTATTAATATTTATGCAGGGCCAGTTACCCAAGGAACTTGCTGTCATTACCTAGGAGATGATCAAACTCGGACAGTTAGATCGGCGTCCTCCCTTTTGGGTTTTTATTTGAAACCCCTTGGTGTTCCAGCCCCCACCATGCTATGGCAACCATGTGTCCGGCAGGAAAAATCTCAACCCTCCATGATAACCTCACCATTTCGAGTGGCCCGATCTCTATTTCAACGGAAACACCCTTTACAACGCTGGCTGAGCCACGTGTTCCATTTCCCCACAAGCGGAACAACACTTGCCTGAATCACGCATCTGCCTTAACTATGCATATGCGTGGTTAAGGCAGATAGCGGTCTAGTGTCCAGATGGGCGAGGAGAGGAAGAGGAAGCTCTGGGACAGGAAGCTGTGGATGCGGACAGGTAAGTGGGGCTGGGGCCGTGTTTGGGGGGGGGTAGTTTTTAGGGGTGGGGGTTGGTTTTAGGGCCAAGGGCGGGGGTCAGGGTAGTTTTAGGAAGGGGTCAGGGTTTTAGAGCAGGGGGAGGGTCGGGGTAGTTACAGGGCTGGGACCGGGTTTGGGGGAGTAGTTTTTAGGGGTGGGGGTTGATTTTAGGGTTCAGGGCAGGAGGGGTCAGGCAGTTTTTTTAAAAAGGGGCAGGGTTTTAGGGCTCAGGACGGGGGTCAGGGTAGTTTCAAGGGCTGGGGCAGTTTTTAGGTATAGGGGTAGTTTTAAGGGCAGCATAGGGTACGTTTTAGGGCTCAAGGAGGGGGCCTTGGGTCGGGTCATTTTTGGTAGGGGGCAGGGTTTTAGGCCTCAGGGTGGGGGAGGGGAAGGGGTGGTTTTAAGGGCAAGGGGGTAGGTTTTAGACTTCAGGGCGGTGAGGTAGGGGTATAGGATTTTAGGGCTTAGGGTGGGGAGGGGGAGTTGGGGTTGTGGGGATCTTTACCATGCACATCCCTTTACTAATCATGCCTTTACAACAAAATTGCATGATAAAGGCGTACGTGGTAAAGGCATGTGTGTTTAAGACGCATTCGAGGTTGGGACCGCGTTGTATAGGCATGCGTGGTTCAGCCATGCGTGCCCTTGTCATACAACCCTATTTCAAATCAATTTGGAGTATTAGTGGATCGAAATGGAATTGATTGACTCTCTGAACATTGGTAAGAGTATAACCTCGTGCTCTCTTCCACCTTTGCCTGATTCTTCAAAACCTGCAATTCCTGCCCACGTGACTCGTCACTGTCTATATTCAGTTGAAACATTTCTGGGAGCAGGACTAAACTACAGAACCCTGATTGGATATCTTTCATTGAAGAGTATGACATCAGCCTTTTCCAGGAAATCTGGGACATTGGTTTAGCGACTCATGAAGGATTTGCCTGTTATTCCGCTCCAGCTATTTGATCTAACGTGGGGCGAGCTAAAGGAGGTCTTTTTATCTGGGTCAGAGTTTCACTGATATTGGAACTGGTGGAGATACCTACTGCCCATCGATCCTTCTAGTGTATGTTTTATTAAGGGGGGGGGGCAATATATGTTTTTAATCTGATAAACTTTTATAATAATGCGTCTAGTCACAGTGATAATTGTCCTTTTGTGGATCTGTTTACATTTTTCAAAAATTTGGAGACCCAGGGGCCGATTCTGATCTGGGTCGGAAAACTCTCCGACCGAGCCGGATCCGGAGAGATTTCCGACCGTGCCGGACTCCTGCAGTCCGACCGAGCGAGTACGATGCGGCCGCATGCTGCCGGACTCGATTCGGTCGGACTCCCATTGAAGTCAATGGGAGCCGGTCGTACGACGCGTACATGGGCTCCCATTGACTGAATGGGTATGTCGCGAACAAGTGCGCCCCCTACAGTGTGTACGCGTCGGTGCAACCCGCACCGTACATGCATGTTTAGGGGGGACCCTTGGGTCCCCCCTGTGTTCGACTCGTAAGGCTACGGGTGAAGGGGGGTCCGGCACGGACCCCCCAAGTCCGGCTCCGGGAGCTTTTTCGAGCCGGACGCTCCGACTCGATCCGGCCGTCCGACGCGTACATCGTACTTGCTCGGTCGGATAACGTCTCCATTGCGTGGTGCGATTCGTTTCCGTACGAGTCGGTCGGAGCGGTTCGGATCCGGAAACCGTTCGGTCGGAACACACGCGTACATTCGCATCGTACTCGCTCGGTCGGACAGCTGTACCAGTCGGTCGGAAAAAACGTGTACGCTCGTACTTTTTCCGGCCGGATCCCGTTCGGAGAGCTTCTGACCGAGATCGGAATCGGCCCCCGAATGTATGACTCATGCATTGAACGCAGTGATATGCAGCAATTTTAATGCAAAATGTGATGTTAATACAGTTGAGATTGGTAACACCCCTTCCTTCAATAGGGACATTATACAGGATCGAAGGGGTAAGGAGCTGGGGAGGTATATCGTTAAGCATGACTTGAGGAGTTTAATGGACTTTATTAATGTTGGTGACAGGACACTCCCCCTCTTTTCGAGGGAGAGGTTGTGCCAGAAGAGGCATCTTGCCCTTTGTTTCTGGGGTTGGAATAAGAGAAGCAAAAGATAGTGACCATAATGCTTTGACATTGACTTTATCTGTCCCCATATTGATATCAATGGCATAATTGAAAGCCCTGGCTCTACCATCAGTCAGGGACAAGGGTTTGAGATTGTCTTGGTCTATGCACAACCCAGAAAGAGTTTGGATAAATTGCTTAGTGAAAACACAAATGCTGTTCTGAATTGTTTGTCTGTGGTGGCTGAGAGTTCCAGTTTAAAGCGCTACTTTGAGGCGATATGGGGCCTTATTAGATCATTTCTCCTCAAACCTACGTGGCAACAAAGGGAGGGCCCAGGGTGGTTTGATTCCCAGTGTTCACTCGCCTACCAAGCCTAGGATCCCACATGAAGTGGCACGTGCTAAGCTCCAGTATAAAAAGCAAATTAAAAGGAGTGACAAGCTGAATGATGAGGACTACGACCATAAATTGTATTTCCGGGCACGGTTAATCGCTTGTTGAAAGTTTCAGAACTCTGCCCGACCTCCGCCTTAAGCGAACACTCACTATTGAAGAAATTACAGATGCTATCTCTCATATTCCCGGGGAAAAAAACAGGGCCAGATGGGGTCCCTGTTGATCTCATCAAGTACAATACTGAACTCTGGGCCCCAGTCCTGAGCAACATATTTAATAATTTACCTTTCGACAATCTCCCGAGGTCCTGGTCCCTTTCAACGATAGTGCCTATAACCAAGAAGGGCATTAGGCCGTACACAAAGTGCTATCGCCCCCTTTCCCTGATATACACCTTGGTAAAGATCATTGGTTGTGTTATTTAGAGCAGGATTAGAGACTGGGCATGAGCATACAATATAGTGCACCCTAGCCAATACGGTTTTAGAGAGCAACAGGGTACAGTGCAGCAGTGCCTTAATCTCCTCTTAATTATGGGGAAACATACCGCAGCAAAGCACTGCCCACTGTATCTAGCTTTCATGAACTTATCCACGGCTTTCGATAGTGTGAATCATAGCAAAATATGGAGGCTGTTGTTGGATCTGGGGTTGGATGTTGGACTGGTTCACTTTTTGTATTCCTTACATGAGAATTTGGAGGCAAATGGTGCGGTTTGGCCCAGATGGAGAGCTCACAGAAGCATTTAGACTTAGGGTTTGGCAAGGCTGTGTGATGGCTCCCTTTCGGTTTCTCCAATGTACTAACAACCTGAGCCCTTATTTACTGGGCTCCTCTAAAGACGTGCTGAAAATAGGCAGGATGGCCACTCCCACCTTATTATACGCAGTCAACTCGGTTCTTACGGCCTGCACCCCTCTCGCACTTGTAGGCAGGTAGATTCTTTCGTCAAATTTATAACTAACTTAGGGGTCTATTATGCTGGCGGTCGGATGTCCACCGCTGGGCCGGCGGTGTTGCCCGCCGGACCGGCGGTGGACATCCAAACACGATCGCAAGCCAGAAAACCGCCGGTCAGATTAGGATAGCGGTGGTGACCGCGGCAGTGGGAAATTCCGACCGCCGCTTTTCCGCCGGTTGCCATCCGCACTCCTGCCTGGCGGACGTAGCAGCACTGGGATAATGGTGGTGGTGCAGAGCAGGCTCCGCCGGCAGGATTATGATGCCGGAGGTAGCCAGCCCTTCCTCAGCGGTCAGACCGCATGGAAAGGCATGCGGAGATTGTCTTCCAGGGGCCCGTTGCGGGCCCCCAATGTTTTGGGGGGGATGTGGGTGCACTGGGGGGCACCCATGGTCTCCCCCTACATTTGCCTGTACCAGGTGGCAGGCACTGTGCAGTGCCTGCCACACAGTGCAGGGAAATGCAGGACATGCTCCTTTGGACATTGCGGCGGTGCTGCGGGCAGCAGCAACCGCGGCAATGTTAAGGCCCGCGATCCGACCGCCGCGGTCGGATTTCGACCGTGGGTCATCGTAATTCGACCGGAGGTGATGTCGCGGTCCATGCGGGCGGTCTTTTCCCGCTATCATGGCGGTCGGGGAGGTTTTCCGACCGCCATCGTAATAGGCCCCTTGGATTTGATCACTAATTTCAACAGGTCACATATCATGGCATGTGATCCTAAGAAGCACAGTGTGCCCTCAGTAGTATGTGGAGGAAGGTGTTTACCTAGTGTACCCGCTTTCCCTTATTGGGGCCTCATATTTGATTTGCGGGTGCATGGGGTGCTCATGTTTCCGCCAGTACCTTACAGTTATGAAGGGTGGCTGGTGAGCCTCTGAATCTTCCCTGGCCAGTAGGTCATAAAGTTTTGACCCCGCTTACTTTGATCTATAATTCTCGAATCACTGACAGAATATCGACGACCAGAATATCGACGACAAAAATATCGGACCCGAAATATTGATGTCCAGAATATCGAAGTCCTATCTACATAATGGTAAGTACAAAATTATCGTAAAAAAAATATTGTTGTTAAAAATATCGTTGTTAAAAAGATCGGGTTTTTTTATGTTTAAAAAATAATGTAAAATAAAGTAAATAATACATATAATTAAAAATAAATTAGTTAGAATTATTAGAAAATGTTTAAAATTATAAGTAATACATATAATGTAAAAAAAATTAAACATACATATATATAAATTATAATATATATATTTACTTAATATTAAAAAATAAGGGGCCCATTACGATGGCGGGCGGAAGCACCACCGCCGTGCTGGCGGATGCAAAAAGCACCAGTTACCGCCGGCACGCAGCAGTCCACACGCCCGCCCAATTACGATGCGAAAAGTAGGCCAAACACCGCCGGCAAGCCAGCAACACCGTCCGCCATCAAAGTGCGCCCGTTCACGTAGCGGCGCAGCACAACTGACACACACCGTCCGACGAAACACGTCCCGCCCGGCGCATAAATTACGATGCCGCAAACAAACGGCTCCCACGGCCAAGAGATACCGTACGACAAACCGAAGCGGCAACACGGATGCCGAGCACGGACAACGAAGAAGCGGCTCCCCGAGCATGAATCCAGCACTGCAGGCCCTCCCCATGCTCCTGCTGATGCACCACCAAGGACGCAACGTACCGCGGAGACGCAGGTAGGCACACACACAACAAGTGCACGCAAACAGCGCACACAGTGCAAGGGCGGAAAAAGCGGACAACCCCCACCAGCGCGTGTACACTACACATCCACCATTGCATCCACATATGACACACAGGCCAAATCGTAACATCGCGGAACACATGTGTACACACCACCTGGGACTAGGAACCAACGACCCCGTCACGGCCCCAAAGCGCCGATGACGCCGCCACACATGCGCACAACGCAGAGGCCAACCGCAGCGCCATGCATGCGTCGCACACAGACACAGGGACACAACCAAGCAGCACACACATCAGCCCCACCCCGAACGCACATGACACGTGACAGGCCTGCCACAGACATGTCCCCAACGCCCAATTCACGGACAACACCCAACGCCACACAACCGACGCATACATGTCAGTGAAGACACGCAACAGCAGGACACACCCCAGTGTAACAAACATGGCGTAGCACACAGCGGCGGCAACACCAACTAGGAGAAGCAGGGCTCCTTCGGGAAGAGGAACGCCAGTACCACACTGAAACACCCATACCACCCTGCACATATGAACAAGACATATAAAACGGAACACCAAAGAGCCCGGGGACCGACAACAGGTGGCCCAAGAATAACATTCACACACAAGGCCCAACGCAGAGCAGAAAGGCAGCCTGCCGCCCACACAAGGGAGAGCAGACAGCACTGAATGACCTTCCATTCCAACTCCGAAACCACAGCCCCACGACAGAAGCCGGTGAATACAGCCATTGTCCAAGAATAGACCAACACAGGCATGCCGAGGAGACCGACCACAGGGCAGATAGCGCATATCACAGAAGCACACAACGGACGGGGAAGAAAGAAGAAAACACTCCCCCATGTCGGCCACATGCAAGTTAATTGGAAGGAGTCACACATCACTGACCTTGAACTGTCTGAGAAGCATGTGGGAAGAGGGCCTGTGTCCTCCAAACAAGCCAACAGAACACAAGTCCTGTCTCCCTACGACTACACAGAGCTCACAGCAACCTCGGAGCGTGCACATTGCAGACTGCACACACAGCCGGAGCACGCCACCACAACGCACCACTGCGAAATGGCAACCGCAACACACCTACCCAACTACGCCGAACAGCTCAAGCTGTACAAAACCAACCTGTTCCATACATTGGGATGCGATCTCCTGTCCCTGCTGAACGTAAGTTACCGACTGACTTACCGCATCACATTGTTCAGCTGCGTCATGCCCGTCTTCTACTGTCGGAGGTGTCCCTACCAGCATCCCGTGGAGATATGCCTCTCCAACCCGGCATGTCTGAAGGCGGACCTGCTACCACTACTCCTCCCTCTGGACGCACACGACAGGGCCTGCTCTGCCTATGGGGGCATGGCGTATGTGGCCAACATCGCACCCGCACTGAAATGGGACCACTGTGCCTCCACACGACGGATCATCGAGAACAGCTACATCGAATGTCACCCAGCATGCCCCATCATGGTCCTCCAAGGGACAACTTACGAACAACACCTTGACAGCCACCATCCGCTACATTGGCTGGCAAACATGTACACCACCAATGACATGGAAGCCCAGCTGGACGGCATCGCATACCTGACAACCTGTCAATTCGTCGGACCACAACGCAGGTTCCCCGAGTGACCTATGATGTCCAACCCCGCACCCATGCTTAGCTTCCGCACGGACTGGCCAGTCACCACCACAACAGCCATACCAAACGACCGGCAACTGTAACCACACCATCAACGATATCGCCATGACATCGGATATGACCGCGACATGCACACTGTTCCCCATCACATCCAGGAACACCGCATGCATCGTGGGAGGCAGTGGCATGGGGTCTGTGTATCGCACCCACATGGACGGAACTGCACGAACAACCAGGACACGACATGGATCCAGCGCCCATGGACACACACACCGCTCAGTGGACATGAATAGGTTGCCTGGAGTCTGTGGGTGCTGCACCCCTCCCACCCCCGCCCCGGGAATCCCATACCAGGACCTTTGCATGGACGACAAGTGCATACAACAACAACACGACCCCAGTGACTGTGACATGTCCAGTAACCACCACAGTGCAACAACAAGTCGCACGCCGCTGCATGCACGCAAGCACATGCCCTAATGTCATCTCACATGCACGCGTGCATGAGGAACAACCGCAGCAAACCTGTCACATGGAACTGAGATGGACTGTGCCCATGATGCCAAGCGGTCTGGTAGGCTACATGTATACCGTCTGTGTCAAAGTCCGCAGCTCCGCAGCAATACGTAAATGTACATTAGCACAGCCTTGGCCAAGCAGATGTCACTCTGAAGCCCACATCCCACATGCAACAGCCAATCACATGTAACCCCACACCCTATCCCATTTGCAATCATGCTCAGTATATCCTCAACATGTATTCCGCTGCCAGTAGTGTCCACTATACTGCATCACAGAGGACAGAAGACTCAATATAATGTTTGAAACCAAAACTGTCTCCGCTGACTCATTTCACAAGTACGAATGAGAGAGGATGAGAGTATGTGAAGTACACGGCAGTCGTGACATGACCATGTAGTCCACTGGTATTGGATGTCAACGCAAATGAGTAGCACTACTGTGGAAGACACACATGTGTCGTGTGAAGTCGTATGGACGCAGTGCTTAGGTGGGTGGGTGCGACGGGTAGATGCGCACATGCCAAGTTGGAGCACGCCGTGTTGGGAGGGGTCATGAACAGTACACCACCGCTTCCCTGGGCATTGTGAGAGGACACCTGTCGGGGGGAGTGAACACGTGTGTGCACAGCAGCCGGGCACACGTACAAAGCGGTACCAGGCGCACCTCAGCCCACCCTCTGTGGACAAGCTGGATCCTGTTGTGCGCCCACCATGCCCCTTGACAAGGCACACACAGCCCCAGTCGACCAGGTGTAACCCCAACATAGTCAATCCGCACAGGCGATACAGGGCACGGGATGGCAGTGGAGCATGGTGTGTGAGAGGTCTCCTCGCGCTCCTCCTGGTCATATCACGCAGGCAATAGAACCTCAACGTCTAGCATGGCACAAGTCAAATGGAAGTGTAGGGGGACGCACCACAGCACGAGCAGCACTGACGTCACAGGAGGTGGCTCGCACCATCCCATCCATTGCCCATCATACCAACCACGCCACATGCCATTGCGACTAAGTGCAAGCGCGTGCGCCATCACCCCCGAGCCCTCCCCAGAGAGGCCAAAGAGTGAATGTGTGGGCCATCAGCCACAGACGGACGCGGCCTGGCCGCAAGGGCAGCCACAGCCACTGGGTGTCGCAGGTGGCGGATCCGGAAGGCGAAGACTGTGATGCATAGTCCATGCAGGCCGGGTCTCCATTTGGGGCACCACGCAGGTGGACGGCGTCCCGCCACACATCATACCCTGAGACAGCCCACTCGTGCAACTGGACCCACACATACACTCCTTGCCCTCTCTGGTGCGAGCTTGGGGCTGCCTGTGCAAGCGCTAGCCTCGCAGGTGAGCATGCATATTGGGGGAGCGAGGGGAGGACATGAGGGCTGGGGCGAAGATGACTGTATCACTGTCAGTTAGTACAAGGGATGACCCAGATGTGGAAAGGAAGAGACGTGTCCCGTGTGTACTGCAACTAGTCGCCAATCCAACTACCCCCCATGTCCGGAATGTAAGCCCGCACCTAGGCCCGCCCATCCGCCACATCGAACATACCACCAGCACGACAACCTTCCCATTCGAAACACTGACTGGGGGTGGCGACCAGTGTACAAACATGTGTAGCCTACCCACGCGTACATGTGGGCCCTCCATGATCCATGTCACCTGCGGCAAAGTCATGACATGCGCAATGAGGGAAGTGAGGAGAGCTGTCCGCCCCACGCGCAGAAGGTGCATCAGCTCCACAGACCCAGTAGCGAGTCCAGCAGGGGTCACATGTGCAGGGGCAGCTGTGCCTGGTGTGAAGGCACATGCATATAGACAGCACATCGACCAATGTGTAGTCTGCCCACATCTACAGTCCATCATCATGCGGACATAGGAATTGAACACAGGGCAACACATCTTAGTTGGTGCACCCACCGTGACCAACAATGCGCAATCATCGACGTACCCGCCCTGTGCATGGCCCCCCACCCAACGGAGGCACATCCAGTGCCACCATCCCACACACACAAGCCTTCCACGGAACATGCTGTGTCCAATGCTCAGTACAGAGTCAGCGCCCATCTGGTGGATCCTGAACAGGAGACACATGCACACACATGCCAGCTCCCACTATGTACGTCTGCCACCTGGCACGTGCAATGTAACCTCTCACCTGTGACGTGTGATTGCAAGCACACAGCCGTCTTGGCATGGGGCTGTCAATGTGGACACCTGTCAATGTTTCGGGAGGTGTGATCCGTACAGTGCTGTACATAGGGTGCAGTGCTGACACCTACTACGGTCTCATATCCCCTCGTGCCACAGGTCCCACTTGTTTTGGCCGCTCAGCCTGTGCCCACATCGTCGTCGTCGTGTGCCATACTCATCCAGCCGCGGAAGCAGTTCCATGCTCAGCAGACATTCATGTTGCCGTGGCGTTGCCGCTTGACGGATATGCAGTCAGTCCCCATCAGCACGCCCCGCAAGTCATTGGGGCCTAGATCCCCATGTGCATGCACATGGCAGTGGTTTGTATCACTAGCCATTGCCATTGTTGGGAGACCTGTGTAAGTGTATTGTGGCCGTGCCGTCCCAGCTTGACAGCTGGGCTGTGGCTCATGTGCTTGCTCAGTCATGTCAGTGATGTGTATGCGAAATTGCTATGTGTCGTGTTGCTTTGACATGTGTCCTCTGCCATTGTCCCTAGGCGGAGACCGAACATTGACCGCCCATACCAATTGCTGGCGGACATGGACGATACAGAGGTTATTAGGAAGTTTCGGCTGGACAGGCCAACCCTGCATCGACTGTGTGCCATGTTAGAACCCCATCTCCGTCCCCGCAGGGTGTATCCGACTGCTGTCACCCCCACGGCTAAGGTGATGGCCGCCATGCATTTCTTTGCCACTGGGTCATTCCAGCACACAGTGGGCATTGGAGGAGGGATGTCCCAGCCCATGTTCAGCAAGGTGCTGAGGGATGTACTGGCAGCCATGATGCTGTACCGAAACAGGTACATCCGCTTCCCCAGGGCTCGTGAATTGGCGGCAGTGAAGGGTGCATTCTATGCCCTTGGCAGAATCCCACACGTCGTTGGATCCATTGACTGCACACATGTTGGCCTTGTTCCACCACAGGCCACTGAGCACCTGTACCGCAACAGGAAGCACACGCACTCCCTGAATGTGCAAGTGGTGTGCCTTGCGGACATGGTGATCACCCACGTGTGTGCAAAGTTCCCAGGCTCGGCCCATGACGCACACATAATGCGCAACAGCATCTTGCCATGACTGATGTCCAATATGCAACAGGATCGTGCCTGTATTGTCGGTGAGTATGTGGAGTGGTGTAGCGTGCTGGTTGTGCGATGCTGTCCCCTGTCCAGTTGGAATTGCAACGGTTCTCTGTGTCCCTCACACCCAGGTGACTCTGCGTACCCGAATGGGGCATGGCTGCTCAGTCCATTGAGGAATCCTCGCACCCCAGCAGACGATCGCTACAATGAGGCACATGGGAGGACCAGACGTGTGGTCGAGCGTACCTTTGGCCTCCTCAAGTCCAGGTTCAGGTGCCTGGACCGCACCGGGGGTGCGCTGGCGTACTCCCCACAGAAGGTGTGCCGGATAGTGGTGGCGTGCTGCATGCTGCACAATCTGGCCATTCGGAAGCAGATCCCCCTCATCGTGGATGACGGAGATCAACCAGGGCCCCAGCCCGCAGACCAGGACAGCTCGAGTGAGGAGGACAGCGGAGAGGAGGAAGCTGGTAATGTGCGGCAGCAGCTCATCGCCCGCTACTTCACTTGGCGGTGAGTGTCCATGTACGACGGCTGATGTGGCTGTATCTGTGCAGGTGTGTGTGTGCTGTGTCAGGGTGGCCGTTTGTTCACTGCGTGCTGTGTGTCAACGCTCCATGGCCAGGGTAGTATGCCACTGTTGGTGGCTGTGGCATTGTGCCCTATTGCTCTGTGCGATGTGTGTACATTGCTTGTAGTTGTTGACATGTACTGTGTGATGGGTGTGTGACACACTCATTGAATGTGCTCCTGTTCTGTCTCCCACCCCTAGGTCCCTACAGGCCCTCCGGATTCAATTGCCATGCCAC
>CAWUFW010018808.1:0-208761 GCA_963921515.1 Calotriton arnoldi | reverse complement strand
TAGTGGTGGGCATCCTGCCCCCTGGAGTGAGGAGTGGTAGTAGTGGTGAGCATCCTGCCCCCCTGGCTAAGGGTGGTAGTAGTGGTGGGCATCCTGCCCCCTGGCTAAGGGTGGTAGTAGTGGTGAGCATCCTGCCCCCTGGGTGAGGGTGGTAGTAGTGGTGAGCATCCTGCCCCCTGGGTGAGGGTGGTAGTAGTGGTGGGCATCCTGCCCCCTGGCTAAGGGTGGTAGTAGTGGTAGGCATCCTGCCCCCTGGCTGAGGGTGGTAGTAGTGGTGGGCATCCTGCCCCCTGGCTAAGGGTGGTAGTAGTGGTAGGCATCCTGCCCCCTGGGTGAGGTGGTAGTAGTGGTG
This sequence comes from Calotriton arnoldi, assembly GCA_963921515.1. Lineage (NCBI taxonomy): Eukaryota > Metazoa > Chordata > Amphibia > Caudata > Salamandridae > Calotriton > Calotriton arnoldi. The sequence goes on along the minus strand of CAWUFW010018808.1, from coordinate 208,409 downwards.
GGCATCCTGCCCCCCTGGCTAGGGTGGTAGTAGTGGTAGGCATCCTGCCCCCTGGGTGAGGGTGGTAGTAGTGGTGAGCATCCTGCCCCCTGGCTAAGGGTGGTAGTAGTGGTAGGCATCCTGCCCCCTGGCTAAGGTGGTAGTAGTGGTAGGCATCCAGCCCCCTGGGTGAGGGTGGTAGTAGTGGTGGGCATCTGGCACCCCCATGGCTAAGGGTGGTAGTAGTGGTAGGCATCCAGCCCCCTGGCTAAGGGTGGTAGTAGTGGTAGGCATCTGGCACCCCCATGGCTAAGGGTGGTAGTAGTGGTAGGCATCCAGCCCCCTGGGTAAGGGTGGTAGTGGTGGTAGGCATCTGGCACCCCATGGCTAAGGGTGGTAGTAGTGGTAGGCATCCAGCCCCCTGGGTAAGGGTGGTAGTGGTGGTAGGCATCTGGCACCCCCATGGCTAAGGGTGGTAGTAGTGGTAGGCATCCAGCCCCCTGGCTAAGGGTGGTAGTAGTGGTAGGCATCCTAGCCCCCTGGCTAAGGGTGGTAGTAGTGGTAGGCATCCAGCCCCCTGGGTAAGGGTGGTAGTAGTGGTGGGCATCTGGCACCCCCATGGCTAAGGGTGGTAGTAGTGGTAGGCATCCAGCCCCCTGGCTAAGGGTGGTAGTAGTGGTAGGCATCTGGCACCCCCATGGCTAAGGGTGGTAGTAGTGGTAGGCATCCAGCCCCCTGGGTAAGGGTGGTAGTGGTGGTAGGCATCTGGCACCCCCATGGCTAAGGGTGGTAGTAGTGGTAGGCATCCAGCCCCCCTGGGTAAGGGTGGTAGTGGTGGTAGGCATCTGGCACCCCATGGCTAAGGGTGGTAGTAGTGGTAGGCATCCAGCCCCCCTGGGTAAGGGTGGTAGTAGTGGTGGGCATCTGGCACCCCCATGGCTAAGGGTGGTAGTAGTGGTAGGCATCCAGCCCCCTGGCTAAGGGTGGTAGTAGTGGTAGGCATCCAGCCCCCTGGCTAAGGGTGGTAGTAGTGGTAGGCATCCAGCCCCCCTGGGTAAGGGTGGTAGTAGTGGTGGGCATCTGGCACCCCCATGGCTAAGGGTGGTAGTAGTGGTAGGCATCCAGCCCCCTGGCTAAGGGTGGTAGTAGTGGTAGGCATCTGGCACCCCCATGGCTAAGGGTGGTAGTAGTGGTAGGCATCCAGCCCCCTGGGTAAGGGTGGTAGTGGTGGTAGGCATCTGGCACCCCATGGCTAAGGGTGGTAGTAGTGGTAGGCATCCAGCCCCCCTGGGTAAGGGTGGTAGTGGTGGTAGGCATCCAGCCCCCTGGCTAAGGGTGGTAGTAGTGGTGGGCATCTGGCACCCCCATGGCTAAGGGTGGTAGTAGTGGTAGGCATCCAGCCCCCTGGCTAAGGGTGGTAGAGTGGTAGGCATCCAGCCCCCTGGGTAAGGGTGGTAGTAGTGGTAGGCATCCAGCCCCCCTGGGTAAGGGTGGTAGTAGTGGTGGGCATCTGGCACCCCCTGGCTAAGGGTGGTAGTAGTGGTAGGCATCCAGCCCCCTGGCTAAGGGTGGTAGTAGTGGTAGGCATCCAGCCCCCCTGGGTAAGGGTGGTAGTAGTGGTGGGCATCTGGCACCCCCATGGCTAAGGGTGGTAGTAGTGGTAGGCATCTGGCACCCCCATGGCTAAGGGTGGTAGTGGTGGTGCGCATCCAGGCCCCTGTGTGCATATGTGGCATTGGTGATGGGCATCCCGCCCCTATGGTGCTGCTGTTGCTGGTGTAAGTAAATTCTGCATCCCTCTGTTTGTGTGTGATGTGTCGTGTACGTGTTGTATGTTTTTGTGGTTGGTGTCTGACTTACCTTCTGCGCCGTACGCGTCCGTGCCTGTTCCGGTAGTAAATGTAGAATATTGGTAGGATCGGAACGAAGGGATTCATGGTTGGTTCGTCTCGTTCGTCTTTCTCGTTGCTTCGCGTCGTCCTCGTCGCTAGCGTGTTCGCCTCGTAGCCGTGGATCGTGTTGTGGCGCGAATCGGAGCTTATGTGCGCCTCTCCCGGAAGCTTTGACGTGCCGGACGTAGCGACGGGTTCGGCGCATACGGAAAGCGCATCGTACTTGTCCGGCCGGACGGGGCTGCATTTTCCCTTCCGTGCGACTCGATTCGGCGTTTCCGGATTCGCCTCGGTCGGAGAACAGGACCTGGATTGGGTGAGTACGACTCGGCCGGATTCTATGCTGTTGTGCGCATCGTACTTGCTCGTTCGGAATAATGTGCGGATCGGTCGGGAAACAGGCATTCGCATGGCTTTTTTCCCGACCGAATGGTATTGGGTGCGCCTTTGACCGAGATCGGAATCGGCCCCTAAATATTAAAAAATGCTATTTCATTGTGTGTTTTAAAAAAAACATTTTGGAAAGGATAGTTAATTTATACTGTATAAAATTGGATTAAAATAACTATTGGCCAATAATTGAAAGATTCATGTTTTACGATTAAAGAAAATAAAAGGCAAACTGATCGCCCAAAAACTGAAGTCGCAGCACTCTGACTGGAACATAGTTGCCAAAAACGACTAATACAAGTCAAAATGCACATAAAAAAAGACATCTGCAGGTTTATTCCCTTTCAGCGAAAATGTTTTCAATCCATATATGTTCGTGCAGTGCAGCTCTTATCTGACTGCGTACTGATGACCCCAAGGAGGTTGTTTTAAGCGCAAGAGGCTCGCGATCAATTTATTTAAGAGCCTTGCACTTAAATTCCCTCGTGTAAACGTGCATTTTGTGCGGCGCCGACGCATGCACGCTCTTTTAGTGCAGCGCTTCCTAATCGCGTCTAATGAGAACGCCGAGCTCTTTCGTTAATAAAAAAGTGAAAACAGAACGCATCTTCATTAGGGTGATTGACTGCTGAGCTCAAGACGCCTCTAATTGAAAAGGCAGTCTATTTTAATAGTGCGGTTTAAGAGCTGATTACATACTGTAACCAAATTTGCAGGCACTAATAGCGAAGCGCCCAGGATAGCGTGGGGGACCGGAGTTTTGCCGATGCGCCTGTATTATTGTCATTCTATAGAAAAAGTACATTTCTACACCAGGAACTCCCTGCGCTCGAGATGTGCAAAGCAATCGCTCACCATCAAATACATTATAAGGGAGAGCCGAGCCAAAAGTCTGTGCACGAGCCGAGCAGTAAAAATGTTTGGCATGTTAAATAATCGTACTACAAACATCATGCAAAATAAGGACTAAAAACTTAGAAACGAAAAAAAACGCGGCAGTGAAAGTGAAAGCGACCGCGCTGTCTTTCATTAGTAACATGATCCAAGGGAAGAATGCAGATGCCACAATGCGCGCCGCTGCTCGCTCCCGACACCAAAACGCTATGGGAGTGAACATTTAGACAAAAGGTGGGACAAACACACGCCTTTGGCCAATTGCGTGCTTTCATTTTTGAAAGACACACGCAATGGCCAATGAAATCTGTGGGAGTTACAAAAATCACACGGACAAGTTTAGGGGAAGTTTGGCGTGCTCACAAGAAGCCTCCCATAGAGCAGCGCATGCACGCTGCGCTAGGCTCGACCTAAAAATGGCAAAATAATGAAGCAATACTATCACAATATGTGCTGCATTACGCCGCATAATTTGCCTTTTCTTGTCTCAAGAAAGGGCTGCCTGATATATATAAATAGTAACATTGGTGCCTACTTTTGGTATTCATGAAAAGAAGATGCGTTTTAGATACATTCATTTAGGTTAGTTTTGGAGTGGCTATGTAAGATTGGGCTAGGCTAGTAAGAATAACGCTGCATAAATAATTGGAAAAAGAATGCATTGTATGCTAGTAGAATGATATATTGCATTTTGAAACCATGCCTGAATATGACAGAACATCACAATAGAGGTCGATTCTAATGGTTGTCCAGGTAAATACTGTGGTCAAAAACCACCAAATACACAGGGGCCGATTCCGATCTCGGCCGGTAGGGCACCGAATCGGATTCGGCTTTACCGGATCCGATTCGGAGCCCTCGTTTCCGACCAATTCGTGCATGCGTCCGGGCGAGCGAGTACGATGCGAGCGTACGCGAAATCGCCGACCGACTCGTTCGCGGGTCCGAACCGCTCCGACTGACTCGCACAGACACGACTCGCACCGCGCAATGGAGACGTTCCACGGCCAGGCAAGTACGATGCGCGCCTCGAGCAGTCCGACCGACTCGCGCAGTCTGGCTCCAAAGAGCAGTCGGAGCTGAACTTTGGGGGTCCGTGTCGGACCCCCCTGTACGCGTAGCCGCGCGAGTCGCACACAGGGGGGACCCATGGGTCCCCCCTACCTGTGCATGTACGGCGCGAGTCGCTTCGACGCGTACCCACTGTAGGGGGCGCCCTTGTTCGCCTCGCACCCATTGAGTCAATGGGAGCCCGTGTACGCGTTGTAAGACCGGCTCCCATTGACTTCAATGGGAGTCCGACCGAATCGAGTCCGATTGCATGCGTACGCATCGTACTCGTTCGGTCGGACTGCTAGAGTCCGATTCGGTCGGAAATCTCTCCGGGTCCGGCTCGGTCGGGGAGATTTCCGGCCTGAATCGGAATCGGCCCCACAGTGTTAGAACTGGGGGTCTCTAGTTGGCTGAGGCAGTTACCTTAGTCCAAATAGGGACCCTTGCTTCTAGTCAGGGAAAGGAGGGACACCCTCGTTGATAACCCCTGCTCAACCTCTGGTAGCTTGGCACGAGCAGCCAGGCTTATCTTCAAGGCAAGGTGTAAAGTATTTGCAACCACACTCCCAGTGACACAGTGATAACACCACAAATGGACACCACACTGATGTATGAAAATAGCAGTATCTTTATCAAGCAGAAAAATACGGTAAGAACAAACGATAAAAATCCAACATATGCTTGGATCCATGTTAAAATATCGATGTTAAAAATATCAATGAAAAAAATATTGATGTAAAAATATAGATAACAAAAATATCGACTCCCTATACTCAAACAGGTATGTACAATAATATTGATGTAAAAATTATAGAAGTAAAAAATATCGACTTTAAAAATCACATAACTTAAATAAAATTAATTAAATAATATTCATATTATTAACTAAATAAATTAAATTTAATATATTTTAACTAATTATAACAAATAAACTTAATTTTCTAAATATAAACACAAAGAAAGTGTACATATACATATATTTACTTAAATACATTTTATTAACTATTATTTTTATTTAATTTATAAACTTTTTAAATTATATAAAAATAAAATATACACATATATAAATAATTTAAAATAAAATAAAATATTCTACATTTAATTAACACATTAAACTATTAAAAAACGAATAAAACCTACATTTAATAACAAAATAAACACAATAGTAGTGAAAACGTTGGATAGCGAGGGGGTAAAAATTACTATTCCCACTCCAGTGCGTGCAACAGTAGGGAAAGCGTTGGATAGCAGAGGGGTAAAAATTACTATTCCGACTCCAGTGAGTGCAACAGTAGGAAAGCGCTGGATAGCGGAGGGGTAAAAATTAATATTCCCACTCCAGTGAGTGCAACAGTAGGGAAAGTGTTGGATAGCGGAGGGGTAAAAATTACTATTCCCAATCCAGTGAGTGCAACAGTAGGGAAAGCGCTGGATAGCAAAGGGGTAAAAATTACTATTCCCACTCCAGTGAGTGCAACAGTAGGGAAAGCGTTGGATAGCGGAGGGGTATAAATTACTATTCCCACTCCAGTGAGTGCAACAGTAGGGAAAGCGCTGGATAGCAAAGGGTAAAATTACTATTCCCACTCCAATGAGTGCAACAGTAGGGAAAGCGCTGGATAGCGGAGGGGTAAAAATTACTATTCCCACTCCAGTGAGTGCAACAGTAGGGAAAGCGCTGGATAGCGGAGGGGAAAAATTACTATTCCCACTCCAGTGAGTGCAACAGTAGGGAAAGTGCTGGATCCCACAACAATAAAAAACAAAAACATCAACATTTTTATTAAATTTAATTTCCAATATTAACATAATTAATATTTAAATTTAAATATATTACTATTAACAAAGATAATAAAAAATCATTAATTACACATTAATTAACACTTTAATATCCACAACACACACCTAAAATTAATTACACAATTACAATTAATAATTACTAATTAATTAATGGAAATTAATTTAAAAATATTTAATAATTAATCAATAACAAATTTATTACTTACCACCTTTCACACCATTTACACATATAAACACCACAACACACACCTAAAATTAATTAAACAATTAACATAATTAGTTATTAATTGATTAATTGAAACTAATTAACAACTAATTATCAAATAATTATTAATTAATCAATTAACACATTTAACTCTATAAATTCACAATTATACATATTAATTATTCAATACATTTTATATAATTAAATTACTTCCCACCCTATTCCCCTATAAACCCACAACCCGTTACGGAACTAAAAACGCAAAATTCAATTAAAAAAAAATTATTAACTACTATAAATAATTATTTAAATCTAAATAATTAATTACTTCCCACCCTATTCCCCTATAAACCCACAACCCGCTACAGAACTAAAAACACAAAATTAAACTTAAAATAAATTAATAACCAGTAAAATTTTAAATCATATAATAAAATGACCAACAATTTTCATTAAAAACACTAAAATACATAACATTATTAATAATTCGATATTTTTGTCAACTAAATTTTTGTAAACGATATTTAAGACGTCGATATTTTTGTAATCGATATTACTTACCTGTCAGTTGATATTCTTGTCAACGATATTTTTGTTGTCGATATTTCTTCCCCACAATATTTTTGCGGCGATATTTATGTGTCTCGATATTTTTGCGGCGATATTCCTGCTCTGCACCATATGCGTATTCGTAATATCTCACTTTGCCGGTTATTAGGCCAACAAACACTTGTAGGTTCTTGTGGTATTAATGAGCAGTTCACGATGTTCAAATGCAGTCCTAATGCAATGCTATGCAGTTCGTACTGCAGTTCGTATTATCAGACTAATGCAGTTCGTAATGCAAGAATAATGTAATCCTCAATGCAAGTAATCAGGCAGGTCGTAATGCAAGAATAATGCAATCCTCAATGCACGTAATCAGGCAGTTCGTAATGCAAGAATAATGCAATCCTCAATGCAAGTAATCAGCTAGTTCGTAATGCAAGTACAACGCACTCCTTAATTAAAGTAATAAGGCAGTTCGTAATGCAGGAATAATACGATCCCTAAATGCATGTAATAAGGCAGTTAGTAATGCAAGAATAATGCAATCCTCAATGCAAGTACTCAGGCAGTTCGTAATGCAAGTATCACGCACTCCTTAATGCAAGTAATAAGGCAGTTCGTAATGCAGGAATAATACAATCCTCAATGCACGTAATCAGGCAGTGCGTAATGCAGGAATAATACCAGGCCAATCGACACGATTAGCGCGGGCACCACTAGGCCCCAACCCCAGACAACAGTCCTGAACTTCCGAGGGCGGCCCCGGTACTGCCGGGCAGGTCCGGGCCACTCGAGGACTCAGCGCGTCTAACGCGATGCAGCGGGAGAGAGATGGGAGCACTCCGGTACTCCTCCTGTGCCTCCCCAGGCCACACACGCTTGCGGCTCCCGACCGGAGTCCAAGCCTTACCTGGGGGATGCGCTACCTCGCTCTCTCTCTCTCCCTGCTCGTCGGATGTCCTGCTGGGCACTCCAGATGACGACGCAGCTCCGATGCAAGGCGACGCTGTAGCCGGACAGGTGACGGCGCTGCCTCCTCTGTTGCTGACGATCGTGGGCAGATTCCTCTTGCGAACAACGATCACGACTTCATCAACTTTACGAAGTCCTTCAGCACGTTGCGGCTCGGGCCGGCCCCGGCGATCTTGATCCGCAGCCTCAGTTACGATGACGGCTCGGGCCACAAACAGCTACACAGCAGCGTGGACGATGATTCACGCTGCGGGGGCACTGCAGTCACGGGGCACTTTCCAACCAGTACCACAGACCCCACGGAAGTCTCAGGCTGCACACGCACAAAGCGTCGCTGAGACTCGGTTGGGTTTCGGGCCACACAGTCCCGGTGCAATGCTTACAAAGGTCTCAGGCTGCAAAAAGCACACGCACACAGCGCTGCTGAGACACACTTGGAAACTTTGATGTTCCTGAGTTTCCACAACAGGGAGCCAGCTCTCCTCGGGCCCTTGGGGACAAGTTACTTCGGGACACAGCACACAGCAAAGTCCTTTCAAGCAGGGGGACACAGCACACAGCAAAGTCCCTTAGCCTCTCCTTAGTTAAATCAGCAAACTGCAGGCCAGCCCCAGAACACACAGCAAGGGTCAGTCCTTCTCTTCAGTCTCTTAAGCTGTTCTCCCTTGGCAGAGGTTCCTCTTGACCACGAAGTAGTTTCAATCCTTTTCAGTCTTGATCAGTCCAACGTTCAGGGGCTTCAGCTCTCATAGTTATACCCCTAAATGTCTTTGATGTCTTTGTGTTCAGGGGGCACTGGCCCCTGTCCAAACCCGGTTCTGGGTGTCTTCCTGCCAGCGGCACCTTCTTTCTTTGATAGTTGGGGTCTGGGTCCTTAATCACTCAGCAGGAGGGGGAGCCATTCTTTTATGGCAGCAGCCCAGGCCTCTTCACCTCCAGGGGGCTACTCCTCCCCCCTACACTCCAGATGCAGGTCAGCCTGTTGGTGTCCCACCTACCCCTCCCCTGGGTCAAGACATTTCCCAGATCCTATCACATTCAAATCCAGACAGTCAATCCACAACCAGGCAGAGACACACAGAATTGTTAGAACAAAAAAACCAGCCACTTCTAAAAGCGTGGTTTCTATACACACAATTCAAAAACCACCTTCACAAAAAGATGTGTTATTAAATTGTGAGTTCAGGCACACTAAACTGCACCTCTCCATCTTAAGCCTATGGGAAGATAGGCTGGAAACATATTACACAGCCTTCCCCATTCTGTCCTATGGGCAAGATGGCCGTGCAACAATGAAAAACGAAATGGAGAGTATTTCACTGTTAGGACATGGTACACACCTCAGCAAATGTCCTACCTTTCACAGACACTGCACCCTGCCCACGGGGGTACCTTGGGCCTACTATAGGGGTGTCTGATGTGCAGGGAAAGGGAAGGGTAAGGCCTGGCAAGTGGGTGCACTTGTCAGGACAACATGGCAGTTAGCAAACTGTGCGCAGGCCCTGCAGTGGCAGGCCTGAGTTCTCTCTTTAGGGCTACTTGTGTGGGTGGCACAATTAGTGCTGCAGGCCCACCAGTAGCATTTGCATTACCAGCCCTGGCACACATAGTGCACTTTACTAGGGACTTTACTAGTAAGGCAAACATACCAATTATGGACAACCAATTACCATAACACTTTATACAGGGAGCACTTGCACTTTGACACTGATCAGCAGTGGCAAAGTGCCCAAAGCATCTAAGCCAGTAAAACGCAATCCATCACAGCATCGAAATAGAGGAGGTAGAGGCAAAAGTCAGGGGTAACCACGCCAAGAAATGCCAGGTCTAACACACAGGCAGCAAATAGTCACTAGATACACATTCTAAGGAAAATCATCCTAACCTGATAGAGCTATTTGATCATTGGTCTTCAAATTCTTGCATTACTGTAAGATACTTTAAACAGGCCCACAAACTCTAGAATTTTAACAGAATTCACAAACAGGTTGCCAGTCAGTGCCTCTACTGGAAAAGGTCTATTCGAAAATTAAACACACTGCCTATAATCAATGCAGTTGCTGCTAGTGGGATGTGAGTTAAAGTTCACTTCGGCGTAGGGGAAGAGGAGAAGTGGGGCAGAGAGAGACAGCTGACAGAGAGAGAGAGAGAGAGAGAGAAGGTTGTGCAACCTGAGGGATCCTACAGAGTAAGGCAGGGGAAAGGTGAGGTTGACAGAGAGTTAAATAGAAGGAAAGTGGTGAGGGGGATGAAAGCTAGTAAGAGGTTTGAGGCAGAGACATGTGAAGTAGAAAGAGAGAGATCGGGTAGAGTGGTAGAGAGGTTCAAAGTGTGCCCTATCCTAAAAACACTGAGTGATGATTGATGCTCCAATAATGTCACAGCGGATTTGGTGCTGCTCTTTGGCATAGCACTGAAGTAGTAGAGTTTAAGGGAGATTGTAACAGGCCAGGCTTGTAGGTGTCTGCCTAATACAGTGAATGTTGGTAGTGTAACTTATGTGGGAAAAATGTGGTGTTGTGTGTGACTGCTGCTGTGGGCATGGCACTGAGACCCAGAAAGTCACTCTGATATGCTGTAGCCCGTGCAAGACCAAAACTGGGAGGACTTGGCTCTCTCTGCCAAATCACCCCCAAACATTTTGCCTTCTCTCCTCCTGTTTTGCTGAGTTAATTTTTTTTTGGGCTCTTATGACTCTTTGGAGTTTACCAATGCTAACCAGTGCTAAAGTGCTTGTGTTCTCTTCTTTAAACGTGGTAAAATTGGCTTACGCCCAATTGGCACATTTAATTTTCTTATAAGTCCCTAGTAAAGTGGTACTTTATCTACCCAGGACCTGTAAATAAAATGCTATTAGTGCGCCTGCAGACATTTTTGTGCCACCCACTCAAGCAGTCTGTTAAAACATCTATCAGGAATGCTATAGCAGCCTGTGTGCAGTTTTAAACTGCCAGTCGACCTGACAAAATAAAACCCCTGCCAAGCCTAAAACTACCTTTTTAATATATGTAGGTCACCCCTAAGGTAGGCCTTAAACAGCCATAGGGCAGGGAGCAGTGTTTTTAAAAAGTAGGACATCTCCTTTTAAGTTTTAGATGTCCTAGTACTGAAAAACTCACAAATTCATTTTTCACTACTTTGAGGACTGCCTCTCCCATTGGAAATCATTGGGTTACTGTTAGACATGTCAGCCCTAGGGGGGTCTTCTCCCAAACTGTTTTGCCTCTCTTCCTCCATTTTTCTAAACTGATTTTTGTTGGCCTTAGGGTTCTGTGCACTTTGCCATTGCTAACCAGTGCTAAAGTGTTTTGTGCCTTGCCAAGAAGTAACACTTTCCAGGCAGGATCATGTAAAAGTGGATTTATTAGTATAAACTTATACAGCACTGAAACAAGTCTGGCTTCTTCCTCAGCCCCTTTCCAATTGCCAGTTCCGTCTCTCAGAATTCCACATAGAATTCAGTGAAATGAAGGCCCACTATTAATAACATTAATGTGAAGTTCACAAAACAACACATCCCCCTTCCATAAACAAGGAAGAAGAACCAACTACACAACTAAAAGTGATAGTTATGTAAACAAACAAAAATACAATGCTATATGGCGAAAAACAAAAATACAGTTACATTGCTAACTTATAAGGACAACAATACGGTTACTAAATAACTAATAGAAAAGGAATGAACATTGCACAACCATGCAAAAGTATCTAACAGCATAGAAAATACAACCCTCCAAAACACCAGGATAAGCCTCACTTATCTGAGACAATCTTTCAACCACACAGGAGTCTTTAACATTCTTTGTGGTGGATCAGCCCCACCTACCGTGAGCTCTTATCCGTCCTTTGTTCATGAGAGTCAGCAACACTCACTTGGTTTTTACACTTCTCCACATCCTTTTCCATATATCTACTACTCACCCCTACCAATCTGGACATGCTCCACCATTCTCCTGTGTGCACTTGCACAACGTTGGATTTCACACCATGTTTATGATCAAAACTGGCTTGTAGCTCTCTTGATACTCAGCAATTCTACTCAGCAATTCTCCCTTTTACCTTGTCAACGTACACTCTACTTTCCAACACTCCACCTTTCAACCATTTTCTGATTTATCTTGATAGCGGCCCTTCTGCCCCTCATCACACTGAAAGGGGTAAAAGTAAAACCTATGATCGCATTAGGCGTGGTTCCATGTGCCCACAATTTATCACGCAACACACTCCTCATGGTAATACTTCCACATACTGCCTGTTGACTGCAAGCTTTAACCAGACTGTTCATACTCTCCATCAGTCCGTTGGCTTGTGGCGAGTACAGTGTGGTTCTGACATGTTTCACACCCATAACATTTAAAAACTCCCCCATCTGAGCTGAAACAAACTGCATGACATTGTCAGAGAAAATTCATCCTGGCACGCCCTCCTTCACAAATTTATTGTTCAAGAATTCAATAATAGTCTGGCGATTGGGTTCCTTCATACACTCTGCCGAAATCCACTTGTAGGTGTAATCCACTGCCTGTGCTAGTGCATTGAAAGGCCCCACAATGTCTATAGCTACCTTGCTCCAAGGTTTCTCAGGAACCTTTACGGGTGACATTGGAACCGTTCTAGTCACTTTACTTTTGTTGCAGTATGCACACTGTACACACTCCTAGACCACACTCTCATCCATGTGGTCCATACATGGCCACCAATAATATTCTTTCACTCAGGCCTTTATTTTGTTCCTCCCCAAGTGACCTTCATGCGCCAAATTTACAACTTTGCCACACAGCCCCTCGGGTGGCACCAATATCTTACCTCTACACAGAAATCTCTGAACAATTGTCAATTCCTCACGTACCATCCTCAACCTCAGGCGCTTTTTCTCAGGCCATCCCTTCACAACAAATATTTTAACTGAAACCACAGTATCATCCTCCTCAGCTGCCTTGCACCCCTCTGCCTTTAATATAGCCTGCTCTTGCACCCATAACACCCTGACTTCACCACCTTCGTCACTGTCATCCTTCATAGGTAGACATGATAAACAATCAACAGTCTTGTGACGAGACCCGCTCAAATACTCCACATGGAAATTGGAATCCCTCACTCCCTCCATCCATCTATGAATGCTAGGTGTGGCTCTTTCACTACCTTTGCAAGTGAACAACAGCACTAAAGGTTTATGGTCTGACCTAAAAACAAAAGCTAGACCCACAGGTAGAACTTGAAATGTGAAGCCCCACATGCACGCTAGAGCCTCCCTCTCAATTACCTTATAATTATCTTTGGTCTCCTTCAAGGCTCTAGAAGTGAACGCAACCACTCTTTCTTCCCCAACAACAACTAGGGACAATACTGTTCCCAGACCCTTCAAACTGGCATCTGTAGTCAAGATCCTTTTCCTGGCAACACCAAAATGCCCAAGTTTTGACAACCCAACAATACTCTGTTTGACCAAATCAAAAGCCGTCTTACACTCCTCAGACCATGCAAACCTCTCTCCTATCTTCAACAGTAGCATTATAGGGTGGACCACACATGCAAAGTTCTGGATGAATTTGTGATAATACTCTGCCAACCCAAGGAACGAGTGTGCCTCGTCCTTGTTGGAAGGTTCTGGGACATCCACTATGGACTTAGCCAAATTAGGTTTGGGGCCAATGCAACCCCTGGAAATAGTATATCCAAGGTAAGATACAGTTGTCACACTAAACTTGCATTTTTCTGTTTTCACAGTTAATCCATAGACACGTAACCTAGACAGCACCTTAAACAGTTTCCTTTCATGATCCTCCTCATCCTTACCATACACTAGGATGTCATCCTGAAAGATCTTGACTTGGTCAATTCCTTCCAAAACCTTAATCATAACCCTCTGGAAGCATGCCCCCGCAGATGCAAGCCAAAAACCTGTAAGCTCCCAGAGAGGTGACAAAGGAGGTAAGGGGTCTGGATTCTTCACTCAACAGCACTTGATGGTATGCCGCTGACAAATCCATCACACTGAACAAACTTGCCCCCTTCAACATGGATAACTCTTGCCTAATATTTGGCAATGGCTGCATGTCCACCCAGGTGTTCCGGTTAAGGTCCCTTAAATCAACACACATCCTCAAACTTCTTCCATTATCCTTAGGTGTCAAAACTCCAACAACTAGCCTAATTCTTTCTTTAAGGGTTACAGCATCAAATGTGGACTTTCCTTACTTCATGCACCACTGGCTTTGCTCCCTCCATTAATCTAATACGATGTTCAAATCCAACCAATTTCACCACCCTTTCCTCACACACCTCAGGGAATTTCTTTACAATGTCTTCATTATCCTTTGCACCATGTACTAACATAACCTGCTCCAGTGCATTTGAATTAAGGGTAATGCCCAGATCTCTTCAGTGTATCCACCCCAACAGACAATCTCCTCTCTGAGGCACAGACACTTTTCCCCATGTTTTCCTTCCTTTGAAATAAATCAGCAATGGAACATATCCCAAAATGTTAATAGTTGCTCCGCCATACCCAAAGGTTTGAAATCCGGCAGGATAAGTTCAACACCATCTCCACCATATAGCTTCTCCCAAATGCGATCACCCACAAGGGTATAAGGAGACCCAGAATCAGCCAACATTGTCAACTGCTTCCTACCTATCATCACCTCGCATTCAGGCAGGTCCACCCTGTCATTATCACACAACACATCCCTAGAAATAACCTCCTTAGTGATGGTAAACACAAGATTCCTCACGCCATCCTCCACTTCATCAAGCTGATACATCACATTGCTCTCAGCATTCATCTCACTGGGGCCCTTGAAAACTCTTGCTAAATGTCCCTTCCTTCAACACTTCCTTCAGATTGCATTTTTCGCAAAACAGTTAGGGTAGTTTGCAGAGTCCAGCCCACTGCCACAACGATAACACTTGAATTTTCTACCATCACCTTTGTGCTTCCACTCTGTCATACCCTTATCATCCTTCTTGTCATCCTTCTTGGAGCTCGTAACCTTAGAAACTGCCCCTTCCTCATGATCTTTCTTCTGCATTTCCTTCACCCAACACGCAGTATGCTCAATTCCCTCAATAATGGCAATGGCTTCTTTTAAGTTGGGATTCTTTGATAACGGTCTCTCCTGTACCTTAATATTGTGTGTACAATGCACCAGTTGATCACAAATCAAAGAATCAGTTAGATCACCAAACTCATATGTCATATCTAAATTCCTTAAGCACGCTACATAATTCCCAATGCGTTCACTTTTGAATTGTTTTTGCATGTAAAGAATTAATGGCATTCCAGGACCACATTTATCTGAGTTCCAAAATGCATTTCTAACATTTTCACAGACATTTCCTACACATCTCTGGCATCACCCTCATCATGCCCCACTGGAATTTCCTCCAAGCTTTCATAAACATTTCTGCCCTCTACAGCAACAATGTGCAATGGAACTCCTTGTTTCCTGGTGGCAGAAAATGTCTCCCTCCCCCCAATTGCCACCAAATAGGAATCAAACCGTTTTTTCCACCTAACTACTTTTCGCTACCACAAGTCACTTAAAAATTGGGGATGTTGTGACATCATTCCTGTGGATGACATTGTTCCCCCTGTACACCACAACAAACTAAAATAATAATCCAACACAATAAAATAACACAAAAAACTAAAACAACAACCACCTGGCTGGCACTTAATTAGCCAGCATGACTGCACAGGTGAGTCTGTCGTTATCCTCCAGATGGATCGAGAAATAAAGCCACGCAAATGTCAAAAATAAACTCTACCAGCTGGACGATTAGTGCATGAAGGGCAAATGATGAAATGAACACTCTCCTCAATCATGCCGCTGCGGATTTAACACTACCCACCATTACAAAGCGCGACCCAAAATACACTAACTTCCGTAGTTCCAAATACTTTTATGCCAGCGTGTGTGCTCCTTGGTCCCCGATGCTGTGCCGTATTATGAGTGCGTCTATCAACAATACTGTATCTCTATCTCCTGACAAGATTGCTGTAGCTCTGTGAAGAACTGAACCCGACAAAAAATGGCTGCTATGAACGTCAAAACAATGTGAAGACACAGCACATCCAATAGGAGACTGCAATGCACCAACCAATAGCAGCGATGGGTGCTGCATGTCACACAACCATTCAACGTGCACTACAGTCACGTACACCTTGGTGAGAAAAGCTGTGTTCCACTTCCTCAAGGCTGCGCAACATGCAGAGATGTTCCCTCTGCTCGCCGCTACTCTGCTTGCTCTGCCACGTGCTCTAAGATTCCAGGAGTTGCATGTCGAACAGCATCTCGAGCTGAACTCACACACCCAACGGTGTCTGCCTCAACTCCAGGTACTGAACTCCAGAAGTGACTCTATAATGCCCAAAAGTGCCACCTCACACAGTGCTGCAGTACCGATTTAGCATGCTTACCCAAACTTTCCCCGATAGGAAGAATTATGTCCATTAGCATGCAATAGGGGTCAATGCTGCGATATCCTGCCCCCTCCTCAGGTTCGCCAGCTGGGTTGTATGTTGGAACAACGACTAGATCAACAAGGCGGTCTCTACAACGACCACGTCTTAACAATGATTTTTTTATCACACATTCCTTTAGCACAAATTTTCGTTGTAAAGGAATGCATGGTAAACATAATCCCGCCCACCCCTTAAAAACTAACCCGAACCCCTCGCACCCCCTAAAAACTACCCCGTGCCCCCACCCCCTAAAAACTAACTCGAACCCCTTAAAACTTCCCCAAACCCCACCATCCCTAAAAACTATCTCATACCCCTCCCACCACCTAAAAACTAACCCGAATCCCTCCCACCCCCTAAAAACTAACCCGAACCACACCCCTAAAAACTACCCCATACCCCCACCCCCTTAAAATTAACCCGAACCCCTTAAAACTATCCCAAACACCACCACCCCAAAAAAACTATCCCATACCCCTAACACTACCTAAAAACTAACCCAAATCCCTCCCACCCCCTAAAAACTAACCCAAATCCCTCCCACCCCCTAAAAACTAACCCGAACCCCTCCCACACCCTAAAAACTATCCCATACCCCCACCCCTAAAAACTAACCCAAACCCCTTAAAACTACCCCAAACCCTACCACACCCTAAAAACTATCCCATACCCCTCCCACCCCTAAAAACTACCCCAAACCCCTCAGCCCCTAAAAACTACCCTGAATCCCCCACCCCTAAAAACTACCCCGAACCCCCCACCCCTAAAAACTACCCTGAACCCCTCCCACCCCCTAAAAACTAACCTGAACGCCTCTTACCTGTCCTGTTCCTGTCCTTCGCTCCACTCTCCCTGCCCATTCTGAACACTAGATCGACTTAGCCTTAACCATGCACATGCGTGGTTAAAGCTAAGTCGTTGTTCAGGCAAGTCGTTTTTTCCCTTGCGTGACTCCGGAACTCATTGTTCCGGATGTTTCCCACCAGCCGTCGCCAATTCTCTTATGTTGTGTCTTGCCACGAAGTAACACTCTCCAATCAGGATCATGTAAAAGTGGGTTTATTAGTATAAACTCGTATGGCACTGAAACAGGTCTGGCTTCTTCCTCAGCCCCTATCCAACTGTCAGTTCCCTCTCTCAGCATTCCACATAGAAGTCAGTGACATGAAGGCCCACTATTACATCACTGTGAAGTTCACAACACAAGAAAGTGCTTGTGCTCATTCCGAGTTAAATTGGCTTCTACCCAATTGGCATATTAAATTTACCTATAAGTCCCTTCTAGAGTGGTATACCATATACCCAGGGCCTGTAATTAAATGCTAACAGTGGGCCTGCAGCACTTATTGTGCCACCCACTTAAGTTGCACCTTAAAACATGTCTCAGGCCTGCCACTGCAGCCTGAATGCAGTTAACCCCCATGCCAAGCCTGAAACTCCCTGTTTATTATATATAAGACACCCCTAAGGTAGACTCAGGGTAGCCCATAGGCCAGGGTGCTGTGTAATTAAAAGGCTGGACATGTACTTTTAAGTTTTACATGTCCCGTTAGTGAAAAACTCCAAAATTCGTTTTTCCCTACTGTGAGGCCTACCCCTCTCATAGGATAACATTGGGGATTCTTATTACATTTAATAGGCTGCAAATTCCAATAGGGAGGAGTGAGCTATGTCATGTTTGGTGTCTTTCAAATTGAAATGAAAAACCCTATTTAATGGTGAAGTTGGGTTTTTGATTACAATTTTGAAAATGTCACTTTTAGAAAGTTAGCATGTTCCTGCCCTTAGGTCTTTTTTGCCTACAATCTGTCTTTGGTCACATGATTGGGTGCAACTGACAGACTTTGTGAGTTCCTTCCAGACAGTCACACAATAGAAGGATTTGGTGTGCCTTAATGGGCCATCTACTGGAAGGACGGCGGGTGGAGGTGAGCACAGCTCCACTTACAACTGAATAGGGAGTGCTCTGCCTTCACACAAATTACCTATCACCTCCACATTGTCACTTCAGCCAGCTTGTAGCCAGGGCAGGGTAGGTAGGGAATTCCTTCCTTCAAAGCCACTGTCTAGAAGCTTCTCCCAGCTTCCAGGCGGAGGGCACCAGGGTATAAAAATATGGTCTCAGACACCAGCTCTTCAGTACACTTCTGGACCTCTGGATACTCCGCCAGGAAGAAGGAATGCTGTGCTGCTGAAAGGACTGCCACTCTGCTGGACTGCTGACCTGCTGCTGCCTTGTTGAATTGCTGCCTTTCTGCCCTCTTGACTGGGGAAGAAGGACTGGACTTGCAACTCGAACCCATGACCCCCAGAGTGACTCCAAAGGATCACTGATATAACATCGACACTCAAAATATCGATCTACAAAATTATCGACACTCAAATATCGATAACATAAATATCGATATTCTATATTTATTTAAAAAAATACACAAATATCAACACAAAATGATCGACAAACATTAACATCAATATAACTAATATCGAACACAAAAATATTGTAATAGCTAATATCGAAATCTTAAACATACAAAATGACACAAATATTAAAAACAAAAATATAGATCACACTAATATCGACCAAAAAAAATCGACACCTTAAAAATACTTTTGGGAACATCATATATAACAAAAATAATATAAACAATATCACAAACACACACAACTCATTAAATAAATAAATGTAACACTAATTATATTTAAATTTAAAAAATAACTTTAACATATATAAACTCAACAAATATATTATACTTACACACACTATATATAAAATAAATATTTTTAATATACATGAATGCAAAATAAAATACAAATAATGTACTATTACACTTTTAAATAAACTAATAATAAAAAATTCAACTGAACATTAATTAGGGTTTCCCATATAAGGAAAAAACTGCCAAATTAATTGAAAACATTATTAACAACCAATGAAAAATACCTACAACTAAAATAACCCAATAAGATTGAACTCACAATTAAACAAACACTATATAAACCAAAGAAAATTAACCATTATTTTATGCTCCAACAACAAAACCAAGAATAAGGGGAATCTCTGCCGGATTGCTGCTGCAACACTGGACTTCATCATTAAAAGCTCTGAATACAACTTCAAAAAGTAAGTAAAATATCTATTTAATGTTACAACTGCATAAAATAATCGAAAAGCTCTTTTTATAATAACTAAATAATTAATGTATATTTTTCTTAATTATATCTCCTCTAGAGAGACTTTAACACATACTCAACTACCTTCAAACATCATCCAAAACCACCTTGCCAAAAAAGTAAGTATAAATCTCAATTAAACTATTAAAACAAGTAAAATTCCCAACTCAAATCGCACACCAACCACACAAACCCCAAAATGAAATAAATGCTGTTAAACACATTTATTAACATTTAAATTTTTCTTCTGCAGGAAATCAAAATAATCACTACAGGCAAGCACCAACAGAAACACCTCAGCATAAAAAAAGGTCAACATATTCAAACATGTAAGTATAATGTTGTATATAAAAACCTGTATTAAAATTTCTCATAGCATTTGAAACATCATAATGACTGAAGGTGCCAGATTCATAACTTCCCAGAAAGGAACATTTGTATTATGTTATATGGGATATGTCTACACCCAGGAGAAACAGACAGGCGACAAAGTTAATTGGAAATGCAGCAAATATTATTCAAATGCATGTTACAGGAGGGCTACAACTAAAGAAACTACTGTTTTACATGTTAAGGAACATAAGCACCCCCCTAACATAGCTGAAATAGAAGTGAGAGACACTTTAGACACTCTGAAAGAAGCTAGCACTAGCTCTCAAAGACCTACTACTGAAATATTAAAAGATGTACTCCCCAGAGTTCCACAACATGTAACTGGCCAATTACCCTCTGTCTCAACGCTGAAAAGGCTAATAGCTAGAACAAAAAAAGCAACTGTTGCCACCCCACCTATTCCCAAAACTTTCAGTGAAATACAAATACCGCCTGAACTCACTGTAAGTCATAATGAAAAGGAATTTCTACTTTATGACAATAAATCTAATGACAAAAGAATTATTATATATGCAACTCCCACAAACTTACTTGAACTACAAAATTGTGAGACATGGATGATGGACGGAACATTTAGAATATGTCCCAAACCATTTTCCCAATTATATGCAATTCATGGACTGTATCACAATTCCAACATACCCTTTATATATGCCCTGTTACCAAACAAACAAACCACTACCTATGTAGAACTCTTAACAAAAGTAAAGCAAGAAACTGATAATTACTACCCTCAAAAAAATATCATAGACTTTGAACAGTCAATGATACAAGCCATCCTGAAAAACTACCCTCACATCAATCCAAGGTTGCTATTACCACTTTAACCAATGCATTTGGAGACACCTTCAAAAATCTACGCTCAGTGTAGAATATGCTACTAATAGCAATGTTGCATATGAAATAAAAAAACTAATTGCAGTAGCATACGTCCCCATAACAGATGTAGCAGAACACTACAATCTCTTAATAGAAAGCCCCTACTGCCAAACAAATGAACAAAAACTAAGGGCCTGATTACGATGCCGGACGGAAAAGCCTTCCGTCCTCCATGGTGTCGTGAAAATACCTCCCGCATGACCCGCGGCATTACCGTCGGCCAAATTACGATGCAATGTACGCAAAATCACACCGCGGCGGACGGATGTCACAAAAGACCGTCCACCACGGTCGGAAAAGCTGCAAATCCGACCGCGGCGGACGGGGAAAGCTGTCCAACGTGTTGAAAAGGCCGCTCCTGCTGCAACATGACTGCACGGCCAATTACGATGAGAATGCGGAGCTGGCGGACTGAGCACTGCGTCCGACCGCCGCGCACGCACATAGGCCAAATGAATAGCGGACGGAACCAACTTCACAACAATGCCCGAAGTGTGCCTGTACTCCCTGCCGCCCTCAATCACAATACAAACGCCACAATGATACACCCGAACTTGCTCCTGGTAAGGAAAGCCATGCGCAGCATGGAAGAGACATCCGGAGGTCATCACTCATGTGGACACACCCACATACCACAGTATGAAACCAACCCCTTCCTGGATCAGCATCCTTTGCACACCACAAGCCGAGACAGAGAGACAGGACACACCTCACACACTTTACATATCTCCACCACTACCTTGCACCCTGCACCCCTCATTCAATTGCACCATGCCCTCCAAGACAATGCCCAAATCCACCGACTCAGAGTTGAGAGTGACGGTAGACGAGATAATCAGGGTAGAACCACATTTGTCTGGGCACCTGGTCCAACACACCCTACTTGCGCGCAAGACTCAGATGTGTGCAAAGATCCACAGCAAAGTCAATGCCGCAGGGACCACCCTACGCACTGTGCGTGACATCAGGAAGCAGTGGGGCGACCTCAAGGGCCGGGTCAAGCAGCAGCTACAGGGAGGGGTGAGTCACACCACGGTGAATCTTCAGACACCTCTGAGCATGCAGCAGGTTCCGCCCCCGGCCAAACGGCAGAGGGGGTGTCCGAAAAAGACCCCGTCAGGATCACGTGGCACAGCACCGTGCCATACCAGTTCTCGGAGCAACCCTGATGTCACCACTGTAACACTGAGCATTGACTGTCGTTGTAAATACCAAACCACATTGCCACAAGGATGGGAGTGTTCACTTGGACTTCGGAACTCTACCATTGTGTGTCCTACCCTAACTATCCATGTACCATCACCTCCTACTTCACCCCTCACCTGTCACACATCGCAAAATAAACACAAATCACAACAGTATGCCTTCGTGTCAAGAGCATTCTCATCACAGTAAGTGGCATGTAGACTCACATTGCAATGTATCCGAATATGTAAAAGTGAAAATCCATTGAGGGAGTGGAGGTACCTGGAAAGACACAAGGAAACAACAGTGCGTTGCCATACTATGCAATAACCGCAAAAGCACACCACGAGGCAACACTGTACAATATGCATTACAGACAACACCAGCAAACACCATCAACATGGACAGCAGGGGGACTGGAGCACATGACTGCACCTCCCAACACAGTTTCGCCCTTAGCATCCTGGTGAATGCAGTCCAGTTGAAAAGCTCACTTCTGTCACCGTTGTCGTGTGTCACCTAGGTTGGTGCAGGTCAGTGCTGTGAATCTCTAGACACATGTGTGTCGCGTTATTCTCCCACATCAGTAGGGGTAAGATACATTGTGATCGGTGTCTGCTGAGGAAGCTGCTCGATTCTACTCGGGTCTCAGTAGCTCTCCCTGCCCAACTCAGGTGAAACACCTCAGTCACATGACAAGTAAGCATCATGACTGAACTGCATATACCAGAATGCCAAGGGGTGAACTGTGCTGGGAGGTGTAGCAGTGTGCTCCCATCCCCCTAATAACATCAGCATGGACATGACGGAAGTTGTCACAGATCACACAGCGCAGAACAATGCAATCCTTAGCAGTGTGCCCACAAGAGCCAGCATCACAACACATCCTGTCATGTGGACGATGATGACATTGTCGCATTCACACACTCAAGTACTGTTGCACCGGGATTTTCAAGTGACATGTACGGTCTATGCATGTTTACCCACATGTACACCAGTCCCTGACAACATACCCACGCTAAACCTGTTTTACAAACAAAGTTATCTTCTCCTGAATGGGCACAAGTGCTGCGGTCACAGGGCAGGCATCGCGTATATAGGAACTGTTGCACGCCGTGTTCCTTGCTGTAGCAATGTCCTCCTCACTCCCCCATATGTGATTGTGGATATCCATTTGTGGCCTTACATTCCCCCAGCAAAAGCGGACTTCAATAAGTGTGCAGGCACAATGGGCTTCTGTGTCAACAAGTAGTCGCTCCCACATCAGCCCTGTGACCTTCGAATTCCAGGTGCCTCGACCGTCCCGTGCGATTCAGTCACTGCTGAACACGGCACTCCCACTTTTTTCCGGGGGACTGACGCAAGATACATTAAAAGCCTCTGATACTGAAGGCCGTTGCACACTTTTTTGAAACATGTGGGCTCTGGCCTTGTCCCTTCGTTTCATGCGATCTCTGGAGTTATATCGGGTGTCATTCCTCCAATTTCCCGACTGCATTTAGCGGTTTGATATCACTACTTGTGGCTGTACAGCTGAGCGCTGATTCTGAGAGTGCTCTCACGCCATGTCTGCCCGTCCTGTGGTCCAGTCAAACCCCGGTCAGTTGCAACTGTACCGTGACCACATGCAGCTCCTCTTTGGATGTGTCCCATTAGCTGTCCTACGCATCAGTTATAGACTAACCTTCCGCTATGCCTATTTCACCTGCGTGCAGCCTGTGTTCTACTGCCGAAGATGCCCCTTTCAGTGGTCCCTGGATGTCTGCCTTTCCAACACATCCCTTGATGCCCTGGATCATGAGCTGTGGGTGAGTCCTTTGTTAGTCCATGATCACTACTGCTCCGGTGATACCCGTTTGTGGGATGCCTTCCAATGTGTCAGACAGGCTGACAGCTGCGCCTGTGCGTTTGCGCAAAGGCTCCAGTGCCATGCCTACATCGAACCTCTCCCCGGGCGCCATGGGATGATCCTTTCATCCTCGTGGTGCGAGGAGCACATCTGTTCCTTCAAACTGCTGGATTGGATGGCGGTCCTTTTTGCTGGAGATGATTTGGATCGTCTTTTGGAACTGATTGCCTTCGAGGCTACCTGTGCCTTCTTGGATTCGTAACTACTTAACAGCAACAGGAACTGTTGGTGACTAATTCAATGTCCTTTTAACTTTTTCACGCCTACTAACAGGAATTGTCATTCAGCTCTCTGACTTTTGCCCTATCTGCATTTGCTTTGACTCTGCTGACCTCTGCGGTCTGTTTCGCTTGGTACCTGAGCAACGGGGAGGCTGTCATCTGACCGTCATGGACATTGTCGACTGGCATGAGCCCGGCTTCCATCATGCAGCTGTAGCGCACGAAATTCACATGGCGTAGTCGTTTTGCAAGTACATTAGTATTTGTCTGTCACATGAGAAGTGTCTGCAGAGCTTGTTCTCTGCGTGGTCCAGGAGCACTGCCTGTAAATTCTGTCCGTGGTCGGAGGGGATTGTCCGTTGTCATTCTGTTCTGGTCAGGCCCTAGCACCCCCACTCA
This sequence comes from Calotriton arnoldi, assembly GCA_963921515.1. Taxonomy (NCBI): domain Eukaryota; kingdom Metazoa; phylum Chordata; class Amphibia; order Caudata; family Salamandridae; genus Calotriton; species Calotriton arnoldi. The sequence continues at coordinate 184,051 of CAWUFW010018808.1, read as the reverse complement.
ACAAGGTGTCACTGCTGCTAGAGGACACGGGTGCCTTTTAGATGTCAGGGGAGGCGGGCTAGTTGCCCCACACTTTGAGAGTGATCCATCCAGTGATGTGAGCGACACAGCACATGGGATGTACATTTCACCATGTACTGGCTGAGCAATGGGTCTGCTGGCAAAGCCCATAGACCTGGGACATCTCATTCAACTCCTCCCAGCAAGGGGTGGGGGGATATGCTCGTGGATCTTCGTCCAGAGGGATTATTGATATGACATCTTGCTTCATGTGTTATGGATGTGTCACTATGGAAACTGTATATGTACTCGTGCATTCTCAACTTCTTGTGGCACGTATGTTGCCTGTATTGCAACTGTAGTAAAAAAAGCACATTTCAAAGCGTGTCTTGTCTGCAACTTATCAACTTGTGTGCACGCGCTTGCAAACCTCTGAGTGTGTGGGAGAGCTAGTGAGGCACTATAGCAATTGGGTCCTGTGCTAATGGGTGTTTCTGGGTGCTCAGTCCCTGCCTGCCCAAGTACTCCAATCCCGCGCATTGTCCTGTATGTGTACAAAATGCCAGTAACAGATCTCAAAGTTTGTTAGACAACAGCAAGGCACGCAGACACAGTCATAGTCGCTCATTGTTCACTTACACTCAACGGAAGTAGTTGACGATGAGCTGTTGTCGCTGGTCAAGGCCTTCTTCCTCACCACTGTCATCGTCACTGGGCATGTGTGGGTTGGGTGCGGGGGGCTGCTGCTGTTTATCGTCGTCCAGAATCAGGGGGATCCTTCTGCGCATGGCCAGGTTGTGTAGCATGCAGCAGGCAACTAACATCTGGCATACCTTCTGTGGTGAGTACTTAGGTGCACCACCAGTCTGGTCCAGGCACCTAAATCTTGACTTCAGCAGTCCAGAAGTGCGCACCAACACACAACGTGTCCTCCCATGTGCATCATTGTATTGGACTTCCCCCGGCGTTGTTGGATTCCGCAGTGGGGACAGCAACCACTGACAATTGGGATGCCCAGAGTCACCTAGTTGTGAGACAGACAGGCAAACAGTGTGATCTGAATATGTGGGGAGAGCAGCATGTCACACATACATCATAGTCATTGACACAGCCCACTCACCAACAAGCCAGGCCCGCTCGGGGTGCAGATTGGCCATCAATTGGTGTATGGTGCTGTTCCGCAAGATGTAGGAGTCATGTGCCAACCCGGAATACCTTGCACACACGTGTGAGAGATGATCTGATCCGCCTGGCATACCACTTGTACGTTGATGGAGTGGTAGTGTTTGTGGTTCCTATAGATGTGTTCACTTGCCTGTGGTGGAATGAGGGCAATGTGGGTACCATCAATGGCTCCCACAACATCTGGAATGCCTCCCAGGTCATAGAACTCCCCCTTCACAGCTGCCAATTCATCCCTCCTCGGGAAGTGGACAGGTCTGTCCTTGTAAGGCATCAATGCTGACAGGACGTCACGCAACACCATGCTGAACATGGGCTGTGACATCCCCTCGGCGCTGGCCACAGTGTACTGGAAAGACCCAGTACCGGAGAAATGTAGTGCAGCCATACACTTCACTGTAGCAGACAATGCAGCCGGATATTTTCTTTGGGACTTCAAATGGGGCTCCAACTGGGCACATGGGTTTCGTAGTGTGCGGCGATCCAAACAGAATCCCCAGATGATTTCGATGTCCTCCATCATCGTCAGGTCGGGGACAGGGTGTACGATGGGTGGTCTCCTCCTACGTATGTCAGGGTACACAGGCATGGGCTGAGTTTGAGATGAATTGTGGTGCACAGCTTACCCAGAGACTCGCACAACCACAATATTGGCAGGCCTCATGGTCACGTGAAATGCACAAGTGACCTGCATTCAGAAGTTGTTTTTCTTCACTCACTTGACATACTGACACAACAACATCCAAAGAAGTCGATGTGTATGGCATGTAGTACACTGCTACATCAAGGATGAGCTGCCCTGTGTGAGAAATTTGCGTAACAGACATTGCAATGTTCACCTGAATGAGGCACAAATGCACATGGATTGTGTATACATGCCCACATGGCTGCCAATGAGCGATGATGTCGGTCAGAGCTATGTTTGTTTGTTCCACATGTGCACTCCTATGACGTGTGTGTGAACATTAACAGGCACTGGCAGCTGTGCACACTGCACGCCACACCAGTATGTGTGTTGGGAGTGCTAGGGGTTACAAGTATGTCTGATTTGCAGACAGTGGACACCTCTGATTGTCTGCCTACATCACTGGCCCTTCACAAGTCGACCCCTGGCCAATGGACGCCAGTCATTTGTCAAGGGATGTACAAGCGATGTTCACAGCAGTCGCGGTCCATGTAGGAGTGCCGGCCGGGCGGTGACGTGGGGCGGGGGAGGGGCAGGGTGGGGGGTGGCGATGCAGTGCGCGCAACGAAATTCGTTTTATTGATTTAAATGTTTACTTACCTGTATTGGTCCGTAATCCGTACTTTGCTACCCCCCACCCAGCCCCCCCCCCGCCCCACGTCACCGCCCGGCCGGCACTCCTACACGGACCGCGAATGGTTCACAGGTTGGATGTTTCATTACACAACATTGGTACAGTGCGAGAGTCCTTTGTCCTTTTAGACTCCTTCCCTCATTTCGGTCCATGCTGGCCACGGGGCATGACTATGTATGTACTTTCACTCTCCTTTTCTTGGACATGCCATGTGTGTGTAGACTTGACTCAAGGGTCCCACTCTCTCATACCTTCACAGTGTAGTGACCAGCTGGTCATTGTTCTAATTGTTCTGATGTACCAGCCACTCCCAGAGGGCTGGCTTACCCCCCACCCCACAGCCACCCAGCACAGGCGTCACTGCACATGTGACCCTGCCAACAAATGGGGCCGGACGCACGTGCCCTGGGCCAGTTCTCCTATTCATGTACGGTGTCTGTGTGGTTACTTGATATGCATGGGGGCCTCGTACCACACAACATTACACATGGGGTGCACCAATCACTTTAGGCAAATGAGTTGTGATGGGTGATGTAATTCGCATGGCGCCAATGCAAATGCAGTATGTGTTTGCATGCGCTGTAGCTGGCATCCGCGGCAATGACACGCATTGGCCCCAATTGTATGATGCAGGGTTGCGGTCGCAGCTTCCCGGCCGCTGCGGTGTGGCAACCACTATGCGAATGAGCCGTCGGCCAATGGGAGCCTTCTGCGGCGTACATATTTTGATGTTGTGGTGTGCGCGCTCTGCTACTGCGGGGCTCGTCATTGGCCCCAATTGCCTTCAGGGGCACCGAGGGTCACTCATGGGGATGGGGTGGGCCTCGCACTTTGCATTTGGCAGGTTGCCACATTCATCGTGGTGCCACCACGCTTGCTGGGAGTTGTAGTTGTTCAGTGGTTGCATGCGTGGAGATGTTTGGTACGTACCTCCGCTGTTGGGCGCAGCGGCGTCTTGTCTGCGGGAGGTGCAGCAGGTAGTGCAGCGGGAAGGCCTGTAGCGCTGGATCCATGGCGACTCCGGTGGTTTCGATGGGTGCTGTATCGGTTCTTCCTCTCCGTTGTTGTGTTTCCACCATCCGCAACATGGTGGTTTTTATGCGGCGGTGGGAAGGGCTGTTTGCCACATCGTAATCTGTTTGGCAGACGGAACGTGTTTCCGCACGCCGGTCCTGCTCTATTGGCTCCGTCCGCCACCCTTGCGTATGCAAAAAACATGTGGAGCCTGACAGACCGCGGCGGACGGTAAATGGCCTCTGTAGGACCATTGTAATTTGGTGGTCGCAATGACCGCACCTGGGGCGGGAAAATGAGCGTTTTCCGCCACCTCCTCCAGCACGGATGGGCTTCTGCCCGGCACCGTAATGAGCCCCTAAGTCCCCTACCCAACTATTTCGAGGACACCTGGGTGGGAAGGCTACACAGATCTGGACACAGGAGACAGGCCAAATACCACATACCTTGGTGGAATGTATATAACAGTACCCTAAACAAAGAAGCAAAAACTAATAACGCTGTGCAAGGATGGCATAATGCTTTCCAAGCCACAACAGGCAGAACCCAACCAACCCTACATAAATTACTACAATCCTTCCAAAAGGAACAAAGCTACCAACAACTAAGACTTGAACAGTCTGTAACATAACTAGGTCCAAAACTAACTAAACAGACTAAAACAATGTTCGAGCACCTACAATACAAAGTAAGACTCTACCCAAGCACTAAAGGGCTCAAATACCTAGAAACAATAGCTAAATCCCTACTTTAGAACAGTACTACAAAAACATAGCAATATCGTAATTGTGCATTAAATTCCTGAATAAACATTTCTCTGCAAACATATAAAATATAAAAATTATGTCAATTAACTTTAACTTACTTTGAAAAATTATTTGACATAATAAATATATTTTATACATTTACAAACGTCAATAAAAAGTAAAAAAATTACATTTCCCTCCCATTATAAATAATTTAAATTACTTACTTTTTTGTCGCTGAAGAATTGAATCCAAACTGCCATTAATAAATCCAAACGTGTAAAGATCCCAAAACTGACATAAAAGTCCTCCCAAAAAATGTAAAAATACAACTGTAAAAAATATAATCCGGCGACAACGTATCCGTAGACTCCAATCCATTAAAAACCCGGAAAATGAAATTAAAAAAAGAAGCGCTCCAGGGAAACCAGAAAAATAAAGGAACTGTAAAATAATTATTAGTTTACTAGAAACTAATACACAGTTCCTTTAAAAAAAAAAAAAAGCATGCTTTTTTCAATGGCAACTTCCAAACGACAAAAACCTGTAAAAAAAACAACACAATCCCTCCCGCACAAATACACAATAAAATCCTTAAAAAACACACATAAGCACACTAATAACACCATATTCTAAACATATTTAAACATATAATACATATCCTAACACCTACCTATCAACGAACTAACCGCATTTCGCAAATGCAAAACAACTAACTAAACCACACCAAAAACACAAAATCCAAACTACACATACACTATACAGTACTTAACTACCTTCAAACTACATCTAAATTAAGCTTAAAAGTAATAAAATTAAACTTACATTGACCGATGCGATGCAGCTTCCAACCGTGAGCTTCTCCCCTCACAAATGACCTAAAACAACACAGATAGCCTACAAAATACAACTTAGTTTAGAAAAGGGCTACCTAAATGAAATAACAAAATACTTTTTGACATTAAAATCAATGTACATTACAAATGAAATACTAAAAAATGTTTAAAAATTATAATTAATATTACTAATGTACTATATGTTTTTTCTTTACTGTTAAAAAATGTTAAACTATAATAATAAATGTTAGAAAATAAATAATATTTATTATTATACATTAAAATAAAATATGCAAACTTACCAATGTGATTTAAAAAAAATGTTTGCTAAAAATATGAAAAAAGTGTGTTAAAAAATATTTTTCTTTATCAAAATGTTTTCTTACCTTAATAATGTTATTTATATTTACAACTTAAATGATATTATACAAAATATAATAAATATAATATTATTTATAAAAAATATGTAAAAAAGTCATACAATGAGAAAATTGTTAAAGAATTTATGTTATTAAAAATGTACTCTGTATCTAATTATATAATACATATTTACAATGTAAATAAATATTCTATAACTGTTACCAAAAAACTGTTATAAAAATATATAAAAACCAGTGAACAACTACATCTTTATTTGTAAAAAATGTACATATTTACCAAGTTCTACATTATAAAAAGTTAAAATTGTTTCATGCTGACTATACTTAAAAATTATATGTTTATGTTGAAATATGTACTAAATATGTAATGTATCCAGAAATAACAAATGTGTTATTATTTCTCTTTGACAATATATATATTAAAAAAAGTTTAATAAAACAAAATGGATATTATTTATTTGCTTAACTCTTTGAATGAAAATAAAAACTTGAATAAAATATAAATATTGTGTTGTATTTAACTTCTATATTAATTGTTGTTTTCTGTATTTACAATCACATAATTATCTTAAATTATATATCACACAAATATTTATTTTTTTAAACACATAGATAAAATACTATTTACACTTAAACATAGGGGGCGTGGCTTGGACGGCAAGGAGGATGCTTGCCTGAGTTTGCAGCTCCGTCGGATCGGGGAGACAATCACAGATCCCAAGAGGTACAACGAGCATATACGGCGCAAAAAAACATATATGCGCATCGGAATGTTAGCTGCAGCCATCGACACCGGCGGTGAGACTCCTGCACCCGGAAAAAGGACAGAAAGGTTGTGAAGAGCCCAGGACAGCGAGCACAGAGAAAGGGGAGATGGCGGCCAAAACGAAACCGAAACCTGAAACCTAGTAAGCTCCGCTGCCGCCGCCGCCCCAGCCTGCCCGCCTGCCTGCTGCCAGCACTGCGAAAGCCAGAGACTGGTTTCATTGCGCTAGATGGAGAGGGTGTGAGGGGTGCGGTAGAAGAAGACACTAGACGGTGGGACCGGCGTGAGGAGCATAAAAGTGGAAAGGCGAGAGAGAAAAAGGAGACTCGGGCATACGGGGGGAGAGCGCAACCGGCAAGTGGAGAAGCAGCGACCACAACAAGGCACTACCGCGGCCGAACAAAAGTCTACGCGTGGTCCACAAGGATGAGGCCAGCAAGACGCATACAGAGGGGGTACGGTAAGCGGAACCCCCGGAAGGGTAAAACCGCCGCTATCTCGCTATCCCGAACCAGCACCGGCAGGCGATGGGGGAGGCTGCTATCTAGGCTGCGGTGACACCAGGGAAAATAAGGGCAAGTACCGACGTGAGATCAACAAGACAAAGGAAAATGGTGGTTACAGCGAAACCAAAACCGAGCTCCAGTAGATCGGCTAGGAAATAAACACCGCCACCATCTTAGCCAGGGAGCCGAGAGCAGAGATCGGAGGGAGTGAGAAGGCTTACGGTCCAAGGGTGTGGAACCCGGTTAATTTTAATTTTAATTTTAAATCAGGAAGGCGAAGAAACTAGTAGGCCCTCTCGCAGCCCAGCCAATTACCCAGAGCACAAGCGTAGATGTACGCGGTAGTGAGAACAAAAGGCGAGCTACTGCAGTCACATTTGGGGTGAAATGACAGTGCGGGGTGGTGCTTAGAGGTACACTGGAGCTCATAAACCACAACCTGGTCGAAAAGATCTGCCACAGAGCGAAGAGTGATTCTGAAAAATCCCGAAAAATCCCGGTAAGAAGAGAGGGATGAGAGGGATGAGAGGGATGAGAAAGGACTGTTAACAAGAAGAAGATTCTGTAAAATCCCCAAAAAATCCCGGTAAGGAGAGAGGGATGAGAGGGATGTGAAGGGACTGATAACAAGAAGAAGAAGGGCCAAAAGGTGAAGCACCAAGCACAGAGCATAGTGCACGATCCCACACAACCATTGCAAAGACACCACCAGCACAAGCACAGCAGGGGTATAAAGTACGGACCCCGGAAGCTCCATAGCGCTGTAAGGAGCCCTACCAGCCCTGCCAGAAGGGAGTGGTTCAGAAATCCCCATAGCGAAACCAGCGCCTTGAGCACTACAAGAAGACAGACCGCGCACAACAGTGAGCCCAAACATCCCCGGCAGGCCGACGAGAAACCAACACAAAACCACAGTGGCCCAGGCGCAGGGAGAATTGGGCGAAATAGGGTAAACCAAGAAAACCGGAGACTCACAAACATGGCGGGGTGTGAGGCAAGACTCCAGCAGCAGCTTAAAAAGAACAAGGGTGAACCCGCAATATCTGATTCACCAATCAAACAGAAACCAGACATTAACGGCACCCTAGAGATGATCCTAAAAAAGCTGGCGGATGTCCATGACCTGGCCAAGACAACAAAGCAAACCACCGACGCGATACAGCTAGAGATAGCAGCGGTCAGGGCGGACATGCATACAGTTAATAACAGACTAACCGCAGCAGAACAAAGAATAAGTGATATCGAAGACGCAGACCTAAATGTAAACAAAGAGATGAAGTCTCTAACAAAAATCACAGCGACACTCCAGAAACAAACAGCGGAACTGGAAGACCGTAACCGGCGGGGGAGCATCCGAATTCTAGGAGTCCCGGAGGGGGCGGAAGACGCGGCGGGCTCATGCCTGGCCTTCCTCGAAGATATGGTCCCCAAACTTACAAACCTAAAATTCAACCGTCAGTTTGAGCTTGATAGAGGATATAGAGTCCCCACCTTCAGATCCACAATGAGGAGTGCGGCCCGACCAATAATCTGCAAGCCTCTGAGGTCACAGCACACGGAAGCCATCTTCAACTTTGCACGTAAAAACCACCAGATCACATGGAATGGGCAGAAGATCATATTCACGCAGGACTACTCTAAACCCACGGTGGACACTAGAAAGGGGTTCCTGGCCTTACGAGATAAAATGAGGAAGAAAAACATACAATTCTCTTTTATTGGCCCCGCCAAATTCAGGATAAGTGACTCCGGTCGTCCCCACCTTTTCGACGACCCTAAGGAACTAGCCAAATACCTGGACGGCCCGACAGCCCAAGAGATGGAGACCTCTCAAGCCGGGTCCAGCAAAAGGAGAGCCTCACCTGAGCTGGGGAACGAATGACTCAAAGCCTACACAAGAGACTCGCAACCAACACCTACCGCAACAACATCATCTACCTCTTTAGCTACCGCAGCAACTACCTCATTAATTAACTACCTCAAAGTACCTCAATGCACCTCAAGTACCTCAAGGCACACATGTAGTCTTGCCGAAGGACCTACAGACCAAGTACAATCGACATTGGCGATGGCGACACCTCGACCTCGACAGTCGACATCTGATGAAGGCTCCCAACCTACAAGACAATCGGCATATCCTGTATCCCGTACAGAAGCCGGGACAATCTTCATATCCTTTTGTCCTATAAAGACACAAGGGCAAGGGATAGGGTCGCGGGGACCACTAACACAGAAAATAGCACAACTAAAAAAAAAAAGAAATTGATAATGTAGACACTCTTGGGAACATAGAGACACAGAACTGCAAACCAACTACTCCCCGTGAGACGGGACGGCGACCCTGTCGTCGCACGTCCAGCATACGATGTTTCTATGACGGGGGGAGGGGCGGGAGGGGGAGAGGGGGGGTTCGCTAAGCTCTTTGCTTTCTTTTTTCTCTATCTTCCTTTCCACTTTCACCTCTTTTTTCTCGACAAGAAGGTTCATCCAGGTACTGTTAACCTATATAAGAGTGAGACCTAACACAGTTACTAATACAAAGAAGACACCCGGTCCACAAGCAGCTCACAAGAGACCTGTAGCCATACCGCGCGGGGGGAGAAGGGGGGAGAGAGGAACACACCACCCCCAGACCATGGCCAGGAGATAATACAAGCGCGAGTTGGGGGGATAGAGTGGGATTACCAGACATGCCTCACCATAGATAATGGCCCTCAGTAATAGTCTAAACTTGGCTTCTGACCTAAATATAGTATCCCTCAATGTCAAAGGGCTCACCCACCCCATTAAACGCAGAAAGATCTTAGATTACCTTGCTAAAACTAAAGGAGATGTGATCCTTTTACAAGAAACCAAACTATCCCTGGAGGATGCTAGGCTAGTGAAAGGTAACTGGATCTCACAGATGGCTTGCTCACCTACCGAAAGGAAGAAGCGAGGGGTCATTGCACTGCTATCTAAAAGATCCAATCTAACTCTAGAATCGCAATACCATGATGAAGAAGATAGACTCTTGATCACACAGCTGAGAAGGGGAGAGGAACTTATCCACGTAGCTAACATATACGGCCCAAACACAGACGACCCAACCTTTTGGGAGGGGGTGTCACACAAGCTAGATAGCCTTCCACAGAACGACCTTATGGTGGTGGCGGGGGACTTTAATATTCCTCTGGATCATATAATGGATAGGCAGTCATCCTACCAATACTAGCCCACGAACGCACACATCACACTCAAGAATATCTGCTCCAAATTCAACCTTAAGGACCCATGGCGCCTCCAGCACCCGGATACTAGGGACTTTACATTCTACTCCAACCTACACAATTCGTACAGCAGGATAGACTACATACTAATCACAGGGCCCCACCACATCTAATAGAACACTCTGACATAGCGCCTAGATTAGTTTCAGACCATTCATGCATCAGCCTAAAGCTGAGCGGCTGCCATAACGAAGCCATACCCCGAAGGTGGCGGTTTAACAGCGACGTCCTAGCAGTCCCCGAGAACAAAAAAAAGATTGAGGAGGCCATAACGGGCTACCTCAGTCACAATGACTCACCGGGGACTAGCACTACCACCCTATGGGACGCACTGAAGGGGCCCGTCAGAGGTACGATAATTGAAATTAAATCCAAAATAAACAAAAACACAAACTTACAGCTAACTCAACTCGAGCAGGACATTAAAAGCCTAGAAACTGCCCATGCCAGGTCCACACACGATACCAAACTCCTAGCAGACCTAACAAAAAAAAAGTATGAATACAACAAAATCCTGAGTGAGAGAGCAGGGCTGTGGTTTAACAAATACAAGGCCCTTAACCTCTGCAAAGCAAATAAAGCGGGAAAACTACTAGCCTCCTACCTGAAACATAAACGCAACCAATTTACCATCTCATCCATCACAGACTCAAACAACAAAACCCACACAAGACACAAAGACATCCTCAAGACCTTTCAAGAGTTCTATCAGGAACTCTACAAAAGGACCAGACCATGGATCTAGAGGCATGCACAAAATACCTCAACAGACTCGGTCTTCCACAGCTAACCAGTGTAGACGCACAGAGATTAGGGCAAGAGATTAGCGCCGCTGAGATTGAGATGGCGGTCAAATCAATGAAAGATAACAAAGCCCGGATGGGTACACAGCCACCTTTTACAAGACCTTCCCAGAGCAGCTGAAACCTACAATGAAGAGGGTCTATAACCACTGTGCGGATAGAGGGTTGGTCTCACAATCCATGTCGGAAGCCAACATAATAGTCATCCCAAAAGAGGGTAAGGACCTTTTGTCACCCAAGAACTACAGACCCATATCCCTTATTAATGTGGATTGCAAAATATACGCAAAAATCTTAGTAGCCAGACTAAATTCGGTCCTACCCAACCTAATAAGCAACTCCCAGGTGGGTTTCCTAGAGATACCCGTATGTCTAACGACAACACCAGACTTCTCTGCCACATACTGGAGCATACGGCCACAAAAGCAGAGCCAGCAGTAGCTATCACCCTTGATGCCGAGAAGGCCTTTGATAGAGTTTCATGGACCTTCCTAGAGCAATGCATGCAATCCTTCAATTTAGGAGAAGGATACATACGGAAGGTGATGGCCCTGTATGGGGACCCAAAAGCCCGTATTGTCATTAACGGGTCACTCTCTGAACCACTTACGCTACAATGCGGCACAAGACAGGGCTGCCCACTGTCCCCCTCGCTATTTTTGCTGGCATTGGAACCCCTGATTCGTGACATCAAGGTAAACACGAAAATAAAAAGGGTCGGTATTAATGGCGTCGAAATAAAACTTGCCGCATATGCGGATGACATTCTAATTGTAACGGAGCAACCGAAGACCTCAATTGAGGCCCTGATAGACACCATAGGGGAATACTCCGGACACTCAGGGTACAAGCTCAACAGGGATAAATCGGAATGTAAGCCTTTGAACATCCACTGCACTAGGGACATCCTAGGGGAATCAGGCCTAACCTGACAAACAGGGTTTATCAAATATCTAGGTATACACTTTGGGAGCGACCTTATGAGCACACTAGGCCACAACGAGAAACTATTGCTAGAAAAGATAAAGAAACTCTTGGAGGCCTGGTCCCCAAAATTCATAACGTGGTGGAGCAGAATTGAAATGATCAAAATGATGATCAACCCAATGATTAACTACCTGATCAGCATGCTCTCACTCCTACTCACAGATGACTTCCACTGGAAAGTAGACATCCTGATCACTAAATTCCTATGGCGAGGGAAGAAGGCACGAATAAGCATAAAAAAACTAAGGGGCCCATTATGATAACGGGCGGATCGCCACCGCCCGTATGGCGGTGGCGATCCGCCCGCTATTTTCCTCCGCCCGCCACACCTTTTCCCCCCGCCATATTAGTATGGTGGGGGTACCGTGGCGGACGGGAAGACCGTCCGCCGGTTTTCCGCCGGTCGACCAGTCGACCGGGCAGAAAAGGGGCTACATATGGTGGCGGTGTCTGCTAGACACTGCCATCCATATTAGCATGGGTGCGGGAAGCAGCCTTTCCGTGGCGGCATCCGCCACGAAAAGGCATGCGGAGTTTGCTGTTGCGGGCCCGTTGCCGGCCCCCAGGGTATTGGGGGGGTGCACATGGGGGGTCATTGTCATGGACAAGGTGGCAGGCACCGCGCGGTGCCTGTCACCTTGTGCATGACAATGCACACAGTGCATTCCCAGCATTGTGGCGGGCGGTGCTGTGTGCACCGCCCGCCACAATGCTGGGAATGGAGGATGCCACGGTGGCGGTGGCATCCTAATCGCTGCTGCGGGTCCGCCGCACCACTGGCGGCCGGTCCCAGCACCGCTAGGGTGGCGGGCAGCCGAAAGTCCGCCCGCCATCCTAATAGGCCCCTAAGATTGGAGAAAAAACTTGGAGGGGTAAACCTAGCAGACTTCAGAATATTCCAAACAGCATTTCTCGCAAAGCAGGGATCTTACTGGATATCACCTCCTAATGGATACACACCGGTATGGCTACAAGTCGAGAGAGCCATACTGAACAACCTAAACCCAATGGTGCTGTTAACAGCTAATAAGCATCTTCACGCCTCCAGGTCCATTTTTAAAAACACAAAAATTGCCTTACTAAGAATAGATAAGAAAATGGAGAGCAGCATAAAGGGCTCTAAGTTGGAGTCACTCTGGGCCAATAGCAAGATCCGTTATAAGGGGAAATGCCTAGCCTTTGACACATGGCTAGAGAAAGGCATTTCCACCCATACCAACTAGAAGATGGGGATATCCTACCACGTTTGCAGAATTGAAAGCTAGGCATAACCTAACAGACATTGATTTCTACAACTTTTTGAAAATCAAAACGGCCCTACCAAAACCATACTATCGCCCGCTAAACCGTCAATCTCACAGTACATGGCAAACATCAACAGACTAGGTCACCAGGTCTCACACCTCTACAAACTCCTACGCCCGAATTCCACCAAACTTAACGATAAGACAAATAACTATTGGCTAAAGCAAAGCAAAAACACACTTAATGAGCGAGAACTGACAATGTTATGGTCCTCTGCCTCACGCAATAAAATCTCCCCGGTACTTTCACAAACAAGATTCTGGCTACTCCATAAGGCTTTCTGGACCCCTGCACGCTTATTCTCACTAGGCCTCAGAGAAGATGCACTATGCTGGAACTGTAGCAAGGAAAAGGGGGACCTAGCACATCTTATCTACCAATGCCCAACACTCAAAACATTCTGGGAGAAAATCTTTGGTTTCATAAACAGAGCACTGGGCTGCACGCTAACAACGGAATTTTCCTCACTCGCCACCGCATTTATGACCGCAGAACTAAGATCAGAGCACGACAAAGACCTTCTAGACCTGCTGCTGACGCGGCGGTAAAAATGGTCCTAGCCAATTGGAAGGACACAAGCAAGACCTCATACAAAGGCTGGTTCAACTGGGTTATGCACCTCAGAGGTGCGGATAACATTGCACTACAGAACTCACCTTGGAGGCCAGCAACCAGGGGATGTGGAAGTCACTCGACACGTACCTAGACTTTTACGAACCCCCATGAAACCATTTCCTCCAGGTGACACAACCCCTGTCCCCCCCATTTTTGTGCAGTAGAGGCGAACGTGAGCGTAGCGCTACTACCATGGCCCTTCGGGCGATGGGTGGGCGGACTTGGCTACCACGCTCGCCACAAGCAAGCCAGTGGTGTGCGGCTTTGTCCCGCGACTATAAGTCTTATTAGTCTCATTACGACAGAACCTTTCTTGTGTCCTCCTTTCACCCCTTTCTCTCCTGCTTCTCTCTATCACCCTTTTCCTAATTTTCAGCAAGTCAAGCCAGATGGGGTTAGCTAAAACATATATTTCAAAAGTGCCTGTAAACACTGTTTTCTACAAACTACGTATGGCTAACCTTGTAACAGAATTGCTAATGTCTTTGCTTATAAAAAAAAATTAATAAAATACTTTGAAATAAAAAAAAACACAAACATAGATTTGTATCATTGACATTACTACAAATTAAAGAACTATTATTTTACTATTCCCACTCTACACTATATCAACTCAGGGAAACAGCAGGACAATAAACATATATAATTTACTATTCCCACTCCAAACTGTACCAACTAACTGTGGGTGCTGGACACTAAACCTTAATAATTTACTATTCCCACTCCAAACTACATTAAGGGGCCGATTCCGATCTCGGTCGGAGGCGCACCCAATACTATTCGGTCGGGAAAAAAGCCATGCGAAAGCCAGTTTCCCGACCGATCCGTACAGCACACCGAACGAGCAAGTACGATGCGCACAACAGCAAAAATTCCGGCCGAGCCGTACTCACCCAAACCAGGTCCTGTTCTCCGACCGAGGCGAATCCGGAAACGCCGAATCGAGTCGCACGGAAGGGAAAATGCAGCCCCGTCCGGCCGAACAAGTACGATGCGCTTTCCGTACGCGCCGAACCCGTCGCTACGCACGGCACGTCAAAGCATCCGGGAGGCGCACATAAGCTCCGAATCGCGCCACAACACGATCCACGGCTACGAGACGAACACGGCACCGACGAGGACGACGCGAGCGACGAGGACGAAGCGAAGCGACGAGGACGAAGCCAAGCGACGAGGACGACGCGAAGCAACGAGAAGGACGAACGACACGAACCAACCATGAATCCCTTCGTCCCGATCATACCAATATTCTACATCTACTACCGGAACAGGCACGGACGCGTACGGCGCAGAAGGTAAGTCAGACACCAACCACAAAACACATACAACACGTACACGACACATCACACACATACACTGGGAATCTGAATATACTTACACCAGCAACAGCAGCACCATAGGGGCGGGATGCCCATCACCAATGCCACATATGCACACAGGGGCCTGAATGCGCGCCACCACCCCAACCCAGGGGGCTGGATGCCTACCACTACTACCACCCTTAGCCAGGGGGCAGGATGCCCACCACTACTACCACCCTTAGCCAGGGGGCAGGAAGCCTACCACTACTACCACCCTTAGCCAGGGGGCAGGATGCCTACCACTACTACCACCCTTAGCCAGGGGGGCAGGATGCCTACCACTACTACCACCCTTAGCCAGGGGGCAGGATGCCTACCACTACTACCACCCTTAGCCAGGGGGCAGGATGCCCACCACTACTACCACCCTTAGCCAGGGGGCAGGAAGCCTACCACTACTACCACCCTCACCCACGGGGGCAGGATGCCTACCACTACTACCACCCTTAGCCAGGGGGCAGGATGCCTACCACTACTACCACCCTTAGCCAGGGGGACAGGATGCCTACCACTACTACCACCCTTAGCCAGGGGGCAGGATGCCTACCACTACTACCACCCTTAGCCAGGGGGCAGGATGCCTACCACTACTACCACCCTTAGCCAGGGGGCAGGATGCCTACCACTACTACCACCCTTAGCCAGGGGGCAGGATGCCCACCACTACTACCACCCTCACCCAGGGGGCAGGATGCCCACCACTACTACCACCCTCACCCACGGGGGCAGGATGCCTACCACTACTACCACCCTTAGCCAGGGGGCAGGATGCCTACCACTACTACCACCCTTAGCCAGGGGGCAGGATGCCTACCACTACTACCACCCTCACCCACGGGGGCAGGATGCCTACCACTACTACCACCCTTAGCCAGGGGGCAGGAAGCCTACCACTACTACCACCCTTAGCCAGGGGGCAGGATGCCTACCACTACTACCACCCTTAGCCAGGGGGCAGGATGCCTACCACTACTACCACCCTTAGCCAGGGGGCAGGAAGCCTACCACTACTACCACCCTCACCCACGGGGGCAGGATGCCTACCACTACTACCACCCTTAGCCAGGGGGCAGGAAGCCTACCACTACTACCACCCTCACCCACGGGGGGCAGGATGCCTACCACTACTACCACCCTTAGCCAGGGGGCAGGATGCCCACCACTACTACCACCCTTAGCCAGGGGGCAGGATGCCCACCACTACTACCACCCTTAGCCAGGGGGCAGGAAGCCTACCACTACTACCACCCTCACCCACGGGGGCAGGATGCCTACCACTACTACCACCCTCACCCAGGGGGCAGGATGCCCACCACTACTACCACCCTCACCCAGGGGGGCAGGATGCCTACCACTACTACCACCCTTAGCCAGGGGGCAGGATGCCTACCACTACTACCACCCTTAGCCAGGGGGCAGGATGCCTACCACTACTACCACCCTTAGCCAGGGGGCAGGATGCCTACCACTACTACCACCCTTAGCCAGGGGGCAGGATGCCCACCACTACTACCACCCTTAGCCAGGGGGCAGGATGCCTACCACTACTACCACCCTCAGCCAGGGGGGCAGGATGCCTACCACTACTACCACCCTCACCCACGGGGGGCAGGATGCCTACCACTACTACCACCCTTAGCCAGGGGGCAGGATGCCCACCACTACTACCACCCTTAGCCAGGGGGCAGGATGCCTACCACTACTACCACCCTCACCCACGGGGGCAGGATGCCTACCACTACTACCACCCTTAGCCAGGGGGCAGGATGCCTACCACTACTACCACCCTTAGCCAGGGGGCAGGATGCCTACCACTACTACCACCCTCACCCACGGGGGGCAGGATGCCTACCACTACTACCACCCTTAGCCAGGGGGCAGGATGCCCACCACTACTACCACCCTTAGCCAGGGGGCAGGATGCCCACCACTACTACCACCCTCACCCAGGGGGGCAGGATGCCTACCACTACTACCACCCTTAGCCAGGGGGCAGGATGCCCACCACTACTACCACCCTTAGCCAGGGGGCTGGATGCCTACCACTACTACCACCCCCACTCATAGGATGGACAATGCATGACACAACAAGCACACCACAACCTAGGGAATGCAAGATTAAGACATCCCCCCACCACCATGACAAGCGTGTGAGCAGGCTGTGTCAAATGCCTACAACACCGAACATGACTTTGAACATACAATGTGACCCCCTAGCACATGTGCCACACATATATGTGTGTGGCACCCACAATGCAAGCAGCCCATGACCATTGTGGCAATGGGGCCTAAACCCCCATCATCACAGTGACCAAAAGGTAAGTGTGGGGTCCATAGCTGAAGCACATTTTGACCATTGTGGCAATGGGGTCTAAACCCCCATCATCACAGTGACCAAAAGGCAAGTGTGGGGTCCATAGCTGAAGCACATTTTGACCATTGTGGCAATGGGGACTAAACCCCCATCATCACAGTGACCAAAAGGCAAGTGTGGGGTCCATAGTTGAAGCACATTTTGACCATTGTGGCAATGGGGTCTACACCCTCATCATCACAGTGACCAAAAGGTAATTGTTGACAAAGAAAGAGCTGCAACTGCCAAACTGCATGGATCATTCCTGGTCACAGAACCAAAAACTCATCTGTGGCAAAGTAGTGTATGTGTCCCATTGCAACATAAATTGGGGGAGCCAAATACTGCAGTGCAAATGAAACATTCCTTTGGCCATGTGCAGACAAACAACACCCATGGGGGCTGAGACCGTCAACAGTCATCAATGACACAATGACAGAAGTGACCATCAGAATGCAGAACCACATATTTGCACCAATGGGCACACAAATGCAGATACCCTGTGGAGACAGCAGATGTGAGGTGAACAGATACCATACCATGGCAGCAATGGGACACACAAACCATGATCACTGTGCTGACCGATGACCTAGGAGTCCCAGGGACAGCAGGGGAAACACACCAAACAACATACAGCCAATGGCACACCCAAGATATGCCAATGCAGTGGTGCAGATGCACAAACACAAACAGGCAGACCAACACTGTCATCATACACAGCAGGTGAGGGTGGGGGTGCCAGTGTCCCCAGGCAACAACACAACACATGAGGAGAGCTGAATACCAATCATACAGATGTGCATACACTGCCACACTAAGGTAACTCATGGATCCAAATCCCCTATGTGGGCAAGCAGGCATTGACAGGTGAGAGGGAGCACAAAACACACATGTCACACAGGCACGTAGGAACAACAACTGACACAGCAAGTCACAGACACACCACAGCACCACCCCCAGGGCCCCCACAATGTGGTGACCCTGGGCTGAATAAAAATACCACTGTGATGACAAAGCTAAATGTCGTTCACACTGTGAACCACAGTCAGGTGTCCTGAGCAACAAACTACCATCACACCTACACAAGCACAAATCAATCAGCATGGCCAGTAAGCCAAGGCCAACATGGAGGCAGGGGCCTAGCCGGGCAACAACTCTCATCTGCACACACTCAAGACCACACCCCTCGACCTCCAACAATGTGCAGCAGTGAAGTACACATGCACTGGTGACATTGCACATGCACCCATGACTATTCCAGGGTGGTGGGTGGGAACCAAGGTGTAGAAACACATCACACATGGACACTCAACAAGACTCCTGAATGTCTGACACACTGCACACTACGCTGTACATGGACATGACGGCAATACCACACCGACCAATGGGATCCCAGCCACAGTCACACACCAATGAAGAAGCCAAGGTCACCCACAAAGAACACACATAGACAACAACCAACATTGCAGCCCGGACCCTAAGGAGTGCCAGCAGTCACACACACAACGTGTCACAATCACTGAAAGATAACACAAACTGGAAATCACATGACAGGGGCAAACAACAAGTGCCAAAGGGAAACCTGACTGTGACCCATCTGCGTCTGCACACAAACTCTGCCCTGACAGCAAACACACCTATGGGTGACACCCTGATGACCAGTAATGTGCCATGCACCCACATCACAGAGAACACAGGGAGAAGACTTTGGGGGAACATAGCTCAAGTCAGCAAGCATCACAAACAGGTACAACACTAGGGATCACAGCATGCGCAGATGAATGGAAGTGAACACACAGACATGCACATACAACACACACCTTGGGCGCAGGCAATGTCACACGTGTACACACTGCCATGAGGGGACTCCACTCCTGTGTGAGGAAAGCTGTGCCATATGTTGCCTCAGTAGGGCCCCATCATGTCAGCTGAGCACTTGGTCACACAATCAACAATTAGCACCAAATGAGGGCTCCCATCACATCAGCCTGGTCATGGATGTGCCAACGGAATCATCAGCACAGATCCAACACACTTGTATAGCAATGTTGCACTGACTACACGGATGAGTCCCTCCCCATTGATGCCCAAACCTGCATGTCCACTGGAGATGGCAACACGGTCAGGGAAGTAGACAAATGCAACGATGGCAGGCACAACAGATGTGCAGGGGTGGAAGCCACAGATATGAAATTGCCAATGTAAGTAGGAAACCCATTGCCAAATACTGAACACATGACACCCTCAGATGCTGCTATTGATGACATGGATACACCACATGATAGGACACATTCCCCCTGGACCACATGGGTTCCTGCACAGTAACACTTCATAATCATGAGACCAGATATCACCATCACTGCAGCAAGGGCATGGTTAGCTGCACCAACAACATGTACATCTGAAGCATGAGCACTAGAGAAAAGAAAGTTGCTTTATTCAGCATATGTGTTGTTTGATAACGACGTCCAGAAGAAATTAGAGCAAAGGCCAATGGCCAGTCCATTGTCAAAGTTCAAACAGGGTGACACTGGCAGATGTCACCCTACGCATGCCTGCACAATACCAGGGACAATCCACTAGGAGGGGCAACCGGGGGGCAGGCCAGGCACCGCAGGGACAGGATCAGGGCTCACCAGGGGAGTCAGGGAAGGGGTGGTGGGTGCTGGAGAGCCACTGACAACTGCAGTGGAGGTGTCTGACATGGTGTGTGCCGGCACAACTGGGGGGCATGACTCAGATGTCGTGGGTGCCGGCACAACTGCAGTGGACCCTGCAGATGGGGTGGACAGGTCCGCCACTGCAGTGCCCAAGTCAGACAGGGCGGTAGTGGACTCCACTGCAGTGCCTACCTCCAGGGGAGGAGAATGGGGAACAGGCAAGGTGGGTTGGACAGAGGGGAGGACACCCTCACCACATCAGTGGCACAGACAAGCGCAGCGGGGGTGTGGTGCTGGGAGAGCAAGTGGCAGGGGAGAAGGCCGGATCCTCTTGGGGATGGTATATCTGTGGGTGGGGGAACCTGGGGCAGGGTGTGGTGGGGGCACCTGTGCAGTGGGGGCCTGAGGGATGGAGGACGGAGACCTTGTGCCTGAGCTGCAGGGCGGTGGCGGGGTCTTGCTCTTACCACTCCGGGGGGACTTGCGGGTGGGGGCCTCAGTCCGTCTGCGCCTGGGGGAGGGTGTCCGGGGGCGAGGGGCACTCTGCTCCGTGTGGGTGGGCTTCCTCTTCCCCCGGGATGCTGGGGCAGCTTCATCGGTGGGGAAGAGGCCGAGGTCACAGAGGAAGAGCTGCTGTGACTTTGGGGTTGCAGGTGAGGCAAGGGAGGGTGCTTTGGAGGGAGAGGGAACTGAGGACTGCGCAGTGCATGTGGATGCGTGTGTGTGTTCCAGGGCCCCATCCCCTGTGAGTCTGGCTTCAGTCCCCTGAATGTGCGTGCGTGTGCGTTTTGTCATTGGCGTGTGTGTCAGTGTGCTGGATGTGTGTGTGCTGGTGTGTGCCTGTGCCGGTGTGTGTGTGCCTGGGATGGGTAAGGTGCTGGGGAGTGTGGATGGAGCAGAGGCAGGAGGGGTGAGGGACCGTTTGAGGAGGGACACTGCTGCCGTCAGGGAGGAGTCCATGGACCTATTGCCCCTCTGTAGGTCAGACATGCCCGATGAGATGCCCTCCATGAACGACACCAGCTGAGTCAACAGCGCGGTGTGCGCATGGAGGACACTCAGCATGGCTGTCTGCCCTACATGGAGCTGGCGAAGGAGGTACACAGACTCCTCACTCAGGGCAGCAGGGGACACAGGGGCAGGGGTGCGGTGCCTGGCCCAAAGGAGACACGCTCCCGGACATGGGAGCCTCCACGGACCTGGGGAATGGGAGCCGATGGGAGGGCGGTGGTGGTGCTGGTGGTGGCGGGGACAGCAACACTAGCTGGGGTGTGGTGGCTGCTGACACCCGCCTCCACAAGGGAGTCATCCTCCGAGTTGCTCTGGTCCTCAGCTGAGGTGGATGCTGCTGAGGACTCCTCGGTGTGGCTCCCCTCGCCCTCCGTGCCACTGGGTCCCTCCGACCACTCCTCGGCTGCTGACCCAGTCTGGCTCTCCGGCTCCTCCTGGTCCGTGGAGCTGTCCCCTTCCGTGGCCGTGGATGTATCTGCAAACAATGGGGAAACAGACAGACATCAGTCACCTGCACATAACGCACACACCACTGTGAGCACAGCACATCACAGAGCAAGCCCTGGCATCATTAGTTGTACATTGCTAAAAGTGCACTAATTGAACAGGAGAAGTCAATTGTCAGTCTGATGCCAAGCATGGCACTCACATCCCACATGGCCTTGCACCCATCTGTCTGGTGTCTGTTGGATTGCAACACCCCAGTGTTGACACATGCACCAAGTACACAGTAGTTGGACAGTGCAGAGGACACGGTGTGGACACATCACAGCTCTTGCCACTGAGTCAGTACAGGTTTACGGATGTAAGGGATGCCCAGAGTCAAATAGGAAATGCATGTGATGCATACCAGCGACAGACACCATGATGCACCCATGTCCTGATAGCCAGCGCCACTATGGTGTGCATGTAGCACATGTCACTCCCCTGCAGGATCACCAATCAGTAGACACATGCCATGGCGGAGGCATGACTGCAAAGTCATACATCACTGTCTCAGTGATGTATGACTTTGCAGCCAGACAACAACACTCTGCACTGTGTCACAATAGTAGGTCATGGGGAATGCAAGTCCTGGAGCTGCACAAGTGCACATGTACATCCCCCCACAACACATCCTCTTAACCCTCATCTGTCCAGGTCATACCTATTGGACATATGGGAGACCTGTGACACTACCCTCTGAACCTGAGCCCCTCACACTCTGCTGTGCATGGGGAACAGCTGCCTGAACTTCACATTTACATGCCCCATTCTGCATGGGCAGCTGATCAGACACCTATGTGTCACACAAGTATCGTCTCCTATGGTCACATCTCCAGTGGCATGCTGAGCCCCTACCAAGAAACTCCACAGCAGTCCTGGCGACTAATCCACAGCACACTGACACAGAGGCAGACACCTGAGGGGTCAAATCACTGTGCACAATGTGTCCGCTGATACACGGGAGTGGGAGTACAGAGTGTATTGTATGGCCTGGAGTAGGCATGACTGTCCAGCCCCACATGAATGAGGGATGAGCCCTGGACTGTAGGCAGCTGGCTAAGTATGTGTGACACACGTCATATACATACTCCTGGGGCCCAAACATTGTTCCCACCCGCAGCATGGGTGTGTGCCAGGTACCCCAGCCACATGTGGTGGATCAGCTCAGCAATTGGACCACAGATCAAAGTAACACGCTGAATACATGTCAGAATACAGGCATTGTGTAAGCAATGGACCCACCCATGATGCCCACCACAGAGTCAGGGAAACAGATGCTGTCTCCCACCTTGAGTCAAGCAAACTGCAAGGACACAGTCCTAAGTGACAGAATTCCCTGCATGTAAGGGCCACACCTGGGTATCAGATGAGGAGTGGGCAGTGCACAATAGAGGGACATGGCTCCTGGACAACATGACTGCTGTACTGTGGCAGTTCAACCTGGCCCGAGGAGGGCACATAGCATGTTAGACAGAGTACACAGTGCAGTCTTTGACTCACCCCCTCCTTGCTGCTCTCTGGCCTTCAGCTGCCCATCCAGGTCTGGAAAGACCACCGCCAGGATCCTGAGCATGTGGGGGGTCAGGGTCCGTGTTCCGCCCCTCCTGCGAGGAGGCGACAGCTTCAGCTGGACCCGTGCAATCCTCCGGGTCCAGCCCCGAAGGTCCTGCCACCTCTTTTGGCAGTTGCGGATCCGGCGCTTGTAGACCCCCACGGACCGGACAGCCCGGACGATGTCCTTCCATATCTCATGCTTCCGATGGGCAGAAGCCTGTCAGGATGACAAAGTGATAAGGCCATTACTACACATGCAACATATCCGTGCATGACACAGTTGCATATACATGTCGCAATCACAGGGGCACATGGTGTACCCAGGCAGTGCACGGCTGCCCATGGACAGTTTTCCAGAAGTCACTACATGGTATCATTGCATGGGGAGTAAAACCCTGTTCAGAAGCACTGTCACTGCACCATACCTGTCCAGTGCAAGTCACTACACACTATGGGGGGTGACAACTACTCAGTGAGCCTGCTAGCCAGTGGTGTGCTGACTCTCAGCCTTGCTAGTCAGACAAAATGCACATTCAGAAAGGCAGTGCACAGAACACTCACCTGCTCCCCTGGTGTCCCATACAGCTTGCTGTACTGTGGAAGTAGGCTGTCCAGCAGGGCCTGGTTCTCCTCAAGGCTGAAGGCTGGGGCTCTCTCCACAGTACGTGCCATTGCAGGGTCCAGAGGGGCAGAGACAGCAGCAGTGCAGTGGCAGATGTCGTCCTGGAGCATGTAGTGCAGGCAAGTGGGCTCTCAGGGGAACAGGCAGCAATATATATGTGCTGGAGAGGCAGATACTGTCCCTTGTGTCCAAAGTGATAGGTCCAAGTCGTTTGCATCTTCTGAATCTGGCCAATCCATGGAATAGCAGCACCAAAACACGCCCACAGCATCCTTCAAAACTTCAACTTCATGACATACATGATTTTGCAACATTGTTGTGGGTGACCAACTGATTTTCCAGCAACCGACTCGTTCGAAATTCGAAAACGCGTCCGTTGCCAGGCAAGCCCATTGTCAATGGGTGCGCACCGATCGGTCCATTGAGGTACAACGCGCACAGGGGTACAACGCGTACCCGCACACATTGAAAGCAATGGGCCGGCCGGAGGCACCGATCGGTCCATTGCTGTTCAACGCGCACAGGGGTACAACGCGTACCCGCACACATTGAAAGCAATGGGCCGGCCGGAGGCACCGATCGGTCCATTGCTGTTCAACGCGCACAGGGGTACAACGCGTACCCGCACACATTGAAAGCAATGGGCCGGCCGGAGGCACCGATCGGTCCATTGCTGTTCAACGCGCACAGGGGTACAACGCGTACCCGCACACATTGAAAGCAATGGGCCGGCCGGAGGCACCGATCGGTCCATTGCTGTTCAACGCGCACAGGGGTACAACGCGTACCCGCACACATTGAAAGCAATGGGCCGGCCGGAGGCACCGATCGGTCCATTGCTGTTCAACGCGCACAGGGGTACAACGCGTACCCGCACACATTGAAAGCAATGGGCCGGCCGGAGGCACCGATCGGTCCATTGCTGTTCAACGCGCACAGGGGTACAACGCGTACCCGCACACATTGAAAGCAATGGGCCGGCCGGAGGCACCGATCGGTCCATTGCTGTTCAACGCGCACAGGGGTACAACGCGTACCCGCACACATTGAAAGCAATGGGCCGGCCGGAGGCACCGATCGGTCCATTGCTGTTCAACGCGCACAGGGGTACAACGCGTACCCGCACACATTGAAAGCAATGGGCCGGCCGGAGGCACCGATCGGTCCATTGCTGTTCAACGCGCACAGGGGTACAACGCGTACCCGCACACATTGAAAGCAATGGGCCGGCCGGAGGCACCGATCGGTCCATTGCTGTTCAACGCGCACAGGGGTACAACGCGTACCCGCACACATTGAATGCAATGGGCCGGCCGGAGGCACCGATCGGTCCATTGCTGTTCAACGCATCACTGTATATGTGACTGGCATAGGTCAGCATGCCTGTCTCAGATGGACATGTGCCAGCCACAGATAGCTCCCAGGGAGTGAGGGGCACACCTACATCACGACAGCCTGTCCAAACCTTATCATAAGGCATGTAAGGCTGCATTTCCTATTGTGTGTATGTTGGTGTACATGTTGTCCTGTGGGTGTCACCTGTGGGCAGCCACCCCCAGGCTGTGCACGTGTTAATGGGGACAGGATCCTGGGTGTTACGTGTACGTGACCACTGTGATGTGCAACTGTTCATATCTGTGCATGTGTCATGGTCACATTTCACAGTGGTGTTTGTGTATGTCATGTCACATACCCCGTGAGTCCCATGTGGGACGGTATGTTTGAGCCAGGGTGTCCCAGTGGCACAATAGTGATGGCCCTCCACAGTCTTTGTGCATGTAGTGTTTACAATGTCTCTGATTTCATGTGCACAATGGGAGACAGTCTCCACATCCACGTTGTGTGTGCATGGACTCTGATGTTGTGCGTGTGTGTCACAGACGTCCATGGCTCTCCTGCCATGGCAAGTGTGGCCACTACCTGTGGGGGTCATGTTTGTTTTGTTGTGGTGTACACATGATACTCCAGGTGATGCCAGTGTCCATGTGGCATTACAGGGTCCCTGGGAATGTGCCTGTCGTTGAGCTGTGGTGCCTGGGGCACATCTGTCCTCACATGTCACTGGGGGGTGACTGTGACACAGCATCATGATATCCAATGGGCCAACCTGGGACAAATTGATGCCACCTGTAGGACCGTGTTGACAG
The DNA here is from genome assembly GCA_963921515.1 of Calotriton arnoldi. Lineage (NCBI taxonomy): Eukaryota > Metazoa > Chordata > Amphibia > Caudata > Salamandridae > Calotriton > Calotriton arnoldi. The sequence goes on along the minus strand of CAWUFW010018808.1, from coordinate 158,129 downwards.
ATGTTGGCCATGTATGTACCATACATGTCGTTCCGGTACTGCACACTTCATGTAGTTGTGCCTCATGATGATGTATGTTGGGATCTTGAGTGTGTTCAATGCCGCATATGTGGGGTGACTGACGATCTTGCTTACTTCTCCTCTGCACTGCAGGGCTCCTGCTGTCCATCGGCCATTCCCAGACCTGGCAACGATGGTGGAACGGGACAGCATCCGACGGTACCGCTTCACCAGGCAGCTGATTGAGGATTTTGCAGTGCAGTTGTCCCCACATTTGCAGCCTGGCCGGCCGTATCCTACAGCGCTGACCCCCAAGGTGAAGGTGATGGCAGCCCTACACTTCTTTGCCACCGGTACCTTCCAACATACTGTGGCGTCTGCTGGTGGGATGTCACAGACCATGTTCAGCCGTGTGCTCCGCGATTTCTTGGCGGCAATGTTGCTCTTCCTGAACCGGTACATCTATTTCCCTAGACTGCGACGACTCACTGACGTGAAGAGTGACTTTTATGCCCTGGGGAGGATGCCGCATGTCATTGGCTCCATTGATGGGACACATGTGGCTTTGGTACCACCACAGGCCCAGGAGCAGGCCTACAGGAACCGCAAGCACTACCACTCGGTCAATGCACTGGTGGTGTGTCTTGCAGACATGACCATCACACACGTGTGTGCCCGTTTCCCTGGTTCAGCACACGATGCCTTTGTGATGAGGAGTAGTCGCATCCCCAGGTTGATGGCACAGATGCAGAACCAGCGTGCCTGGCTTGTCGGTGTGTACTGACTTTGTGCCATTGTGTGTGATCTGATCTGTAGTATTCCGCCCACTTTTCCAAGTCAGCTGATGTGCACTTGTCTGTCCGTAGGTGACTCGGGATACCCCAACATGCCGTGGTTGCTGACACCCCTCAGGAACCCTGTGACACCTGCCCAGATGCGCTACAATGAGGCACATGGTCGGACCAGGAGAGTGATTGAGCGGACCTTTGGTCTCCTGAAGAGCCGCTTCCGCTGCCTGGACAAGACCGGAGGGTCCCTCCCATATGCCCCTGCGAAAGTGTGCAAGATTATCATCGTCTGCTGCATGCTCCACAACCTGGCAGTGCGGAAGGAGTTGCCTCTCATCCAGGATGACGATGACCAACATCCGCCACCTGTGGAGGATCCTGGCCTGGACCACGATGCCAGTGACGATGATGATGATGATGGTGATGGTGATGTCCGCACACAGCTCATCACCAACTTCTTTAGCTGAATGTGAGTATCCTGAGGTGTCATGTGAATGATGTGAGTTGGCATGATGTGTGGGTGGTGCTCTGGTGCTGTTGGAGTGTGTCCATGGGCTACTTGACAGGATGTGTGTTGCGATGTGTGGTGACAGGTGGGCTGTACTCCCCAACAGTGTTGACATGCTAACTTGGTTCTGGGTGGGTATCTTGTAACATGTATTGTGCATGAGTTTTGCTGTTCTGTCCTGTACTGCATTGCTTTTGACTGTGTGTCATTTCTGTCCTTCACAGGGTACTTTCAGATTCGTTTGGTCAACTGTGTCCACCGACGACGTGATTGCACATCCAGGCTGGTAGCTGTTGTGTCCCTACAGGTGATGTGCGCCACACCCATGGACTTCCTTCTGTCTACAGTTGTTGACTGTGTGCCCGCTACCAGGTGGGGTTACCTTGCATCTGTAGTGGTTACGGCATGTTGCTACTGTGTAATAAACCTGTGCTTCACTTAGTGATGTGCGTTGTCTGTGGTCACACATTTGACTGCCATTTGCTTACTGCACCTGTGGGCTACTTGACTACAACTGGGAATGGGTGTGGTGTCTGTGCATTGCACCGTCTTCCCTGGCAACATCAGTGTAGGCAATGAGTCAGATGGCCTAGGTGTGTATGTGTTGTGTAGCCCTGGTGGTGTGTCTCCCTCATATGTGTCACGTTGCCTGTACTCACATGCCTGTGTTGTCCTTGCTGTTGCAGTTCGCATACACAGTGTAATTTTGCAGTTCATCATCCCCATAACAGCACCCACGTTGGAATCACGACAGAGGCAAGTATGGTGTATTAGTGTGTTTATTGTGATACATCTGTGATAATAGTGCATAGGATGGATTGTGCTGTACATGAATCTTGCAATCCCAAGTTCCTAGATGAATAGAAAGTCCAGGTAGACAGGATCCCCAGTATCGGGGCCACAGTTGTCTGACACATTGTTCCAACTTGTACTCCCCATGCAATGTGTGGGAGTAGTGTTGCCATCAACAGGGTGAACAGTCTGTGCACAAAGGCGAAAATCCAGAACAGGTTCAGGCTTCCTGGGAGTTGCGCTTGGCCATCAGCCTCTCACTTTCCCCTCCTCGGACGACCCCTCTTCTTGGGGGGGGCCCTCAAGTGCAGGCTGCTGCGGTGCAGGGGACTCTCCGCCAGAGTCCTCCTCCCTCCCTGTGGCAGTTGCAGTTTGTTCGGTACCAGATGTTGTTGGCACACAGGGAGGTGTGGACTGGTTGCTGTTCATCTGGCGGAGGCATTGTAAAATGTCCCTGTGCACCGCCGTCATCTCATGTAGTACATCCCACTTGGACTCCACGCGGGACATGTGGGAGTCCACACGTGACATGTGTGACTCCACGTGGGACATGTGGGAGTCCAAGCGGGCATGATGGGCAGCCTGCTGCTGTTTGATGTCTCTGAGGAGCCCCACTACCTGGCTGAGCTCTCCGGTGCTGGACTGGTACGCATCAGCTATGCGTACCAGTTGTGGGTCTTCATGCACACCAGCAACGTCTGCAAGCAGCGACCTCTGTCTCCCACCCCTCCCACCACCCCTGCTGACATGTGCAGTGTGTGCAGTTGCACGCACAGATAACCCTGGTCCACCTTGGGGGTGGTGGTGGTGGTGGTGTCCATGGCCCCAGGTTGGTCCAGGGTCACTGCGCTGGTGTTGTTCCTTATTCTGTCCATGTCGGCAGGGATGGTATTCGTGGTGACAGTCGTTGGAGGGGTGGGTGCAGGGGGTGCAGCTGGTGGACCTGCTGGTGCTGCAGCTGGTGGTCCTGCTGGTGCAGCATGTTGACTTGCACCGGATGTGCCAGGTTGTCTCATCGTCCGAGGAGGACAGAGGCTGTACGACGCCAGTGAGCTCGGCATCCTCTTGAGCCTGGGACTGGGACTCCTCAGCGTCTGCTGCTGTGTCCCTATCATCACCTGTTTTTGGGAGACACAAACAATGTATGTCATGTTTCTGCAGGCATCAGTGGTTGACACACCTGACAGTTGTGACTGTGCCTCGGGGTGCGGGCCTGTACATTGTATTGTCCTAAGTCGTCACAGTCAGGGGTTGATATTGGTGTGGCACATTGTCCTGCATTATTTGGGCATTTCTATGTATTCTCTGGGGTGTGAACATGGTCTGCATTGATTGTGTTTGGTTGACAGCCAGACCTCCTTCCCACCCACCCACCCACCCAGTCAGTTATCCCACCATGGAACGTGCTTGCATTGCAGGGAGTGTAAGTTGTCTCTCAGGATGTCAGTCAGTGGTGTCCTGCTGTTTGTTGGTGCACAGTTGGCAGCAGGGCCTTGTGCTCCCCACAGCAGTAGCCAGTGTCAGCCATCTTGTGAGTCCTTCTCCACTCCCTGTGATGTGAGCATGGTTCAGGGTGGTGTTGATGGGCCAGTTGTGAGGCTGAGCAATGTCTGTGACTACGACTCCCATCATGCTATTGCCTCCACCCCCTTCCCAGCATGCCCATGCTTCCTTCCTTTTGACTCTGCTTCCCTGTGGGGTGGGCTGGCTGTGCTGACAGGATGGCTGGGAGTGTTGTCCTGGCAGTTGTTTGGCTAAGAGTCCCAAGAGTGTCCCTGTGCTTCACACAACATAACCCAGGGTGGTGGTGCTTTGTGGGATCTTGTGTTAGGATGGAGGGCATTGCATTCTACCAGGTGGGTACTGTGGAGTTTGTGTGGGGGGGTGTGAGGGGAGGTGCTGGTGACTATAGTCAGTGCTGCAAGTCCCCCTTCCCACCCAGCCAGCCAGATATCCCACCATGGAACGTGCTTGCATTGCAGGGAGTGTAAGTTGTCTCTCAGGATGTCAGTCAGTGGTGTCCTGCTGTTTGTTGGTGCACAGTTGGCAGCAGGGCCTTGTGCTCCCCACAGCAGTAGCCAGTGTCAGCCATCTTGTGAGTCCTTCTCCACTCCCTGTGATGTGAGCATGGTTCAGGGTGGTGTTGATGGGACAGTTGTGAGGCTGAGCAATGTCTGTGACTACGACTCCCATCATGCTATTGCCTCCACCCCCCTTCCCAGCATGCCCATGCTTCCTTCCTTTTGACTCTGCTTCCCTGTGGGGTGGGCTGGCTGTGCTGACAGGATGGCTGGGAGTGTTGTCCTGGCAGTTGTTTGGCTAAGAGTCCCAAGAGTGTCCCTGTGCTTCACACAACATAACCCAGGGTGGTGGTGCTTTGTGGGATCTTGTGTTAGGATGGAGGGCATTGCATTCTACCAGGTGGGTACTGTGGAGTTTGTGTTGGGGGGGGTGTGAGGGGAGGTGCTGGTGACTATGGTCAGTGCTGCAAGTCCCCCTTCCCACCCAGCCAGCCAGATATCCCACCATGGAACGTGCTTGCATTGCAGGGAGTGTAAGTTGTCTCTCAGGATGTCAGTCAGTGGTGTCCTGCTGTTTGTTGGTGCACAGTTGGCAGCAGGGCCTTGTGCTCCCCACAGCAGTAGCCAGTGTCAGCCATCTTGTGAGTCCTTCTCCACTCCCTGTGATGTGAGCATGGTTCAGGGTGGTGTTGATGGGACAGTTGTGAGGCTGAGCAATGTCTGTGACTACGACTCCCATCATGCTATTGCCTCCACCCCCTTCCCAGCATGCCCATGCTTCCTTCCTTTTGACTCTGCTTCCCTGTGGGGTGGGCTGGCTGTGCTGACAGGATGGCTGGGAGTGTTGTCCTGGCAGTTGTTTGGCTAAGAGTCCCAAGAGTGTCCCTGTGCTTCACACAACATAACCCAGGGTGGTGGTGCTTTGTGGGATCTTGTGTTAGGATGGAGGGCATTGCATTCTACCAGGTGGGTACTGTGGAGTTTGTGTGGGGGGGGTGTGAGGGGAGGTGCTGGTGACTATAGTCAGTGCTGCAAGTCCCCCTTCCCACCCAGCCAGCCAGATATCCCACCATGGAACGTGCTTGCATTGCAGGGAGTGTAAGTTGTCTCTCAGGATGTCAGTCAGTGGTGTCCTGCTGTTTGTTGGTGCACAGTTGGCAGCAGGGCCTTGTGCTCCCCACAGCAGTAGCCAGTGTCAGCCATCTTGTGAGTCCTTCTCCACTCCCTGTGATGTGAGCATGGTTCAGGGTGGTGTTGATGGGACAGTTGTGGGGGGGGCAATATGTGTGACTGCGACTCCCATGATGCTATTGGCTACACTGACTTGGCCAGCATACACAGAATTCCTTCCTTTGAGTGGTCTTCACTGTGTGTTGGTGTTGTTGTGGTGGCTACATGTGTGGATGTGTGTGTTAGTTCTATTTGTGCCACTGCCTAGCTGTAGTTGTGGTTGTGTTTGTACATGTGTTGGCACAGTTGGATGTGACTTTTTTGATGGCATGTGTTGTGTTTATCTGACTGACATACACATTTTGGGATGATTCTGTTCTAGTTGCTGTGTAATTGCTATGTGTGCATGGTTTGACTCTCCCCTTGACAGTGATGTGTGTGTTTTGTGGCAGTTTATTGTGTACATTTGTTGTGTACTCACCAGGCTCTGGGATGTTCTCTAGTCCATATACGCTCACTGGCGGAAGGATGGCCCGCACCTTCTCCTCCCAGGGCCTGAGGTATATTGGCTTGGCAGGAGGGCCACTGCCGGTATGTTGGCTGTTGATGTAGTCTATCTTCAGCAGGTCCCGTACCCTCCTGCGCACGTCATACCACCTGTTCTGGATGTCCGTCTTTGTGCGCCGACATGGTGATTGGGCGTTCACCCTGTTGATGATCCTCTCCCACATCTTGGTTTTCTGCGACATGGGGGTCTGTTGGACCAGAGTGCCAAACAGCTGTGGCTCCACCCTGAGGATCTCGTCTACCAGGACTTCCAATTCACAATCTAGGAACTTGGGATTCTTCTTGGGGGGCATGGTGATGGGTGGTGATGGTGAGTGATGTGTGTGTTGGTGTGCAGGTGAGGGTGTGTGAGTGTGTGTTTTGCTGGGTGTATGTGAGGTAGGTATTTGTTGGTGTGCTGATGGTGTGTGGCTTGTGTGAGGGGTGAGCTGTGGGTGTGTGGTTGCTTTCTCTTGGGTGCTGGCAGTGGAATGGCATTTGCAAAGGCTCATGGTAGTGATTTGTGTCCTTTATATAGGTGGAGTTGTGGGTGTGTCTTTGTTCTCTGTCCCCACCCCCTCAGTATTTATTGGCTTGCTAATTGCTTGTTTGGCCTTTTTTGGGTGATTTTTCCTTTGTGCTGTTTGTGTATGTTGGAAACGTTCTTGTGACCGAGTCGGACCCTGCATTGGTCTCGTACGGTGTTCTCCGTTTCGTTCACGCTGTGTTTGTGCAGTTTTGTATGCTGCGTACGCGTCGGTCGCGGTGTGTTGTGTTGCTTCGGCTCGGTTTTGTATGCGTGTCGGTCGTACGGCTTGTCCTCCGTCCGACTCGGTCGGGTTTTTCGCGCCTTGCATCGTACTTTGCGGGTTGGAGTTGGCGGATACGATTCGGTCGGATTTGTTCCGGGTGCGTGTCGGTCGGTTGGATTCGCGTGTTTTTCCGGCCGGATTGCTATTTTCCGAGCGGCTCGGTCGGTCGGCTTGGTTTCCTGACGTGTCGGTCGGATTTATCGCGGCTTGCATCGTACTTGGCGTGTCGGGCGCCACTGGTACGTGTCGGTCGGTAATTTTTCCGGCTCCGAGTCGGTCGGTGCTTTTTCCGGCCCGAATCGGAATCGACCCCTTTTTCTTTAATGTCACATGTTGTACTCCATCTAATTTCTGGTTTTCTCTCTCCTTTAAATACAACTGTTTTTTTTTGTTGTCTTTTCCTTTGCACTTTTTTTGTCATACTGAATCTGTCTTAATAATTATGCAGAATATCTGGAAAAAATAAAAGTTTTAAAAACTATTTAATATTATTAAAATAATTATATACAAATATTCACATGTATAAATATAAAAATACATTCAATTGAAAAGCTACAGACATATCCATATATAATTTTCACAATATAGTGACACTGACAGCTCACATATGTCCTACATTTTCGCTTTATATTTGCATAGGCCCAATACCCTCAGCATTACTACAATGGTAAAGAACCACTACAAAAGTGAGTGATTAGAGGAGTGCAAGAGTAATGTCTAAGTGATTGCATGAGTGCATGGGTAATGTCTGTGTGATTGTATGACTGTAATGGTAGTGCCAGCGTGATTGGAGGAGTGCAATAGTAGTGCCTGAGTGATTAAACCAGTATATATGTAATGCATTACTGATTGCATAACTGCAGAGATAATATCTGAGGAATTTATGGAGTACATAGGAAGTGCCTGGGTGATTTCAAAAGTACATGAGTACTATCAGAGTGACGGTACGAGTACTGTGGTAGTGCTTCAGTGATTGAAGGACTGCAAAGATAGTGCCTGGGTGATTTTATAAGTGCATGAGTACTGGCTGAGTGATTACATAAGTGCAAGGACAGTCTCTGTGTGATTGAAAGTCTGCAAGGGTAGTGCCTGGGTGATTGAAGTAATGTATAGTTAATATATGTTGATGACTGCATAAGTATACAGGAAACATCTGGGGAATTAAAGAAGTACATACATAATGCCTGGGTGATTTCATCACTGCAAGTATAATAACTAGGGGATTGCAAGAGTAGATAGGAAGTCTCTGGGTGATTTAACGTAGTGCATGAGTGACTAGAGGAGTGGAAAGATAGTGCCTGGGTAATTTAATAAGTGCATGACTACTAGCTCACCGATTACATAAGTACATGGGTAGTGCCTGCATGATTAAAGGAGTGCAAGGGTAATCTGTGAGAGAATATATAAGAGCATGGGTACTGTCTAGGTAATTTTATAAGTGTATGGATACTGCCTGGGTATTTGCAAGAGCACATAGGAAGTGCCTGGGTGATTTTATAAGTGCATGCGTACTGCCTGAGTGATTGGAGTAGTATTGTGGTAGTGGCTCAGTGATTGGAGAAGTGTAAAGGTAGTGCCTGGGTGATTTCATAAGTGCATGGGCACTGGCTAAGTGATAGGAGGAGTGCATACATCCTCACAGGGTGATTGGAGGAGTGCAAGGGTACTGCCTAGGTGATTAAACCAGTCTATACCTAATGCATTCATGATTGCATGATTGCAGAAGTAATGTCTAGGGGATTAGAGGAATACATACGTAATGCCTGGTGATTGCATGAGTGCACAGGCAATCTCTGGGGGATTACAGGAATACATAGGAAGTGCCTAGATAATTTTATAAGTGCAAGGATACTGCGTTGTTGATTGAAGTAGTACTATTGTAGTGCCTGAGTGATTCAAGGAGTGCAAAAGTAGTGCCTGGGTGATTTTATAAGTGCATAGGTAGTGGCTGGGTGATTGAAGAACTTCAGGGGTAGTGGCTGGGTGATTGAAGGAATGGAGGAGTACTGCTTGTGTGATTGTATAAGAACAAGGATAGTACCTAGATAATTGGAGCAGTACTAGGTTAGTGCCTGGGTAATTGCATAAGTGCATAGGAAGTAAATGAGTGATTTTATAAGTGGATGGATGCTGGCTAAGTGATTGCAAGAGTGCATAGATCCTGACAGGCTGATTGGAGCAGTGGTAGGGTACAGCCTTGGTGATTGAACGACTGTAAAGCTAATGCATTGGTGATTCCATGAGTGCAGGGGTAATGTCTGGGGGAGTAAGGACTACATAGGTAATGCCTTGGTGTTACAATGAGTTAAGGAGTAAAAATTGAGGGATTACAAGAATACATACGTAGTGCCTGGGTGATTTTATAAGTGCATGGGTACTGCCTGAGTGATTGGAGTAGTATTGTGGTAGTGGCTCAGTGATTGGAGAAGTGTAAAGGTAGTGCCTGGGTGATTTTATAAGTGCATGGACACTGGCTAAGTGATAGGAGGAGTGCATACATCCTCACAGGGTGATTGGAGGAGTGCAAGTGTACTGCCTAGGTGATTAAACCAGTCTATACCTAATGCATTCATGATTGCAGAAGTAATGTCTAGGGGATTCGAGGAATACATACGTAATACCTGGTGATTGCATGAGTGCACAGGTAACCTCTGGGGGATTACAGGAATACATAGGAACTGCCTAGATGATTTTATAAGTGCATGGATACTGCATTGTTTATTGAAGTAGTACTATTGTAGTGCCTGAGTGATTCAAGGAGTGCAAAAGTAGTGCCTGGGTGATTTTATAAGTGCATAGGTAGTGGCTTGGTGATTGAAGAACTTCAGGGGTAGTGGCTGGGTGATTGAAGGAATGGAGGACTACTGCTTCTGTGATTGTATAAGAACAAGAATAGTACCTAGGTGATTGGAGGAGTACTAGGGTAGTGCCTGGGTAATTGCATAAGTGCATAGGTAGTTACTGAGTGATTTTATAAGTGGATGCATACTGGCTAAGTGATTGAAAGAGTGCATAGATCCTGACAGGCTGATTGGAGCAATGGTAGGGTACCTCCTGGGTGATTGAACCACTGTAAAGCTAATGCATTGGTGATTCCATGAGTGCAGAGGGTAATGTCTGGGGATTAAGGACTACATAGGTAATGCCTTGGTGTTACAATGAGTTAAGGAGTAAAAAATTGAGGGATTACAATAGTACATACGAAGTGCCTGGGTGATTTTATAAGTGCATGGGTACTGCCTGTGTGATTGGAGTAGTATTGGGGTAGTGGCTCAGTGATTGAAGAAGTGTAAAGGTAGTGCCTGGGTGATTTTATAAGTGCATGGACACTGGCTAAGTGATAGGAGGAGTGCATACATCCTTACAGGGTGATTAGAGGAGTGCAATGGTACTGCCTAGGTGATTAAACCAGTATATACCTAATGCATGCATGATTGCATGATTGCAGAAGTAATGTCTAGGGGATTAGAGGAATACATATGTAATACCTGGTGATTGCATGAGTTCACAGGTAATCTCTGGGGGATTACAGGAATACATAGGAACTGCCTAGATGATTTTATAAGTGCAAAGATACTGCATTGTTGATTGAAGTAGTACTATTGTAGTGCCTGAGTGATTCAAGGAGTGCAAAAGTAGTGCCTGGGTGATTTCATAAGTGCGTAGGTAGTGGCTGGGTGATTGAAGAACTTCAGGGGTAGTGGCTGGGTGATTGAAGGAATGGAGGAGTACTGCTTGTGTGATTGTATAAGAACAAGGATAGTACCTAGATAATTGGAGCAGTACTAGGTTAGTGCCTGGGTAATTGCATAAGTGCATAGGAAGTAAATGAGTGATTTTATAAGTGGATGGATGCTGGCTAAGTGATTGCAAGAGTGCATAGATCCTGACAGGCTGATTGGAGCAGTGGTAGGGTACAGCCTTGGTGATTGAACCACTGTAAAGCTAATGCATTGGTGATTCCATGAGTGCAGGGGTAATGTCTGGGGGAGTAAGGACTACATAGGTAATGCCTTGGTGTTACAATGAGTTAAGGAGTAAAAATTGAGGGATTACAAGAGTACATACGTAGTGCCTGGGTGATTTTATAAGTGCATGGGTACTGCCTGAGTGATTGGAGTAGTATTGTGGTAGTGGCTCAGTGATTGGAGAAGTGTAAAGGTAGTGCCTGGGTGATTTTATAAGTGCATGGACACTGGCTAAGTGATAGGAGGAGTGCATACATCCTCACAGGGTGATTGGAGGAGTGCAAGTGTACTGCCTAGGTGATTAAACCAGTCTATACCTAATGCATTCATGATTGCAGAAGTAATGTCTAGGGGATTCGAGGAATACATACGTAATACCTGGTGATTGCATGAGTGCACAGGTAACCTCTGGGGGATTACAGGAATACATAGGAACTGCCTAGATGATTTTATAAGTGCATGGATACTGCATTGTTTATTGAAGTAGTACTATTGTAGTGCCTGAATGATTCAAGGAGTGCAAAAGTAGTGCCTTGGTGATTTTATAAGTGCATAGGTAGTGGCTTGGTGATTGAAGAACTTCAGGGGTAGTGGCTGGGTGATTGAAGGAATGGAGGACTACTGCTTCTGTGATTGTATAAGAACAAGAATAGTACCTAGGTGATTGGAGGAGTACTAGGGTAGTGCCTGGGTAATTGCATAAGTGCATAGGTAGTTACTGAGTGATTTTATAAGTGGATGCATACTGGCTAAGTGATTGAAAGAGTGCATAGATCCTGACAGGCTGATTGTAGCAATGGTAGGGTACCTCCTGGGTGATTGAACCACTGTAAAGCTAATGCATTGGTGATTCCATGAGTGCAGGGGTAATGTCTGGGGGATTAAGGACTACATAGGTAATGCCTTGGTGTTACAATGAGTTAAGGAGTAAAAAATTGAGGGATTACAAGAGTACATACGAAGTGCCTGGGTGATTTTATAAGTGCATGGGTACTGCCTGAGTGATTGGAGTAGTATTGGGGTAGTGGCTCAGTGATTGAAGAAGTGTAAAGGTAGTGCCTGGGTGATTTTATAAGTGCATGGACACTGGCTAAGTGATAGGAGGAGTGCATACATCCTTACAGGGTGATTAGAGGAGTGCAAGGGTACTGCCTAGGTGATTAAACCAGTATATACCTAATGCATGCATGATTGCATGATTGCAGAAGTAATGTCTAGGGGATTAGAGGAATACATATGTAATACCTGGTGATTGCATGAGTGCACAGGTAATCTCTGGGGGATTACAGGAATACATAGGAACTGCCTAGATGATTTTATAAGTGCAAAGATACTGCATTGTTGATTGAAGTAGTACTATTGTAGTGCCTGAGTGATTCAAGGAGTGCAAAAGTAGTGCCTGGGTGATTTCATAAGTGCGTAGGTAGTGGCTTGGTGATTGAAGAACTTCAGGGGTAGTGGCTGGGTGATTGAAGGAATGGAGGACTACTGCTTCTGTGATTGTATAAGAACAAGGATAGTACCTAGGTGATTGGAGGAGTACTAGGGTACTGCCTGGGTAACTGCATAAGTGAATAGGTAGTAACTGAGTGATTTTATAAGTGGATGGATACTGGCTAAGTGATTGCAAGAGTGCATAGATTCTGACAGGCTGATTGGAGCAGTGGTAGGGTACTGCCTGGGTGATTGAACCACTGTAAAGCTAATGCATTGGTGATTCCATGAGTGCAGAGGGTAATGTCTGGGGGATTAAGGACTACATAGGTAATGCCTTGGTGTTACAATGAGTTAAGGAGTAAAACATTGAGGGATTACAATAGTACATACGAAGTGCCTGGGTGATTTTATAAGTGCATGGGTACTGCCTGAGTGATTGGAGTAGTATTGGGGTAGTGGCTCAGTGATTGAAGAAGTGTAAAGGTAGTGCCTGGGTGATTTTATAAGTGCATGGACACTGGCTAAGTGATAGGAGGAGTGCATACATCCTTACAGGGTGATTAGAGGAGTGCAAGGGTACTGCCTAGGTGATTAAACCAGTATATACCTAATGCATGCATGATTGCATGATTGCAGAAGTAATGTCTAGGGGATTAGAGGAATACATATGTAATACCTGGTGATTGCATGAGTGCACAGGTAATCTCTGGGGGATTACAGGAATACATAGGAACTGCCTAGATGATTTTATAAGTGCAAAGATACTGCATTGTTGATTGAAGTAGTACTATTGTAGTGCCTGAGTGATTCAAGGAGTGCAAAAGTGGTGCCTGGGTGATTTCATACGTGCATAGGTAGTGGCTGGGTGATTGAAGAACTTCAGGGGTAGTGGCTGGGTAATGGGAGTAATGGAGGACTACTGCTTCTGTGATTGTATAAGAACAAGGATAGTACCTAGGTGATTGGAGGAGTACTAGGGTACTGCCTGGGTAATTGCATAAGTGAATAGGTAGTAACTGAGTGATTTTATAAGTGGATGGATACTGGCTAAGTGATTGCAAGAGTGCATAGATCCTGACAGGCTGATTGGAGCAGTGGTAGGGTACTGCCTGGGTGATTGAACCACTGTAAAGCTAATGCATTGGTGATTCCATGAGTGCAGGGGTAATGTCTGGGGGATTAAAGACTACATAGGTAATGCCTTGGTGTTACAATGAGTTAAGGAGTAAAAATTAAGGGATTACAAGAGTACATAGGAAATGCCTCGGTGATTTTACAAGTGCATGGGTACTGCCTAAGTGATTGGAGTAGTATTGTGGTAGTAGCTCAGTGATTAGAGAAGTATAAAGGTAGTGCCTGGGTGATTTTATAAGTGCATGACCACTGGCTAAGTGATTGGAGGAGTGCATAGATCCTCGCAGAGTAATTGGAGGAGTGCAAGGGTACTGCCTAGCTCATTAAACCAGTGTATAGCTAATGCATTCATGATTGCATGATTGCAGAAGTAATGTCTAGGGGATTAGAGGAATACATATGTAATACCTGGTGATTGCATGAGTGCACAGGTAATCTCTGGGGGATTACAGGAATACATAGGAACTGCCTAGATGATTTTATAAGTGCAAAGATACTGCATTGTTGATTAAAGTAGTACTATTGTAGTACCTGAGTGATTCAAGGAGTGCAAAAGTAGTGCCTGGGTGATTTCATAAGTGCATAGGTAGTGGCTGGGTGATTGAAGAACTTCAGGGGTAGTGGCTGGGTGATTGAAGGAATGGAGGACTACTGCTTCTGTGATTGTATAAGAACAAGGATAGTACCTAGGTGATTGGAGGAGTACTAGGGTACTGCCTGGGTAATTGCATAAGTGAATAGGTAGTAACTGAGTGATTTTATAAGTGGATGGATACTGGCTAAGTGATTGCAAGAGTGCATAGATCCTGACAGGCTGATTGGAGCAGTGGTAGGGTACTGCCTGGGTGATTGGACCACTGTAAAGCTAATGCATTGGTGATTCCATGAGTACAGGTGTAGTATCTGGGGGATTAAGGACTACATAGGTAATGCCTTTGTGTTACAATGAGTTAAGGAGTAAAAATTGAGGGATTACAAGAGTACATACGAAGTGCCTGGGTGATTTTATAAGTGCATCAGTACTGTCTCGGTTATTGGAGAAGTACTGTAGTAGTGCCTCAGTGATTTCAGAAGTGTAAAGGTACTGTCTGGGTGATTTTATAAGTGCATGGGCACTGGCTAAGTGATTGGAGGAGTGCATAGATCCTCACAAGGTGATTGAAGGAGTGCAAGGGTACTGCCTAGGTAATTAAACCAGTCTATAGCTAATGCATTCATGATTGAATGATTGCAGAAGGTATGTCAAGGGGATTAGGGGAGTACATAGGTAATTCCTGGGTGATTGCATGAGTTCAGGGGTAATATCTGGAGAACTACAGGAGTACATAGAAAGTGCCTCAGTGTTTTTATAAGTACATCACTACTGCCTAGCTGATAACAGTATTATTGTGGTAGTGCCTCAGTGATTGGAGGAGTGTAAAGGAAATATCTGGGTGATTTTATAACTGATTGGAGGAGTGCATAGATCCTAACACGGTCATTAAAGGAGTGCAAGGGTAGTCCTTGGATGATTGAACTAGTGTATAGCTAATGCATTGTTGATTGCATGAGTGCAGAGGTAATGTCTAGATGATTACAAAAGTACATAGGTAATGTCTGGGTGATTGCATGAGTTGAGGGGTAATATCTGGGGGATTACAAGAGTACATAGGAAGTGCTTGGGTGATTTTATAAGTGCATGGGTACTACCTGAGTGATTGGAGTAGTACTGTGGTAGTGCCTGAGTGAGTGAAAAAGTGCAACATCCTGAAAGCATGCATGCATATGTGTGTATCACAACACTATGCACACCTCAAAAATTCACAGAACAAACTTTGAATTTGAAGCAAACCAAAAATTATGTGGCATATTTCAACTGTACCTCTCTAGAGACTTATAAAAAGTAGCCTAATCACTAATACCTTATCTCAACGTCTTTTAAACCACACTTTTATGCTCCATCTTCACCATTCTACTACTACTTACAGTCTTGTCCCTACCACATAAAAAGCAACAACACCTTTTTGCTACACATTATACATTTTCAAATGTATGACATATATGAAAATACGTATACAAGTAGAGAGTGGCTGAGAGATTGAAGGAATGCAGGGGTAATGTCTGGGTGATTGTATGAGAACAAAGGAAGTACCTGGGTGATTGGAGGAGTACTAGGGTAGTGCCTGGGTGATTGCATAAGTGCATAGGTAGTAACTAACTGATTTTATAACTGCATGGGTACTGGCTAAGTGATTGGATGAGTGCATAGATCCTGACAGGATAGTTGAAGGAGTTGAAAGATAGTGCTTGGGTGATTGAACCACTGTATAGCTAATGCATTGGTGATTGCATGAGTGTAGGAGTTATAACTGGGGGATTAAGGAGTACATACCTAATGCCTGGGTGATTGCATGAGTTGAGGGGTAATATCTGGGGGATTACAAGAGTACATAGGAAGTGGTTGAGTGATTTTATAAGTGCATGGGTACTACTTGAGTGATTGGAGTAATACTGTGGTAGTGCCTGAGTGAGTGAAAAAGTGCAACATCCTGAAAGTATGCATGATATGTCTGTAACGGAAAACACTATGCACACCTCAAAAATTCACAGTACAAACTTCGAATTTAAAACAAACTCCCAAAAATATGTGACATATTTCAACTGTACCTCTCTAGAGACTTATAAAAAGTAGCGTAGACACTAATACCTTATCTCAACATCTTTTAAACAACACTTTTATGCTCCATCTTCACCGTTCTACTACTACTTACAGTCTTGTCCCTACCACATTAAAAGCTGTGAGTCGGAGAAGGCAGAGGTATTTTGGGCATGTGATTTCGTTAAATTCGGCAGACAACAGAGACACCAGTGGCCGCTAGACCTCTCTAGATCCCGATGCGGTGTTTGTAAGGGAGGCCTGTATTTATTTATTTATTTATTTTATTTATAAAGCGCCCGAATCACCCCATCAGGGTATCTCCACGCTCGAACTGCTATAGGACTCCAAGGGGATACTAGATTAGAATAAAGTCGATTTTAACATCTTTCTAAACTTTAGATAGTCCGTACATAGTCGTAAGTGGATGGGGAGTTGGTTCCAGTAACGTGGGGCCAGGTGGTAAAAGGCTTTACCGCCCAATCGCGCTCTATGGAAGCGGGGGACTTGGAGCAGAGCTTTGGATTCGGAGCGGAGGGATCTGGAGGGCAGGTACCTGACAAATGTATCCTTTAGATAACTGGGGCCTAAATTGTTTAAGGATTTATAGGCCATACAACAGATCTTAAATTTGATCCTCTTTCGCACTGGAAGCCAGTGCAATTTTTGGAGGAGGGGGAGAGACTCAGTTCTGGGGGGGGCATTAGCCACCAAATGGGCCGCCGTGTTCTGGACTACCTGCAATTTGTTCAGAGAGTTTTCATTAGCTGCAATCAGCAGTGCATTGCAGTAGTCCAGACGGCTCAACACCAGTGCCTGTACCAAGGTCTTCCGGGTTGACAGTGGTAGAAAGGGGAAAACTCTCCTAAGAAGACTGAGATTATGAAAGCAAACTCCCACTGTTGTGGAAATATGTTCCCCCAATGTAAGTTTCTGGTCTATTTTAACCCCCAGGTTTTTTACTACCAGTTTTGGAGTGGGGGCAGAACCAAGAACCTCCGGCCACCAACTTGGAGACCATCTGATTTCTGGTTCTCCAAATAACATTATTTCTGACTTTCCTGTATTTAATTGGAGGAAGTTATCCTTCATCCAGTCCGCAATAGATTTCATGCCCTCCGCAAAGGTAGTTTGAATGTCTGAGCTATTTTTGTCGAAGGAAAGGAGAAGTTGGGTATCGTCAGCATAGGATATGGGACAGAATCCCAACTTTCTCAATAGTCTTGCCAAAGGGGAGTCGTAGATATTAAAGAGAGTGGGACTCAGACAGGAGCCCTGTGGTACTCCCTTAGTCACCTTAGTGGTCTGTGAGCGGAAAGAGCCAAGATGAACGGTCTGGGTTCTTTCGGACAAGAAGTTCCCAATCCATTTCAGGGCGTTCCCTTTAAGGCCTGTTTCCTCTAATCTCCCCATTAGGATCTGGTGGGAGATGGTATCGAACGCTGCGGACAGGTCAAGCAGCACCAAAAGTACTGCCTGACTGCTGTCTAGCAGCGCTCTGATGTTATCTGTAACTTCCACTAACGCAGTCTCCGTACTATGCCTGGGTCGGAATCCAGATTGAGAGGCATCCAGACAGTTTGAAGATTCTATGAATTTAGACAAATGCTTGTTGATGTGTTTTTCTAGGAGCTTACTCTGTAAAGGGAGCAGAGAGATGGGGCGATAGTTGGAAACATCCTCCGTGGAGATATTGGGATTTTTCCTGATGGGAAGGATTTGTGCAGCTTTCCATTCTGGTGGGAGAGTGCCTTCCTTCATGGAGTATATCCATTCCCAGGATATACCATAATCTATGTAGCCACCCCGTGTGCGTCGGTACTGTCTGTGTTCCCCAGTGTGATAAGATGTTCTGGAGTGCTGCCCCCAGGGCTAGGCCCATCTGCTTCCCTTTACGGGACTTCAGAGGAAATGTTAAGGGGTTGGGTAGCCCCAACACTACATAAGCCGGGAATCTGGGAATCTGCATCTCAAACTGCTGATCTATTTCGTCCAAGATCTTGGGCCAATATGTCGCTAGCTCCTTACATTCCCATAACAGATGTAGTAACGTCCCTTCCTCCCCGCAACCCCGCCAGCAAGTAGGACTGCGATCTGGGTTCCCTTTGTTAAGACGCATCGGTGTCAGATACCAGTACATGGCGATCTGAAAAGCAGTTTCCTTGCTGGCTGAGTTTCGTGCCGTATGTTTGGCCCTGTAGTAGATTTCCCCCCACTCCTTCGTCGTGATTTCCCTCCCTATTTCTTTCGCCCAGCGTTTCTGACTGGCAGTAGGCTGTGTTGGAATTTGCGGACGTAGCATCTCATATAACTCCAAAATCATTTTCTTATCGGTGTGTTTCGTCACTAACCACTTCTCGTACGTTGTCAGTTTTCTGTTGACTTTCAGATGTACGTCTGGCTGGAGAAGTCAATGCCTTATTTGGAGATAGTAGAACCTTTCTATCTCTGGGAGGGTATAATCCTGTCTTAGTTGGGAAAAAGGAATGATCCCCTCTACATCAAACAGATGGCCTGCCGCTCTGCAACCTGAAGCCTGCCACGCCCAGAACGCCTTCCCATCAAGCCCTGGGGTAAACTCCCTATTTTCAAGGAGGGGAGTCATCGGAGAGGGAAATGTTGTCAGCCCCCTTCTACTGGCCACCCTGTCCCATACCTGCATTACTGTGTTCGTAACAGGTGAGTGTAGGAAACTGGCTCTATATATACTACACCAAAGTGAGGTATAGTGTGTATAGAGTCCAGGTGACCCCAGAGGTAGGCAGAGGTTAAAGTTAGATAGAACCTTACTCTCTATTTGTGGTAGAGTTGTCGAGCAGTAAGGCAGTATCAGAGGACAGTGTTAAGCATTTGATGTACACCCTCAGTCAGCAAATGAATTCACACACTCAAGAACTGAACTCTAGGCCAATTGTTTTTGTATAAAAAAATATACTGTTGTTTTATTTTTAGAACCAAGCAAGCCTGGCACAGGTAAGCATTAAATACTTTACAGTAATAAGTTGCTGAATGTAGAACAGTTTGAAAATGCAATAGGAATTGTACTTTGTTTGATTTACAGGGGATGCAGTAGGTTGCAATACTCAGCAAATAAATTACATTGAAATGAATAGGCTTTTTCAGTAAATTACAGGTAAGTTACTTTTTACGTTACTTTTCTTACTCAGTGCTGGATACCTAGATTCAGCACTGGGACATTTCCTGCAAACAGGTAAGTAAATACGTTTTGGTTAGTCGTGCGATTTTTAAAGAATATTTTTAGGTTTCAAAACTCCAGACTTAGAAACTTTTTGGAAGAAAAATTGTCAATGCTATCCTATGGAGAAAAAACAGGTTATCGGTTCAAAGGTAAGTTATCGACAGTGGGAGTTAAGGTTCTGGGGTTAGACTCAGGGGTCCCCCAGGGTCAGTGATGCACTCTTGTTACACCCTCAGCGGCACTAGGGCGGCCGGGTGCAGAGTGTTGAGGCCCAATGTTATCCTATGGAGGATAGGGGTCTCCCGGTTGGTGGCTGCTAGCAAGCAGGCCACACGGCTGTGGGAGCAAAGCTCCTAGGGTTTAGCTCAGGGCAATTGGGGTTGCAGGTCAGCACAAAGGTGCACCCTCAGCGGCACTGGGGCGGCCGGGTGCAGAGTGCTGTTTTCGCGCCGGGCGCCCTGTTGTTTGCTATGGAGAGACTCCGGTCGGAAGAAACACTGCAGGCTCGGGGACGAAGACCTTCTGGGTGCGACCACCACTTCGAGGGGTAAGTTGGGATGTCTTGGGTTGGCTAGGCACCGTTGGTTGTGGCACACAAGGCCATGGGGCGTCGGGTGCAGGGGTGCCTTTTGGCGTCGGAAAGTCTTACTTGCTCTTGGTCGCGGTAGAGGGGGTCCTCTGGATTGAGGCTGCAGGTGTCGGCTGGGGTCTTGAGGTCGGTCTGGGATCTCCGGATCTTGGGTCACAATCGCCGGGGAGACCTCCTCGTCGTGTTTTTCCACTCGAGCTCGGGCCAGGTTCGGCGGGTGCAGAGTGGGCTGGATTCGCGGTCTCCGGCTGCTGCCAGAAGTTGCAAGTTGAACAGGTCCGCTGTTCTCGGGAGACTTTTGAAGTGAAGGCAGGCAGGTCCTCCGGGTTTGTTGAGGTTGCTGGCTGCAGGACACATGGGATTCCGCAGGAGCAGGTTCGAGGGGAGACAGGCCGGTAGGGCTGGGGCCAAGTCAGTGGGCGTTGTCCTCTTGTTAGCTTTGCACGGCTCTTCGGTCCTTCTTCTTATCTTCTTTCTTGTCGTTTCTGGATCTGAGGAAGCAAGGTTCAGGGTGCCCCCTAAATACTAGATTTAGGGGCGTTACAGGTAGGTAGAGGGCAGGGACCAATGAGTCCCTTCGCTGGGGTGGGTACACCCCCTATTGTGCCACCCTCCAGTGGGAGGGGGGCATGAGCCTGTCCCTGGTGGGTTGGGTCCCCCCATCCTCAAGATGATGGGGACTCGAGTTGTGCTTCACCTCGCCTCCCCCAACTGAGGGTGGAGTTGGCAGAGGTGGGCACACCTCCCTCCCTCACTTGTTTTTCCCGCCGGTTCTCCACCCAAAGTGGGCGGCAGAACCAGTGGGGACCAGTTGCTGAAAGCAGCAAGTGGTCT
Source organism: Calotriton arnoldi (assembly GCA_963921515.1). Taxonomy (NCBI): domain Eukaryota; kingdom Metazoa; phylum Chordata; class Amphibia; order Caudata; family Salamandridae; genus Calotriton; species Calotriton arnoldi. The sequence goes on along the minus strand of CAWUFW010018808.1, from coordinate 137,696 downwards.
GGGGAAGCTCACAAAGGTGGCATGCCTTTGAAGCTTCCCCTTCGTGAACCCTGCCCATCCTGGGGGAGGAGGCTTGGCACCTCGTCCCAGGATGTGCATTGTTTCAGGCCCAGGGGTCCAGAAACATGTCTGTTGATGGCAGCCTAAGCAGCCACTCAGTCGGGACACTAGAAGTTGGTCGAGTTTCAGGGGGCATCTCTAAGATGCCCTCTGTCGTGCATTTTACATTAAATATCCCATACTGGCATCAGTGTGGGTTTAATGTGCTGAGAAGTTTGATACCAAACTTCCCAGTCTTCAGTGTAGCCATTATGGTGTTGTGGAGTTCGTAATGACAAACTCCCAGCACCATATACTCTTAATGGCAGCACTGCACTTACAATGCCCAAGAATGGACTTGGGCACTGTAGGGGTACAGGGCTCATGCACCTGTACCCTCACCACAGGCATAGTGCACCCAGCTGGAGGGGTGGCTGATCTAGGTCAGGGCAGTGGGTTGTAGGCATGGCACACAGGGATGTGTGCCATGTCGACTCTTCACTTTGTTCTGCACCAAAACACGCAGCCTGCAAAGGCAGTGTGTGAGTGTAGTGGTACAGGACCTCTAAGGGTGGCACAATAAGTGCTGCAGCCCTTAGAGGCCCTCTCTGGTCACAGTGACAGATTCGGAATCCCCAAACCTCCCTCCTCCGGTCTCAAATGCCCAGCTCCCTCTTCATGCGTGTACGCACACCTGCCCAAACAAAATGGTATATTGCTTTTTGCAGAGTTTGGAGTGTTCCCTTTGGTGGCCAAACTGGCAGTGTTTGGAACAAATATAGTGCCTTGGGGAGAATAGACATTTTAACCGCAGCAACGTGTCCCAGCAGTGACAGCTGATGTTGCTTCCAGTTCTGTAACTCTCTTGTGACCTGTCGGACTAGCTTGGAGTAGTTTAGTGTGGTCGTCCGTTGAATAGTCGGAGCAAATTCGATTCCCAAATATGGGATGGGCTCCCTTATCTTAATCCCGGTGGCAGTATTGCCTCCTGTCCTTAAGGCTGTCCGTCACCCATCCAGGCGGAGGATCATTGACTTCCCAACGTTCACTCGGAAGCCGGAAACCTGACCGAATGACTCCAGTTCCCGTAAGAATGCCGGGACCAAGTGATCTGGGGACTCTAGAGAAGCGATGATATCATCCGCATACAGGCTTATTGCATGTCTTTCCCCCCCAAAGGGAACACCCATGATGTCCGGATTGTCTCTGATTTTCTGGGCCAACGGCTCGATGTATAAGTCGAAGAGGATGGGCGACAGCGGGCACCCCTGCCACGTCCCCCTCTGGATGGCAAAAGGTCGGGACGATAGCCCATTTACCCTGATAGTCGCGGTGGGGAGCTATAGCAACTCGCCACCCATGCCCTGAACCGGTCTCCCAACCCGAAATGAACCAGGACTCGATGTAGAAAGTCCCAGTCCACCCGGTCAAACGCCTTCCCGGCGTCAACCGATAGCAATAGGGCGTCCATATTTCTGCGGTGAGCTTTATCGACTAGGTTGTGGACCCTTTTGGTATTGTCGCTGCTCTGCCTACTTTGGATGAATCCTGATTGATCTGGCTCAATGATGCCCGGCATTAAGGGGCCTAATCAGCATTTTAGCGGCAAGAAACCCGCTGAGAATCCGTCCGGTCCCGGGGATTTCATAAGTTTGAGGCGTGAAATCGCCCCTGTAACTTCTTCTATCCGGATCGGGGCGTCCATTAGATCCGCTTGACCCCTACCTAGCACTGATGTATGCGCTCCCTGCAAATATGCCATCATCTGCGATCCAGAGGGGGCCTCCCTTTTGTATAATTCTGCGTAAAAGTCTCGAAATGCTTCTCCTATCTCTTCGTCCTCTCCGACCACCTCTCCCTTGCCGTTTGCGATTGATCTGACCTTCGTCTGGTGGGTACGGGCTCTTAGTTTACTCACCAGCATGCGCCCAGTCTTGTCCCCTCCCACACAGTAGGAGTGTTTGAGACGAAGCGCTGCGTATTTGGCTCTATCAATGTCAAGCCCCGCCAGTTGAGCTCGTGCTGCCTTCAACTGTCGCCAGACCCTCGGTGCCCCGGTTCTACTGTGCACTCGCTCTAGTTCTATGAGAAGATCCCTCTTTTCTTTGCGATCATTGTTCTCTGCGGCCTAAATAGCTATCAATTCTCCTCGCACCTCCGCTTTTAGGGCCCCCCCCATAGAGTGGGCAAGGAGATGTCAGGGGAGTCATTTGTCTCTAAATAATCTTTGATGCATTTATGTATTTGACGTGTCACCTCTTCCTTGTGCAACAGGCTTTCCCTGAGTCACCAGCTTCCCGGCTATCTCCGTGTCGGGGGCAACCAAAGGGAGACCGTCACTGCGTCATGGTCAGAGAGTGCTGTCGGAGTAATGTCCACTTCCCCCACCATTGCATTTAGTTCTATTGTGCCTATCAAGTAATCTAGGTGGGCATAGGTGCCATGTGCATGAGAGTAAAAGGAGAATTGTGAGGTCTGAGGGTGTGCTGCTCGCCATACATCTATCAGTCCCCTAGATTGAAGCCCTTCCTTCCCCTCCCTCGTCAGTTCCCCCGCCTGGGTGAATCGGTAACCTGACCGGTCTTTAGCCGCATCCATGACAAGGTTAAGATCCCCTCCCACCAGCGTCCTCTGTTCTTGTTTGCTCAGGACCTCCGAGAGAGCCGCCTTTAGAAATTTCTCTTGCCCAGAGTTGGGCGCATATATGGACCCCACTGCTAGTGTGTGCCCCCCTATCTGAAACGTGTAAGCCAGGAGACGGCCTCTAACTTCAGCAATCTTGTCTCCCACTATTCCTAAAAATCGCTCGGCAACCAAAATAGCCACCCCCGCTTTTTTATCCGAAGTGGAAGAGAAAAATTGATGGGGAAATGCCCTTGACCTCATCCGGTGCCAATCTTTAGATAGAAGGTGTGTCTCCTGGAGAAGACACACATCTGCCCCCAGGTTCTCCAAATAGTAAAGGATGGCTTTCTGCTTCACAGGATTATTAAGGCCCTTCACATTTAGGGTGACTACTTTCACTGTGGAGTATGTCATGATGTAGGATCATGATGGGTCTGCCGTTCCCGGGGGATCCTGAACCCTCGGTCCCTCTTTGAGCCCCCCACCGCCCCTCCTCCTGTCTCCCCTGGAGCGATCTCCATCCCTGTGACATCAGCTCCCCGCACACCAGTTCCTTCCCTCCCCCTTCCTAACCCCAACCAAGTACCCTCTAACACCCCATAATGTCCAAAGCCCGCAGTTTGTGGTTGCGTGCCCTTGGAAAAAAGAAATGAACGGAGCATATTGTGGTCCAAGTCCCTCCGTCTCCCCGCTCCCATCCACCGCCCCCCGGCTCTGCTTATCTTTGTCATTTGTAGGTATCCCAGCAATGTTCAAGAGCCATCTTGGGAAGTTGTGTACTTGAGTACCGTCTCCAGGACTGATTGCCTCTCTTGCGCCATGGTGGTGGGGTCTGGCCCCAGCGTATGTTCCGTGAGACGCCTCCCTCGGACTCTTTGCCACCGGTCTCGTGGGGACTTGCGTTCTTGGCTAGCCGCCTCCTCCTGACTTGGACGTTCTAGGCCCAGTATTCTGCATGCTTCCTGCAATGATTTAATTTGGTGCAATTTGCCGTGCCATTTGAAAATCACTCGGAAAGGGTGGCCCCAGGAGTATGCCACCCCTTGGTCCCTCAAATGTGTTGTCACCATACAAAACTCCCTTCTTTTTTGCAGAGTTATTAAAGCTAAGTCCTGATAGAGGGCCACGGGTTTGCCCTGGTATGTGAGTGGATGTTTCGCCCTGGCCTCCTGTAGAATGCGTTCCTTGAGGGGGAAGTCTGGTAAGAAGGCCAGGATGTCAGGTGAGGGTGCAGGTGCCTTCCTTCTCAAACCCACTCTGTGCGCCCGGTCTATCCTGATATCAAAGTCCTCTGAGACCCCTAGTATGTTCCAGAACATCCCCTGCAGGTACTGCACCATGTCCGCCCCCTCATCCTCCAAAGGAACTCCCTTCACCCGTATGTTATTCCGCTTGGAGCGGTTCTCCAGGTCTTCCGTATGCGCTTGGAGGTAGATCTGCTGGGCCCGTAGCCGAATCACCTCTTGCTGGAGCTGCTCCATTTCTTCCTCCCTGGCCTGTTCCTGGTCTTTGATGCTGGCCACCCGTTCTCCTACTGCATCCACATCCCGCCGGATGTCTTTCATATCCCTTGCGAGTTCCCCTTTTAGTGACTGAAAGTCGTCTGTTAGCGTGCCAAACAATGCCTCTAGGAAAGAGCGGGTGACAGGGGCTGCGGCTCCCTCCGTCTCGTGCTCCATTTGCGTGAGTGGAGACATTCTGACCTCTCCTCCGCCAATCTGCGGGGTTTTGGTCAGCATGTCCTTCAGGGTCCGATCCTTTTTCCCTCTCAGCGAGGACATCCCGGCTATGTTATCCGCTGCCCTTGCGCCTCGACTCTCCGTCTTAGCTCAATCAATTGTATTGGTCTGGAGGCCCCGCAACTTGCAGCTCTCAACAACTTCTCCCTCCCCCGGGCCCCTTCGGCCAGTTATTACTTGCCCTGTCTGTGTGTTTATCATGCTCGCACTGCCGGTTGTTGAGGCTCCGACCTTCGGTTCCCCATCTTCTTGGGCCTGCACCACCAGACCAGTCCCATTCGTGACTTCCTCGTAGCATTGACGGGAGGAATTCCCTTAGTTGGGCCGATGGCCCGCAGACCCTTCCGGCCCTGGATCCAATGGCCCTCTGCCTCCTTTCCTGTTGCGGCCTGTGGCTACATCTGCGCTGTGGTTGTTTGCCCTCGGGTCGCCTAGGTTTTACCTCCTCTCGTCTGTGCGCTAGAGGCATAAACCCCCGTTGCCGGGCTTCTTGGCCAATGCGTATCTCACTGGGGCTGCTGAGAGCACCCCCCCTCTGCTTCTGCCCCCGTCTGCTCCATTCCCCCTCTTCAATGGTCCTCGTGGGGGGTGTCTTGATGCCCCTGCCGGGGGAGCCAGTTGCGAGAATCTTCCTCGATGGTCCCTTGTCAAGGCTGCTCCTCTCTGCGGCCCTGGGAGTCTCTGCTTCCTTCTGCCTCCCACTGTCACTTTCCCGTCCAGAGCAGCTAGGCCCCTCAGGGGATTCTCAGCGGGCAGGCCAAGTACCACCGGGCCGCTTCATCTTCCCCGGCCGCGACCCATCTGGTAACTCGCTCTGTCCTCCCTTGCTTCTCCTCGTTGTCAGCCCCCACCTCTCCGCGATGTGTCTGCGTGCCTATGTGCCCCTTTCCCGACGGAACTCTGTGCTGTCTGGCCCAGGGGCGCACCGATCTCTACCTCGGGCCTTTATGTGCTCGGTTCCCTCCTGGCCTGTCCTTCAATGGCCGGCCTCCCACTGCCGTCGTGTCTTCTCGCTGGTACTCTCCCCTCAGCCTGGCCCCTAAGCGCAGTAATCGCGCTCACCTGTGGGCTTCTTCTCTCCACCCCGGACACCAGCGAAGCCGGCCAGTCTCCGTGGGACCAGGTCGGAATCGACACTGGAGCACTTCGCCTTGAGGGTTGCCGGCGAGTGCTCCCTGCCGAAGGCTTCTCTCTGTGTTCGGGGTGTCGCTGAACCCCCGGCTCTTGGTGTCACCTATCCCTCTCTCCCGGTCCCCGCCAGCTGATGACTCTGGCCGAAGCTCTGCAATAGGGGAGCACCGGGTTTCAAAGCGCCATTGCCGTTGCTTCACTCACGGTTTCTCCGCCGCAGGGTGCAGCTCATCTGTGTTCCGTTCGGCCCCGCCACTTGTTCAGTCTTCCTGCAGTGGGTCAGACGATCGCAGCCATGCCGCCAAGGGCCCAGGCCCCTTGAAGCGCCCGTGGGCCCTCATTTTTCCGCACCCCCCTTGTTGTCCTTCTCCGTCCACCAGTGTCCCCCGTCTTCCTGCAGCTGGGTTCTGGTGTGTTTCAGGGAAGATCCGGCGCGGAGAGCAGCTTCCTTAGGCCCCTCCGAGTCCGGTCGCCATTTTCTTTGCGCCGGCCTCGTGTCGTCCCAGAGCCCGCACTTGCCCAGAGATGGTCCCCAGCCCCCGGTAGCCGCTTTTCACATATGCCTCCTTCAGCGGTGCAGCTCAGTGCGGCAGTACCACTCTGATTTAGGCCGGATCGGGCGCTAGGGAGCGGGGAGATGAAAGAGACACGTCTTATCCGCTCGCCATCTTGGCCACGCCCCCCCACAAGGGCTCTTTTTAGAGCCAACCTATAACCCAACATATAATCTTACTATTTCAAAAACATATACTTTTTTTTGGAGTCGCGAACCCATTGCGATTACACGGGGGGGCCGCGCTGAGAGTCGCATTGGGGTCGCGACTCCAAATTCGAATTTAAAAAAAACTGCTTCTCTAAAATGATTCCATATTCGCCCCGGGGACCCCACTACTTTTTTTGTTTTTGTTTTCAAAGAGGGGGACTGCGTGCCCCCCTCCTCAGGCCAATAATGACCCCAGGGACCCCATCCAGGGGCCCTGGCCTCAGCGTTGGGGACCGTGGGGGGAGCCCCAATGCCCCCACGGTCCCTGCCGGCTCCCCGCCTCCTGTGGGAGCTGGCATTGCTTTTGGACAAGGGGAGCTGCTGACATGCAGCTCCCCTTGTCCAAAAGCAATCTGCTTCACTTCATGGAAGTGAGAGCAGATTTTCTGCTCTCGCTTCCATGAAGCGAAGCAGTGTTTGCTATGGCAGGGCGGGAGCGCTCCCGCCCTGCCATAGCAAACGGCAATGTCCTGGTGGTAGGCACCCCAGGACATTGCAGGAGCCGGCCCTGGGGGGGGCGGTCCCCAGGGCCATGAAAGGCTCCAGGAGGGGGGCCGTGCGGCCTCCCTCCCAACGTAAGCAAAGCCCCGGGGAGGTGGTGGTCCCCGGGGCCCGGGGTTCCGCAACGGACCCCCGCATTTAAATAATTAATGCCCCGGGGAGGTGGTGGTCCCTGGGGCAGTGCGGGGGACACAGGAGCCCCCCCCCCACACACTTCATTTTTTTATTTTAAGCCCCGGGGAGGTGGCTGTCCCCGGGGCTGCGGGAGTGGCGCGTGCCCCCGCATATAATTAGCATAGCAGCGGGTAGGTGGCGGTCCCTGGGGTTGCGGGGGCCCCCGCTACATATTTAGTCATTGCCCCCGGGACCTGGCCCACCCGAGGGTTTATAGAAAACAGAGCGCGGAAGCCCGCGCTTCATTTTTTTAAAAAACATTCTCGGCCGGATTCGCGCACCCAGCGCGACTTCATCTGTTTTTAAAAAAAATTTGTTTTTTGGCCCTAGGGGTCCTTGTTGGACCCCCTCAGCAGGCCTAGGGGCCCAGGATGTTTCTACCCTGCCCCCTTTTCTTGTTTTTTATCTTTGTTTTTCTCTTTTCTTGTGACTCAGTTACCGAGTCACAAGATGGCTGCCAACACATTCTGGTTTGGAGTGTTGGCAGCCTATCACGCCGGACACGCCATCTGGACACGTTGTCCAGGCTCGCCGGGGTCATCGTCGTGCCGTCTTTGTCGTCGGGGTTATTAAGGTGAGTCAGGGTTTGTGTGTCGCCCCTGCCTCTCTCGGTGTATCTCCGGCTGTTGTGGCATTAGGCTGTACTGTATTGGCCGTGGTGGCGTGGCACGAGAGACCCCGGTGGTGACCCCGATGGTATCGGTGTGTCGGGGAACCAGTCGGGCGGTGTGCGTGGCTTGTTCCCCGGCGTGAAGGGGGGGGATGGAGAGGCATTCCATCTTGATTTGGCTTGGCCGGTGCCCAGTGAAACTTATTGTGTCGGAACAGCAGGAGCAGGCTTTGAAGCGCTGTTAACCGGAAAACAATACAGTACTGAAAATGCTGTGCTGCAATGCTTGTGCAGCTGCGTTCAGCCATTGTGTTATGGAGGTCCCGTGGCGCGTTTTCCCCGGATGTGGGTTGTTTTGTGGCCGTGGTCCCGACTGTGTTGAGTCTTGGCATTGGTGCAACATGGTGGTTCTGGGCAATTGTCTTAATGGACCAGTCTATATATGTCCCTGGGATTTAAATGGCCAGCAGAAGGGGCCTCGCGTGTAGTGATTGAAGTTCCACAGCATGATAGGGGCATGGATTGAGGTAGAGGATAGTTCTCCTGCTCCGATCTTTGTTCGGATTTGAAGCAGCGAGCCTTTTGCAGCTCGGTATGACGTGCTCTCGGGTGGCTGTGCAAGGGGATCGCACAATGTCCAGCCGCGTGGTAATTTGTCAGCTTATAAACTCCCCCCCCCTGGGGGTTTTGCTATTACGGCCTCCAGTACGGCCATTTCGAAGGATGAATCGCAGCGATGGGAGTGGGTGTTAAATGAGCGGCATGGCGGAGGCCCCATGGGTGCCGGGCATCCGTGTGTTAGAGCAGGGCGCGGTGAAGGACCAATTGCTCCATGTGCTTGAGCAGGGGCTTGGGGCAGCCTCACTGTGCCCCGGCCACCAAATGGGAGGTGGCGGGGTATGGCCTGCACCACCATGAATATCCGCATTTTACGTTCATCCTCGGAAGAGCGCACGGGGGAGGTGGCTTAGAGAGGGACCATTTTTTCAGGAGAGTTGCGCGTTTGCACTGGCTCCGGGTTCGTTATTACACATGTGACTTTGTCGAACGGGAACTGGTCTTTCAAAACGTTTAAAGTCCGCTCTAAATCGCATATGCGCGCGCTCTGTTCGCACACATTTCACCTGCGAACCAGCGGCTCCGACCTCCGGTTTGGTGTTGCCAGGCCTGGGGGGGTTGAGGGTGAACTGGACGCGCTGGAGCGGGATAGGAGAGTGGCCCACCGAGGGCCTGTTGGTCGCCGGGTGAGTTAGTGAGACCCCACTGGGGGAAGGTCTAGGGTTGGGGACCCTCATGCCAGTCACACTCATGCCGCAGTCACCCTCATACCGCGCGGCCTTTCACAGATGCCGGTCTCGTCGGTGGCGCATTCAGAGGAGTGTGTCAGCCTGTGCGGTCATGGCTTGTTGATGGATTCTTTTGGGGCAGCCGTGAGAGTGTGAGGGACATCTGCATCCACTGAGGTGTGGTGCACTCGCCGCTCTGCATCTGGTGGGAGAGTATGACCACAGCAGAGGGAGCGGAGGAGCGTCGGGGCCTATCCTCAGGATTTGCGGTGAGCCTAGCACCCTGTCCAAGGAAGTAGCAGTCACAAGATGTATTTGGGTGGTCCAGCTTTGAAAATAAGAATGATGTTGCGGTCCGCGAGCCCCCTGCAGTGGCTCCGCTGTGTGGACCGCCGGCTCACGCAGACTGGGCTTGGTGCGGAGCACAGTGGACCGGGTGACGTGGCCGTGCCAAATGCAGCCTGCTGGATATGTCGGGGCGGGAGCTGTGACTGATGTGGTGCAGTTGGCGGAGGCAGCAGAGCTTTTAGTCAGCGTGTAGCACTGGGTGCGGCTGACCGTAGAATAAGTGGCTGCAGCCGTGCGTTGCTATTGTGCCCCCATCCACATCACTCGGTGGATATCCTGACCTTGCGGCTTTGCTTGGTGGTTTTTGCGGGCAGTGTCAGTGTTTTAGGCGTGGCCCATGGGTACAATTTCTTTGGCATACCAGGTCATGCGACCTGCTTGGGCAGGGAGACTGGGCTGTGCTGGTGCGTGTTCAAATTAAAGTAACTTATCCAGTAAACTTGGCAAATTGGAAGGCCGAGTTAACCCCTTCCAAGTCACGAAAACTTGAGCTCCACATCGCGGTAGATGCTTGTCGAATGTTAAGCGTACGTTGATCCGTTGCGTACCTTTTTCGAGCTCTAGTGCTTTCAAATACAGATGTAGGCCGCACTAGGTATATGGCCCATTCTCTGAGGTTTCGATGGGGTGCTGTGGTTGTGCATCATTGTTCTCTCACTTGGACCCATCTGTCGCCCATGCAAGGGTTGTTGGACTTCCCTGGTGTAATTTTGTGCCCTCCCCGGTCAGGCCTGGGGGCGACCCGCGTGCTCGGTCTCGGGCGTGCGGGGGTGGCACTGCCTTCAGCGCCTGGCGGTGGCTTCTGGGCTGCGGGGCAGGCATGGCTCCGGCGATGGGGGCAGCATTTTGTAGTGTTGGTTCGCACGTGCCAGCCGCTCTGCCCGGGACCTGTCTGCAGGTCGTGCGGCAATCTGGGGCGCCACGGCACTGAGCTTGTGGGGGGGCGCTGGGTTGGAGCACCTTGCAAAGGTCCTTGAAATCGAGCAGCGTCCAGTCTGCTCACGCAGTTCAACATAAGGTTCAATCCTCAATTGTGTCGTTGCTGAGGTCTGACATCTTGGGATATTTCACTTTCTTCTGGTCCATTTCATTCTGCGCCCATAGTACCAGTTTCATCAGCTTAGCCAGCTTGGGAGTGGGCTCGCGATTTTTCATAATCCAGTACAGCTGGGTTGACTTCAATCCATACCTATGGCCTCTGCAGCATGCTCTGCAGGTCTCCAAACGGCGTCTCTTCTGGGATATCAAAAACAGGCGAGGCCGATGTACGTTGTCTTTCTGTCAGACACTCTGTGCTCTCATCTCCCTGCACCGCTAACTGTGTCTGGGTAAAACTCCAAGGCTGCTTCAGTCTCTGGTTGGCAAATCAAATCTATAAATTGCTGTTGCTGCAGACGATAGTGCAAGTATCTGTTTTTGTCTATCAGCTCCAAGTAAGGCTATGTATTGGTACAATAGTTTCGTGGATCTGGCCTTTCAGGATAATCTCTCGTGTTTCATGGCGGTGAATGCTCAATATAGTTCAGCCATGCTCAATGTCTTTGACCATCGACGCTTAGAGGCGGAGGTCAGCTGCCCTACCGGGGGGTGCTCCTGCTGGACTGTGCCCAAGGGAGGTGCAGCCAGTTGGGACCTGCATGAATTTATCGCCACGTGCATCGGGCGCATGGTAGTTGTTCTTCCAGACAAGTGCACCAGCGCCACAGGGGGACACCGTGCCTGCAGCGGCATCGGTGAAAACCTTGCGGAGGGTGTTCCGCAAGAGGATGAGGCAGGCCACGTTTAAAGGGATTTAGAGGTGAAATGTTCTACTGTTCTCGGCTAGCGCGCAGTATTTATACAGCAGTACTTGCCATAAGCAATGCCGAGGTTGTGAGTTCAGGCCTCACCTGGAGCAGGACATTTGACACGATGCAGTCACACGTGGACCGAGCCGAGAGAATGAACTGCTGTGGCGGTCACCCTAGTTGGAGTGAGAGTAAGAGGTGATCTAGCCAGCGTTTTGGGGCGCGATCTCGGCCCCCCCCATTTGTGTTGTCATGGCCGCGGACTGCTGTTTTGTGCGGTTGTGGGGGGCGAGGCAGCCTGAGGGGGTAGAAGCTGCACCCTAGTCCCGACGTGAAGCCAATTGTACACAACACTATGGTGATAGGTGATGCCTCAGTTGGGCATGAGGTACTTATGATTTGCGCCCTGCTACAAGGGTTAGTATGGTACATGACTGATTGAGTGGATGCATAAGGTGTTATGCGAAGTACAGTTCCTACCATCAGCTACGGGGTTGTGATAACTGAGCTGTAGAACGGTGGCCCGATTGACCTAGTGAGTTATGTAATCCCTGTGATGTCATGATGAGGTTTGGTAGCACAGGGTAATAGGGGCAGATGGAACTAAGTTTCTCTTGTATGGACGATACGAAGGGTAATTTAAAATAACCTGGTATGGAGTCTCTTCTGTAGTGTGCCTAGTGTGCCACTGTGGGAGTGCGGTTGGCACATTACATTTACACTGCCTCTGGGATAAGCCAAAGTCTCTGCCTAGCCACCTAGGGGGTGGGCAGGTGTCAGCTTAAGTGTGTACTCCCTTCTTCTGACTAGAGAGGTGGGTTCGGCCATGCTTAGGTGCATACCCTAGCCAACCAGAAACTCCATTTACAACATTGGTAGAGAATGCCTAGGAGTTGTTTGCAGTCCATTCGCAACCGCCCCACAGGGCGAATGTTTTAGGCCACAAGGTCTGTGGAGGGCTCTTGTGTGGGAGCCTGGCGAAGAGCTACGGTCAGGCTAGGATGTCTCGTGCTTTCGCCGCACTGTTGAGTCCCAGTCACGAGTGGATTGTATCAGGGTGAGCTGGCATGGTTCATACTGGAAAAGGTAACCATTGGGAGGCGAGGTGGCAACCTGGAAACCAAAAGAAAATCTCGAGAGCAGTGGTATATTTCTCTTTTAAACACCATGTGCAAAGGCCTTAATTCCAAAGAAGAATGGGAACGATTGGTGGGGCCGTTTTAGATAGGTATTTCTGACAGTGTATGCGGCAGCCTGAGGGATAGGTCGGGTTTAGCCATGAACTATAGGCTTGAAGCTAGCAGAAATGTGTGCGACTATATGGGTTTTTGTGCACTCTCTATTTTTGTTCTATTTATTATTTATTTTTTAATTAATTGTTTTTTACTAATTTTTGTTTCACTATTTTCACTAATTTTTGGTCTGTGGTTAGCTATTTTGATAAAGTCTGAAAGATAAATACTGATAAACTGTAGGGTTCGTAATTTGTAGGAGCAGTTTTCTGCTATCTATAACGTCTCGGAAGTTCCAATAGGGCGCTTATGTATCCTGTTCACACCAGGTGACTTGAGGATCACCGATATTACGTATAGAGAAGTTGTCTCCCTTTTCCATAATAATGGGATTTTAATTTACAATTATGAAAACGCCACTAACCTTTTTGGGGTATGTGGCTATATTAGTATCTGGTTGGTGGGGCTCTTTATACGAACTATAAGCGCCTCTGGTTTGGATCACTGTTCTAAGATGGCGCTACCGGGATTGACTTAAAGACACGTGATATTTCTATCACAGCTGTTGCAGGGTCGGATCTGAGACCGGTAATAAGAGCCCCGGGTTTTTAGGGTTTAAATAGAAGCGTGCTCGGGCTTTGAAGAGCTACGCATACGGAGGCAGAGTACCCCGTGTTGGAACCCCGTTTAAAGGAACGTGTAATCTGCTGGACAGGTAAGCGGGAGAGGGCCGTTCGTCCGGTACGTGCAGCTAGTGCTGTGTAGATTGGAGCTTAGATTCTCAGCTCATAATCAGGAGCGCTGGGTTTGCGATTTATGATGTCTGTCTTCTGGGACTTTGCTCGGGTCATGTAATTTGGCACACATATTTGACCCGGTTTTATGGATATTTATGGAAACGGGAGATGGTTAGTCCCCGGATATGGGTTCAGTATACAATAGGTTATTGTCCCAAATCTGTTTTTTTTTAAACCACTTAATTAGTTGCATTTAGTCGTAGAATATTGCCTGGGCATTACAATTCGATCCTGATTTGCACGTAGAGCATGGGCTTGAATTTGGTGTTTTTTGGAGATTGTATCACAGTCGTGGTGATCCTAATTTCATCTTTGTGTGTGTAGATACGTTTTACTGAACACAGTGTTTGGAGTGAGAACGAGCCTTCCCTCCTGTTGATGTGCTAGAGAGACGGAACTAGCCTGGACTTTTGTATTATTAAACAGGTAACTATCTTGGGAGTCCGCAATTTTCAAAGACCTTAGCTTGATAGTAATACGCAAGGTGTATGTTTGTAATATTTTGCTGCATATTGGTTTTATGCAGATTGGGATCTTATCCACTTTATTAATCACTGGCATAAGGAAGTGAACCATTAAAAAGGAGCCCGTCTGCTTAAAACAAGAGTGTGAGGGTTTTCTGTCTCTCACGAAGGTAAATGCCCAACAAGTGTAGTAGACTGTGACATAGAGCCCAGAGAAAGTAGGATGAGAACCTGATGGTGTCCTATCCCTTGTGTATTCTTTGCAGCTTTGTACGGAGAGGAACGTAGCCTGCATTTCTGAACTATACCCTAGTTGGGCAGTATTTTTATCTGGAGGTATGTTTGCCCTATACTGTTTGAGCAAATGAGTGAATGTAGTATGGTTGAGATGGGTGGCAAGTCCAATGGTAATTGGAAGTATATTTGTTTGTTTAAATGGTTGAGGGCAACGGAGTTGGCATCCCTAAACTGTACCCCAGAGGGGCAGCAATTCGACTTTGAGGCATGCTTGCCCTCTGTCGCTGAGTTAATGAGCGAATGAAGTACGGTGGAGACCGATGGTAGGTCCAGTAATATTTGGAAGTATGCTTGAAAGTTTGAATGTCCGAGTGCTTGGGAGTAACCCACAGAGGATGTTAATTGTGAGCTTTTTAATCAATTCATATTGGTCATTATATATATGTTTTATTTTATTTTATTTAGAATTATTGAAACAAGGTGGGAAAATATTGGCTTTCCTGAAGAAGGTGGGGGTGATATAACGTTGGACCTACCGAAACGCGTCAATGCTTTGTTGTGGAACACATCACGGATCAATGACTAGTGCAACACTTTATGGTTATCATTGAACAAGAATTTGTTGATCTGATTGTGTGCATTTAATATCCCATTTTTTGTATGACAATTGTGATGTCTTCTTGATTTGAAAACATTTTTTCTTGCTGTATTCCTACTCGCTATTGTGTGTTTTTTTTTTTTTAAACTAGTTTCTGCATTTATGATTAGTTGTTTTTATTGAATGGCACATTTGAGTATTAAATTGCCTCATAAAATGTTTTTAACATTGTGATAAGCTAAAATATGTACATATATAATTTTAATAAATTGAAAAGAGAAGAAAAAAAATTCTTTTCTTTGACTTGATTTTTGAGTTCATGTAATTTGCACCTCTGTGTTGGGTTGACCCTGGGTGACTGATACTAAGTTTGGTGGTGGATGTGAGAATCAGTTGTTGTGGTTGAATATTTGTTCCAAAGGGGATTGTTTTTTGACTTTGGTCTATTGGCACCCTACCCCTGTGGTGATAAAGGGTCCCTCTCTCTTTTTTCTAAAAGATGTGGGTCAGGAAGCGCCGAGGCATCAGGAGCACTGAGCGGCTTACAGCCAGATGCGGTATCCGATGCAAGGGGCATCTGTTAGATTAGAGCCCTACTCAGAGGTACCGCCTTAAGTGCGTGGAGGTCTGTTGGCACCACCTTTCAATGGAAGCCATTGTCTAGCGGGCTGCTCTGAGCAAAGCATTTGCAGGTGTAAGTAACAGTATCAGCTACCAGTTCAAACGTGCATCTTTCACTAATTTACTCAGATAACTGGGACAGGAAGTAAGGCGGGCTGGATATCTCTTTCTTCTACCTGCATTGGCACATCTTGTCAGGAGTGATTGTCAAAGGGATTGCACTTCAGCCAGGTAATATTAGCACCCATCCACACCAAGCCGATTGTTTAAGGTCACCCTGGGCCGCATTTACACAGCCCAGTATTAGGCCCTTGTGGGTCAGTGCCATGAATTACTAAATTGAACTGAACAGGAGGCGTGACCGTTACACTAGCAGAAGTTTGGGGAAGAGCTAGACTCCACCCATCGTCAAGGTGTAGTTTTAAGTAGTTGGAGTTGGCACTCTTATTTGACCAGGGGTTCGATGCTACACGAGGGCATCGCCGCGTTGCGGCCAGAGCATGGGCATTGTGTGTTTCCCAGGGGGCAGCAAGTGAAGAGAAAGGCTCTTTCCAAATCTGGCACCAGAACACAAGGTATCCAGGGCCAACTTGTCTGTTGGGTGACTTGTGTAGGCACCTGTGTAGTTGTCACTCCACGAACGGGTGAGTTGTCTCCAATAGTGGGCACAATACATATATTGCGGTTGTCAGCGCCATGAGTTACTAAATGACAACTGTACAGTGGGCGTACTTGCTGACCGGGCAGTATTGCTACGGCCTCCAAGGGCGATTAGTCAGACACCAGTAGCAGTGAGTGTGGCTTGCCCTCTGCGCAGTTGTTAGGAGAATTTAAATTCCATGTACAGGTTATACTGGACTGGCTACCAGCGGGTCTCGTGTGTGAGCGGGTTAACTGCTTTGAAAAAGGCATAAAAGGAGTATGGCATAACACATAGACTACTAGGAATTAAATCAGGGACCAGCTACCTTTACACATGGATTTCGGTGGAGGGCAATTAAGTCCGGGGTAACCAAGTGTACCGGGTCTAGTGCTTTGCATCTTGGGTCAAAGCGGGTTGGCACACAGGGGGTGTCTAGGATCGTCCAGGCACACTCTGCAGTGTAGAATGCAAAAGAACTGCACGTTGCCACTATTTTGAGTGTGACAGATGCAACAAGTTGATCCCTGCCAAAGCAAACCAAGGTTCTTTTGGTCAGATGCACAACATACAACTGTTCACTCCAGCTTCACTGAAGGTAGTCTGTTAGCAGAGGTAGAGAACGGGACGTCTTGCGCCAGGGTGTGGACATTGCACGGGCGACACAGCAGATAGTCTGCTGTCAGACGAGGGTGCTTGCGGGCTAGGAGGCAAGGCTTTGTAGCAGAACCAATTCTAAGGACCTCTCTCCCCCACTGGACTGCCCGAGAATGTGAGTGCAGTGGGATTTGCAATGTTACAGGTATTTTCCCGCCCATACAGGGGCAGAAGGGTACATTGCAGGTATCTGCATAAATAGAGTGGGGCAAGACCTATAGACGATGTGCACCGGTAACCGCAAGAGGGTGGTGTTAAGATCAAAATCTCGCAGCGGCAAAGTTAGCCAGGTGGCATGCGTCAGTTGGTTAGGCCAGAATGTGTGCCGTGCATACAAGAGCGGCTTGAAATGTGTTTGGAGCACCATCGCTGACAATTCCAGAGCACACACTGCACCTCGGTCCAGTAGGTGAAGGCCATATGCTCATGTGCGGCTTGATCTTGTGGAGGGCAATGTTCCCTGGAATAACAAAGTACTAGGTCATTAGCTGGGTTGAGCATCAAGGGTCACAGCTGATTAGCATTAGTTAAGCAAGCCTGGTAGGTGGCATAAGTTGTCACTCCAAATGGTTGCTGTGACTGCAATGGTGTGCGCTATGCGAACAGTCTTGTTCGCCAGGGTTTATTAATCGCAAAGGTCTGTGCACATGTCTGGTCAACTTCAACAAAGTAGGTGCACTCTGCTCCCAGGGCAGGTTACGGGTTGCTTCAGTGATGCATGAAATGCCCCGGCCGCATAGCCAGAGTACATAGGCTGGTTGTGGAAGCGGTCTTCTAAGCAAGTGTGCTGTTGTTCCATAAATTGGGGAAACAGGTGTTAGGGAGCACCCCTATTGTGCCCACACAGAGGTCCCCTTCTGCACCCATATGCTTCCAGATCGCCCTGTAACTCCGCCAAAGCTCTGGAGGCGGCCCCCGTCGCCTAAAGAGCCCCCCACCAAAACAGTTCCTTTCTCACTGCAACCTGCAATTTCCCGGGCCTCATTCATGTCCAGTAGGAACAGATCCAAGCCCACCTGTGCCAAGTGCACCCCAACTTTGTCAAAACAACCTTTGGTGTTCGCCCGGCATAGCCTATGCCTGATGAAGCCAAAGCCCCTTGCTCTGCGAACTTGCGCATGGAGCGGTTTATCCTTCTCTGGGAATGTACCAGTGCCTCGCATGACCTGCAAGAATGTGATGGCCTCCCAGGAGGGAGCTCTACTCTTAAACATCGCTATACTACCCTTCAAGCTGATGTGGCTCCCACCTCCTGCAACCTGTAGTTGCAGTCCTTCTAGCATTTCGTGCTCCCTAACACCTGTTTCCCCAATTTATGGACCAGCAGCACACTTGCTTAGAAGACCGCTTCCACAACCAGCCTATGTACTCTGGCTATGCGGCCGGGGCATTTCATGCATCACTGAAGCAACCCGTAACCTGCCCTGGGAGCAGAGTGCACTTACTTTGTTGAAGTTGACCAGACATGTGCACAGACCTTTGCGATTAATAAACCCTGGCGAACAAGACTGTTCGCATAGCGCACACCATTGCAGTCACAGCAACCATTTGGAGTGACAACTTACGCCACCTACCAGGCTTGCTTAACTAAAGCATGATCACAGATACACACATACCTGCTAACCAGCTGTGACCCTTGATGCTCAACCCAGCTAATGGCCTAGTACTTTGTTATTCCAGGGAATATTTCCCTCCACAAGATCAAGCCGCACATGAGCATATGGCCTTCACCTACTGGGCCGAGGTGCAGTGTGTGCTCTGGAATTGTCAGCGATGGTGCTCCAAACACATTTCAAGCCGCTCTTGGAGCCACGGCACACATTCTGGCCTAACCAACTGACGCATGCCACCTGGCTAACTTGCCGCTGCGAGATTTTGATCTTAACACCACCCTCTTGCGGTTACCGGTGCACATCGTCTATAGGTCTTGCCCCCACTCTATTTATGCAGATACCTGCAATGTACCCTTCTGCCCCTGTATGGGCGAAAAAATACCTGTAACATTGCAAATCCCACTGCACTCACATTCTCGGGCAGTCCGGTGGGGGAGAGAGGTCCTTAGAATTGGTTCTGCTACATAGCCTGGCCTCCTAGCCCGCAAGAACCCTCGTCTGATAGCAGACTATCTGCTGTGTCGCCCATGCAATGTCCGCACCCTGGCGCAAGACGTCCCATTCTCTACCTCTGCTAAAAGACTACCTTCAGTGAAGCTGGAGTGAACAGTTATATGTTGTGCATCTGAACAAAAGAACCTTGGTTTGCTTTAGCAGGGATCAACTTGTTGCATCTGTCACACTCAAAATAGTGGCAACGTGCAGTTCTTTTGCATTCTACACTGCAGAGTGTGCCTGGACGATCCTAGACACCCCCTGTGTGCCAACCCACTTTGACCCAAGATGCAAAGCACTAGACGCGGTACACTTGGTTACCCCGGACTTAATTGACCTCCACCGAAATCCATGTGTAAAGGTAGCTGGTCCCTGATTTAATTCCTAGTAGTCTATGTGTTATGCCATACTCCTTTTATGCCTTTTTCAAAGCAGTTAACCCGCTCACACACGAGACCCACTGGTAGCCAGTCCAGTATAACCTGTACATGGAATTTAAATTCTCCTAACAACTGCGCAGAGGGCAAGCCACACTCACTGCTACTGGTGTCTGACTAATCAGCCCTTGGAGGCCATAGCAATACTGCCCGGTCAGCAAGTACGCCCACTGTACAGTTGTCATTTAGTAACTCATGGCGCTGACAACTGCAATATATGTATTGTGCCAACTATTGGAGACAACTCACCCCTTCGTGGAGTGACAACTACACAGGTACCTACACAAGTCACCCAACAGACAAGTTGGCCCTGGCTACCTTGTGTTCTGGTGCAAGATTTGGAAAGAGCCTTGCCTTCACTTGCTGCCCCCTGGGAAACACACAATTCCCATGCTCTGGCCGCAACGCGGCGATGCCCTCGTGTAGCATCGAACCCCTGGTCAAATAAGAGTGCCAACTCCAACTACTTAAAACTACCCCTTGACCATGGGTGGAGTCTAGCTCTTCCCCAAACTTCTGCTAGTGTAACCCACGGTCATGCCTCCTGTTCAGTTCAATTTAGTAATTCATGGCACTGACCCACAAGGGCCTAATACTGGGCTGTGTAAATGCGGCCCATGGTGACCTTAAACAATCGGCTTGGTGTGGATGGGTGCTAACATTACCTAGCTGAAGTGCAATCCCTTTGACAATCACTCCTGACAAGATGTGCCAATGCAGGTAGAAGAAAGTATGCAATATGGTGGGTTATCTTACGGGTGATCCAAGGGCAGGCAGCTGTACCAACCTATACTGCCCTGCCTGCCTGATGAGCCAAGCACTGTGGAGAATCCAATCAGCGCTACCCTTATGGGGGTGATCCCCTTACTGGATCACGTGACACATTGGTCCCTATTACTCACGCCCCTTTCAGGGCGGAGCGTAGCAAGGCAAGCCCCCGGTTGTTCAGGCCCACAACCGCCCGAAGGACTAACGGGGCGCCGACGTAATTGTTCCAGGACCATCCCATGAGGCTCCTGGGATTTGGCTCTGGCACCCCTATTGTGCCCATGCAGAGGTACCCTTCTGTACCCATATGCTTCCAGATCGCCCTGTAACTCCGCCTGCAACGACAAAAGAAAACATTACAACGTTCTATGTACTTCGCCTGCCAACCCCATGCCGGGTAAGCGGTAGGGTGAGAGACGGCGTGTCCGGCACAAAGAGGACGCTAGGATGGAAGGGGGAGGCATAAATACCTCCCCACCTCCTCGGCGCGCCGGAAGTGACGCGCCTGGCGCGCCTGGTAAGGGGACTCCTCCTAGAGTCCCGCATTAGTAGTGGGGGGTGGGGAAGTGCCCAAATGGCACTAAAGGGGCCGCCCTTTTAGGGTGGCCCCCTGCGGGGGCTGCGGGCAGCCGCATAGTCCCATTATTGGCAACACACCCCACCCACACCACAACAGAGTAGGCTTGCATAAATAAATACACAACACAACTTTTGTTTGGAGAAAATATTGCTGCAGGTTTATTCCATACAAAAGTATGCAATATGGTGGGTTATCTTACGGGTGATCCAAGGGCAGGCAGCTGTACCAACCTATGCTGCCCTGCCCGCCTGATGAGCCAAGCACTGTGGAGAATCCAATCAGCGCTACCCTTATGGGGGTGATCCCCTTACTGGATCACGTGACACATTGGTCCCTATTACTCACGCCCCTTTCAGGGCCGGAGCGTAGCCAGGCAAGCCCCCGGTTGTTCAGGCCCACAACTGCCCGAAGGACTAACAGGGCGCCAACGTAATTGTTCCAGGACCCTCCCATGAGGCTCCTGGGATTAACTCTGGCACCCCTACTGTGCCCACGCAGAGGTACCCTTCTGTACCCATATGCTTCCAGATCGCCCTGTAACTCCGCCAAAGCTCTGGAGGCGGCCCCCGTCGCCTAAAGAGCCCCCCACCAAAACAGTTCCTTTCTCACTGCAACCTGCAATTTCCCGGGCCTCATTCATGTCCAGTAGGAACAGATCCAAGCCCAACTGTGCCAAGTGCACCCCAACTTTGTCAAAATAACCTTTGGTGTTCGCCCGGCATAGCCCATGCCTGATGAAGCCAAAGCCCCTTGCTCTGCGAACTTGCGCATGGAGCGGTTTATCCTTCTCTGGGAATGTACCAGTGCCTCGCATGACCTGCAAGAATGTGATGGCCTCCCAGGAGGGAGCTCTACTCTTAAACATCGCTATACTACCCTTCAAGCTGATGTGGCTCCCACCTCCTGCAACCTGTAGTTGCAGTCCTTCTAGCATTTTGTGCTCCCTAACACCTGTTTCCCCAATTTATGGAACAGCAGCACACTTGCTTAGAAGACCGCTTCCACAACCAGCCTATGTACTCTGGCTATGCGGACGGGGCATTTCATGCATCACTGAAGCAACCCGTAACCTGCCCTGGGAGCAGAGTGCACCTACTTTGTTGAAGTTGACCAGACATGTGCACAGACCTTTGCGATTAATAAACCCTGGCGAACAAGACTGTTCGCATAGCGCACACCATTGCAGTCACAGCAACCATTTGGAGTGACAACTTACGCCACCTACCAGGCTTGCTTAACTAAAGCTCGATCACAGATACACAAATACCTGCTAACCAGCTGTGACCCTTGATGCTCAACCCAGCTAATGACCTAGGGGCATATTATCAAGCACGGCGTTAAAATTATCGCCGGTTTAGCGGCAGAAAACTGCCGCTAAATCGGCGATAATGGGCTTGATAATATGCCCTGGAGAATTCCAATAGAAGCCCATGTTGACACCAGAACATGGGCTTCTATTGAAGTTCTCCAGGGCATATTATCAAGCCCATTATCGCCGCTTTAGCGGCAGTTTTCTGCCGCTAAACCGGCGATAATTTTAACGCCGTTTCTTGATAATATGCCCCTAGTTCTTTGTTATTCCAGGGAATATTGCCCTCCACAAGATCAAGCCGCACATGAGCATATGGCCTTCACCTCCTGGGCCGAGGTGCAGTGTGTGCTCTGGAATTGTCAGCGATGGTGCTCCAAACACATTTCAAGCCGCTCTTGGAGCCAAGGCACACATTCTGGCCTAACCGACTGACCCATGCCACCTGGCTAACTTGCCGCTGCGAGATTTTGATCTTAACACCACCCTCTTGCGGTTACCGGTGCACATCGTCTATAGGTCTTGCCCCCACTCTATTTATGCAGATACCTGCAATGTACCCTTCTGCCCCTGTATGGGCGGGAAAATACCTGTAACATTGCAAATCCCACTGCACTCACATTCTCGGGCAGTCCGCTGGGGGAGAGAGGTCCTTAGAATTGGTTCTGCTACATAGCCTGGCCTCCCAGCCCGCAAGCACCCTCGTCTGACAGCAGACTATCTGCTGTGTCGCCCGTGCAATGTCCGCACCCTGGCGCAAGACGTCCCGTTCTATACCTCTGCTAACAGACTACCTTCAGTGAAGCTGGAGTGAACAGTTGTATGTTGTGCATCTGACCATAAGAACCTTGGTTTGCTTTGGCAGGGATCAAATGTTGCATCTGTCACACTCAAAATAGTGGCAACGTGCAGTTTGTTTGCATTCTACACTGCAGAGTGTGCCTGGACGATCCTAGACACCCCCTGTGTGCCAACCCGCTTTGACCCAAGATGCAAAGCACTAGACCCGGTACACTTGGTTACCCCGGACTTAATTGCCCTCCACCGAAATCCATGTGTAAAGGTAGCTGGTCCCTGATTTAATTCCTAGTAGTCTATGTGTTATGCCATACTCCTTTTATGCCTTTTTCAAAGCAGTTAACCCACGAGACCCGCTGGTAGCCAGTCCAGTATAACCTGTACATGGAATTTAAATTCTCCTAACAACTGCGCAGAGGGCAAGCCACACTCACTGCTACGGGTGTCTGACTAATCGGCCCTTGGAGGCCGTAGCAATACTGCCCGGTCAGCAAGTACGCCCACTGTACAGTTGTCATTTAGTAACTCATGGCGCTGACAACCGCAATATATGTATTGTGCCCACTATTGGAGACAACTCACCCCTTCATGGAGTGACAACTACACAGGTGCCTACACAAGTCACCCAACAGACAAGTTGGCCCTGGCTACCTTGTGTTCTGGTGCCAGATTTGGAAAGAGCCTTGCCTTCGGTTGCTGCCCCCTGGGAAACACACAATGCCCATGCTCTGGCCGCAACGCGGCGATGCCCTCGTGTAGCATCAAACCCCTGGTCAAATAAGAGTGCCAACTCCAACTACTTAAAACTACACCTTGACCATGGCTGGAATCTAGCTCTTCCCCAAACTTCTGCTAGTGTAACCCACGGTCACGCCTCCTGTTCAGTTCAATTTAGTAATTTATGGCACTGACCCACAAGGGCCTAATACTGGGCTGTGTAAATGCGGCCCAGGGTGACCTTAAACAATCGGCTTGGTGTGGATGGGTGCTAACATTACCTGGCTGAAGTGCAATCCCTTTGACAATCACTCCTGACAAGATGTGCCAATGCAGGTAGAAGAAAGAGTTATCCAGCCCGCCTTACTTCCTGTCCCAGTTATCTGAGTAAATTAGTGAAAGATGCACGTTTGAACTGGTAGCTGATACAGTTACTTACGCCTGCAAATGCTCTGCTCAGAGCAGCCCGCTAGACAATGGCTTCCATTGAAAGGCGGTGCCAACAGACCTCCACGCACTTAAGGCGGTACCTCTGAGTAGGGCTCTAATCTAACAGATGCCTCTTGCATCGGATACCGCATCTGGCTGTAAGCCACTCAGTGCTCCTGATGCCTTGGCGCTTCCTGACCCACAGCCAGCTCACCCTGATACAATCCGCTCATGACTGGGACTCAACAGTGCGGCAAAAGCACGAGACATCCTAGCCTGACCTTAGCTCTTCGCCAGGCTCCCACACAAGAGCCCTCCACAAACCTTGTGGCCTAAAAGATTCGCCCTGTGGGGCGGTTGCAAATGGACTGCAAACAACTCCTAGGCATTCTCTACCAATGTTGTAAATGGAGTTTCTGATTGGCTAGGGTATGCACCTAAGCCTGGCCGAACCCACCTCTCTAATCAGGAGAAGGGAGTACACACTTAAGCTGACACCTGCCCACCCCCTAGGTGGCTAGGCAGAGACTTTGGCTTATCCCAGAGGCAGTGTAAATTTAATGTGCCAACCGCACTCCCACAGTGGCACACTAGGCACACTACAGAAGAGATTCCATACCAGGTTATTTTAAATTTCCCTTCGTATCGTCCATACAAGAGAAACTTAGTTCCATCTGCCCCTATTACCCTGTGCTACCAAACCTCATCATGACATCACAGGGATTACATAACTCACTAGGTCAATCGGGCCACCGTCCTACAGCTCAGTTAGCACAACCCCGTAGCTGCTGGTAGGAACTGTACCTCGCATAACACCTTATGCATCCACTCAATCAGCCGTATACCCTACTAACCCTTGTAGCAGGGCGCAAATCATAAGTACCTCATGCCCAACTGAGGCATCACCTATCACCATAGTGTTGTGTACAATTGGCTTCATGTCGGGACTAGGGTGCAGCTTCTACCCCCTCAGGCTGCCTCGCCCCCCACAACCGCACAAACAGCAGTCCACGGCCATGACAACACAAATGGGGGGGGGCCGAGATCGCGCCCCATAACGCTGTCTAAATCACCCCTTACTCTCACTCCAACTAGGGTGACCGCCACAGCAGTTCATTCTCTCGCCTCGGTCCACGTGTGACTGCATCGTGTCAAATGTCCTGCTCCAGGTGAGGCCCGAACTCACAACCTCGACATTGCTTATGGCAAGTACTGCTGTATAAATACCGCGCGCTAACCGATTGTGCCACTGGAGCTGATTGGCTGGAGCATAGTGACCCATACTAGCGGGCCCGGCTAATTGTAACCTTACATGCGGCGCGACTCACCACATTCCCGGCTCATGGACCCCACCCACAATCCAACACATGCAAACGCAAGGAAAACGGCAGCAAAAGACTTGTTTAGTGGCAATCCAATACGAGTTGCGCCGTTCTTCCTACATGAACCACTTCCGAATGCCTGCCAATTGGAAGAGACCAATGCTTCTCAACTTATGTGAGTCGTCAGTGGGCTACCCTCTAGCTTATCAGAAATCGCGCCCCAAACATATGCACCTAGGAGGGGCAGAGTTGAAGTTTTAGCAAACCTCTTTGCGACTGTGGGTAGCGATCTAGGTACTCATCGACTCGCTACTTCCCCGTCTGCTGCTCCGCGTGAGGGCCACTCCGTTCAGCCCCTTCAAAATGCTCCAAGCCTTGGCCGCGATCCCATCGGTCGCTACTCTGGAAATCGAAGGAAAGTTGAAGATGATGCCCGACTCGCTCACCCACACATGCATCAGCCATTTCGTGCAATCTCAAGGTGTGAAATGCGGCAGAGGACAACGCTCCTCCAACCGAAGCTCACCCTCCTACAACGCCATGACTGCCTGAGACCTCAGCTCCATGCTGGCATCCCCGAGTTTAGGGTATAAGGGCCCTGCTGCCTGCGCGAACCCTCTGGCGGCGATAAACTGGCCCCAGCATGTCTGCTGCATCGTACTTGGGGACCCTGTGAGAGCAGGGGCAGCCCAGCTGGGTGAGAGGACCTCTTGGCGGGTGCCCTAATCAGCACGCTGCGGCCTAACCACCTGTGAACCCCCGCCCAGCGGCCTGGCCCCTCGATGCAACAGCCAGAAAGCAGGGGTAATAAAGCGTGACCCTTAAGCATTAGCGCATGAGAACAGTAGAACATTTCACCTCTAAATCCCTTCAAACGTGGCCTGCTTCATCCTCTTGCGGAACACCCTCCGCGAGGTTTTCACTGATGCCGCTTCAGGCATGGTGTCCCCCTGTGGCGCTGGCGCACTTGTCTGGAAGAACAACTACCAAGCGCCCGCTGCACGTGGCAATAAATGCATGCAGGTCCCAACTGACTGCACCTCCCTTGGGCACAGTCCAGGAGGAGCACCCCCCGGTAGGTGCAGCTGACCTCAACCTCTAAGCGTCGATGGTCAAAGACATTGAGCATGGCTGAACTCTATTGAACATTCACCGCCATGAAACACGAGAGATTATCCTGAAAGGCCGGATCCACGAAACTATTGTACCAATACATAGCCTTACTTGGAGCTGCTAGACACAAACAGATACTTGTACTATCGTCTGCAGCAACAGCAATTTATACATTTGATTTGCGAACGAGAGACTGAAGCAGCCTTGGAGTTTTACCCAGACACAGTTAGCTGTGCAGGGAGAGGAGAGCACAGAGTGTCTGACAGAAAGACAACGAACATCGGCCTCGCCTGTTTTTGATATCCCAGAAGAGACGCCGTTTGGAGACCTGCAGAGCATGCTGCAGAGGCCATAGGTATGGATTGAAGTCAACCAAGCTGTACTGGATTATGAAAAATCGCGAGCCCACTCCCAAGCAGGCTAAGCTGATGAAACTGGTACTATGGGCGCAGAATGAACTGGACCAGAAGAAAGTGAAATATCCCAAGATGTCAGACCTCAGCAACGACACAATTGAGGATTGAACCTTATGCCGAACTGCGTGAGCAGACTGGATGCTGCTCGATTTCAAGGACCTTCGCAAGGTTCTCCAACCCAGCGCCCCCCACAGGCTCAGTGCCGTGGCGCCCCAGATTGCCGCACGACCCGCAGATGGGTCCCGGGCAGAGCGGCCAGCAATGTGCGACACAACACTACAGAATGCTGCCCCCATCGCCGGAGCCATGCCTGCCCCACAGCCCAGAAGCCCCCACCAGGCGCTGAAGGCAGTGCCACCCCCGCACGCCCGAGACCGAGCATGCGGCTCGCCCCCAGGCCTGACCGGGGAGGGTACAAAATTAGGTAAGTCCAACAACCCTTGCATGGGCGGCAGATGAGTCCAAGTGAGAGAACAATGATGCACAACCACAGCACCCCATGGAAACCTCAGAGAATGGGCCATATACCTAGTGCGGCCTACATCTGTATTTGAAAGCACTAGAGCTCGAAAAAGGTATGCAACGGATCAACCTTACGCTTAACATTCAACAAGCATCTACCATGATGTAGAGCTCAAGTTTTCGTGACTTGGAAGGGGTTAACTCGGCCTTCCAATTTGCCAAGTTTACTGGATAAGTTACTTTAATTTGAACACGCACCAGCGCAGCCCAGTCTCCCTGCCCAAGCAGGTCGCATGACCTGGTATGCCAAAGAAATGTACCCACCGGCCACGCCTAAAACACTGACACTGCCCGCAAAAACCACCAAGCAAAGCCGCAAGGTCAGGATATCCACCGAGTGATGTGGATGGGGCGGGGGGCACAATAGCAACGCACGGCTGCAGCCACTTATTCAACGGTCAGCCGCACCCAGTGCTACACGCTGACTAAAAGCTCTGCTGCCTCCGCCAACTGCACCACATCAGTCACAGCTCCCGCCCCGACATATCCAGCAGGCTGCATTTGGCACGGCAACGTTGCCTGGTCCACTGTGCTCCGCACCAAGCCCAGGCTGTGTGAGCCAGGGGTCCGCAAAGCGGAGCCACTGCAGGGGGCTCACGGACCGCATCCACATTCTTATTTTCAAAGCTGGACCACCCAGATACATCTTGTGACTGCTACTTCCTTGGACAGGGTGCTAGGCTCACCGCAAATCCTGAGGATAGGCCCCTAACAGCACTTCAAAGCCTGCTCCCGCTGTTCCGACACAATAAGTTTCACTGGGCACCGGCCAAGCGAAATCAAGATGGAATGCCTCTCCACCCCCCCCCCCTCCGCGCCAGGGAACAAGCCACGCACACCGCCCGACTGGTTCCCGGACACACCGATACCATCGGGGTCACCACCGGTGTCTCTCGCGCTATGCCACCACGGCCAATACAGTACAGCCTAACGCCACAACAGCCGGAGATACCGAGAGAGGCAGGGGCGACACACACAAACCCTGACTCACCTTAATAACCCAGACGACAAAGACGGCACGACGATGACCCCGGCGAGCCTGGACAACGTGTCCTGACAGCGTGTCCGGCGCAAAGAGGAGAGGAGAGGAGTTGGCCTAACGGCTAAGGCGTCCGACCTCGAATCTGGGGAACTGGGTTCGAGTCTCGGCAATGACGCTGAACATCCTGTGATTCTGGGCAAATCACTTAATCTCCCCGTGTCTAACAAAAATGAATGTGTGTCGTAATGTAACGTAACTGGTGCTATGTAAAGTGCTCTGATACCCGATTCGGGTCAAGTTCGCGCTATATAAAACTCTGCAAAAAAAAAAAAAAAGCTTGTGCTCGGGAGGGTTTGCAAACACTCCTCGGTGCTCAGATATCAATATTTTTATATTTTGAATTTCTCAGCAACTTTTGACCGGATTTATACCGCTAGTAGGTAATATATATACAACAGCCAGCCCCTGATGAGAGGTTAATCGGCCTCGAAACGCGTAGGGGCTACCTAAACGATTCTCGCAATATGGAGGAGACGGGAAAGCTGTCGAGTGACTCCCAAGGCTCGGACCATTGGATAAAATGTTGAACACGCCTGTCTCGGCGTGGGGAGAGCACCATTGCTAATCAAGGCAAGGCTGAAGGTTGGGACTATACCCAGCCCGAACAGCACAGCAGACCCAGCACCTACTAAGGAATGCCTCCACATCGCGATCCTACCAAGGAACAATATGTTGTTAATTCTGGCGCTTGGAGCCCACTAATGGCGGAAAATAATTCTCTTAAGACTACATGTCCCAGCGTGCATCTACTCTTACAGCGCATTCAGCGCGGCACACCAGGGTGCAATTAATTATTATGCACGCCCATAAGAGACTTCCGTGCGCCAGAGAGAGCAACAGCCAGCCCCTGATGAGAGGTTAATCGGCCTCGAAACGCGTAGGGCTACCTAAACGATTCTCGCAATATGGAGGAGACGGGAAAGCTGTCGAGTGACTCCCAAGGCTCGGACCATTGGATAAAATGTTGAACACGCCTGTCTCGGCGTGGGGAGAGCACCATTGCTAATCAAGGCAAGGCTGAAGGTTGGGACTATACCCAGCCCGAACAGCACAGCAGACCCAGCACCTACTAAGGAATGCCTCCACATCGCGATCCTACCAAGGAACAATATGTTGTTAATTCTGGCGCTTGGAGCCCACTAATGGCGGAAAATAATTCTCTTAAGACTACATGTCCCAGCGTGCATCTACTCTTACAGCGCATTCAGCGCGGCACACCAGGGTGCAATTAATTATTATGCACGCCCATAAGAGACTTCCGTGCGCCAGAGAGAGCAACAGCCAGCCCCTGATGAGAGGTTAATCGGCCTCGAAACGCGTAGGGCTACCTAAACGATTCTCGCAATATGGAGGAGACGGGAAAGCTGTCGAGTGACTCCCAAGGCTCGGACCATTGGATAAAATGTTGAACACGCCTGTCTCGGCGTGGGGAGAGCACCATTGCTAATCAAGGCAAGGCTGAAGGTTGGGACTATACCCAGCCCGAACAGCACAGCAGACCCAGCACCTACTAAGGAATGCCTCCACATCGCGATCCTACCAAGGAACAATATGTTGTTAATTCTGGCGCTTGGAGCCCACTAATGGCGGAAAATAATTCTCTTAAGACTACATGTCCCAGCGTGCATCTACTCTTACAGCGCATTCAGCGCGGCACACCAGGGTGCAATTAATTATTATGCACGCCCATAAGAGACTTCCGTGCGCCAGAGAGAGCAACAGCCAGCCCCTGATGAGAGGTTAATCGGCCTCGAAACGCGTAGGGCTACCTAAACGATTCTCGCAATATGGAGGAGACGGGAAAGCTGTCGAGTGACTCCCAAGGCTCGGACCATTGGATAAAATATATATATATATATATATATATATGCATGCACCAAACACCACTCTCAGCACTTCCTTCCGGCGAACTGCGAGAAACGGACCACCAGGATAATTTTGGCAACTTGTTGTTTTATTATTCTCACTCCTCAATCTCCATGACGCGTTTCGGGCATCAAGTGCCCTTGATCACATAAAGAGAGTGCAGTACGCCATACATTTTATATGCTCAGTGAAAACACCCACGTGACCATAAACAAAGAGAAAACACTATCGTTTTGAGATCGCTCATTCACATATGTATAATCTTGCCATATACTTAATTGTAAAACATTTTGTGGGTATATTTAAATACTTTATCATTGTAATTTCAATTAACCCAACAATTATATTTGTGTGCAATATACATATATATATATATATATCAATTAACAATCCTACTGAATCGACAAATCCAAGATCGAAGTAGGCACGGACTCCTTTCAATGTGTGTTTCAATTATGATTTATTTGATTTTTTTTGTCCTTAAATCTTATCGTGCATAATGCATGCCCGTGATGCATTTCGACCATTCCTGCACGGTCTTGATCACATGATATACATATATTTTCACTTAAAGAAACAAAGGTTAAAATGATAGTGTAGTTAGGTGAAAATGCCAGTGACAACATTAACGTTTTGAACTTTAAAAAAAAAAACTGAAATGCACTAGTTATAGTTAATAGATCCAACTATAACTTGCACCCCTGCCATTAACTGCTTATGACCTCACATATTACATCACTCATGATATGTTTGTACATGAATTGTCAATAAACTTTAACAAAATAAACAGTCAACAAGTTTCAACCCCAGGAAAGCTTGAATGGAAGGAGTGATGAATGATATCAGTATGTAGCATTTGGACAGCATGGTAAGGACTGCTGCTGGTGCCACCGCCAACATAACCAGAAATACCCTCGATGAGAACGTTAACTGCAACTGTTGATGGGAAGTGTGGGATCGAACCACTCAACACTGCCTCAATTTTGTCCCTCAGATTCCCAGCAGTGTCAACTCAGCAAACCACCAACCTATTGATATACACGAGGTGCCTGTCTTCCCCTCTTTTTGTCTTACATAAGAGTAGAGGCTATGCGGAAGCTGATTTTTGCACAGGCACGAGCAGGAGTGCAACTAAAGATACAGCGCTCTTTCCATGTTTTCATGGATATTTTATTGTGTGAAACTCGAGTACTCGCTGTTGTATTTTTAAAATAAAGAACAGGAATACTCGGCTAACGCTACATTAGCGTACCTATGAAAGCCTCGAGACCTTTCTATCCTGCCCAACTGATTTATGAAACAGATCACATGAATGGTCTAGGGAGTTAGGATTTAAAAGGGGTTATATGTTGGCTATTTTTTTAGTCATCCCATTTAATATCGGTATACATATCGTGGGGAGGTATGTTACTCTAGTGGCAACGTTATGTAAATATTTTAAGAAAAATGGGTTATATTAATTAGTCAGGATTGAACGACGACACGTTGTAGTAAAACAATGCCTTTTTCTTTGGTATTATAGATTTTCACCTTGCAGTTGCATTATCCTCAAAGCAACCATACCAGGTAATTATCTGGTTTTCTCAGTAGTTAACTACTTTAAATTTAA
Organism: Calotriton arnoldi; assembly: GCA_963921515.1. Classification (NCBI taxonomy): domain Eukaryota; kingdom Metazoa; phylum Chordata; class Amphibia; order Caudata; family Salamandridae; genus Calotriton; species Calotriton arnoldi. Next base: position 106,411 of record CAWUFW010018808.1, on the reverse strand, counting down.
TTTTTTTTAAAAACATTTAAAAAGTTGATCTAAAAAAAAAAGTTTCCCAACTAGTGTGATAAGTAAACAAATCTGTTTCCTTTAATGTAGTATCGCATCGCCAATTATTGAAAACGGCAAAAAATTTGGAAGTTGAAGCTTATGTCACAGCACACTTGTTGTTCTATGGACGTATCAGTCTAGATATGGTAAGCCCCATCCTTTACGGAGTATACCTAGTTGGGGTATAAACCATATTAGGTGTCTGATTCAGTATTTTCATTGTATCACCTAGGTACTTATGTTTTAATATCCATCCCAAGTAATTTTCATCGGTGGCTCCAACGAACGCAACCCTCTAAGAGAAGTTACCAATACTAAGGTATGCAATGAGCATTATCCGTTTTGAATAGTTAACATTAGTCATTTCCATCCAATAAATTTTATTTTCTACCTCATTTTAGGTTGTCAATAAAAATACCACGGAGGAGAATTCTCCGCTTTTTGCAAAAAACATGCAAAACCTTGTTATTTCATATTTTAATTAGGTAGGTTATGGCATCATTATTTTTTGCCCTACACCTTGTGGATCATGTGTTGAAGAATGTTTTTTAGCAGTCTAATTAAAACAGTACTATGTATATTAGCAGTTAGATGTATGTTTTTAATAAATTTTTGTTAATTGCTGAATCACTTTGGTTTAAGTGATTTTTATCCCCATGTTTGTTAATAAATTGTTTCTTACTACTTAGATTGTTTTTAGAAAACTCTGTCCTGAAGAAGGTGAAGGAGATCCATCTCACCGAAACGCTGCGTCGACTTTTTTGTACTTTTCTTGTGATGTATACCAATAATAATGTACTAAGAATATGAGATGTTTTTAATCCTACATGTGATCATATTGTTTTAATTGTAATAAATTTTGATTCTGTCATATTAGTTTGTTCATCGTTTTTATGTGATATTTTGTTCTTTATATCTAATTGATACTCATTATATTTTGTACTGAGTACAACCGTAATCACTGACTGTACTGCATATTTATTTGCCCAACACATGATCCATACATTCACGTTTTTTAAACAGGGACTCTCTTTGATTTCTTTGCTGTATTACCCCGTCCCTTTTCTGAGCACGAGGGTTCCTCCCTCTCCTTTTTTATATTTACGTACAGCTTGTTAGCTGGGGAGTATTTGTACAGGCGTGCTCATATTACATTGGCACAGCTAGTCATATGGATGTTTTAAAAACTTACGGGTTCTCGGAGGACCAATTTAATAAAATCATTAACGGTACCTCTAAGAATATATCCTCCATTACAATTAACAATAGCGATGAGGAACAGTGGAGGACACTATGGAATTTCAAAAGAAAACCATAAGGACCGAATTACATGCAGATTTTCTCATTGAATACTGCAAAAAAGGTATTATACCTAAGGGCCTACAGGTGACTAATGAACCTGGGATTTTCATCAAAAACCAAAAATTTATTGAAAACTGGACATTCATAGCCAATAGGTGTAGCCGTGACTGGATGTTGCTAATAATAGAAACAGCTCACGAAGTCCTGGTCATCGAAAGGAAGGAAATTGAAGAAATGGAGTTGAAACTGAGAGAAAGTACTTCTTTAGAAGAAGCTAAAAAAAGCTTGAGGAAATCCAGAAAGACATCTCTGGATATAGAGAGTACTTTCTTAACCAAAAATCCAATAAACTAAGAAAATACATTTCCAAATACAATCTGGAACATGTCTATCCTTACTTACAAAAAGACTTTTATGACAGACCTAGGGAAGAAGACTATAGCAGAAAGAATTGGCAACAACCCAGAAGAAATTTCCCCCAAAAAGTGTTAGGTTCTTTGACACCTCGTACACCAGCTCTGATTCAGAGAATGAAACTCCACAAGAAAACCGTAATAACAAAGATAGGGAATCTGCTCCTGGCACCAGCAGAGAGACGCTTTCTTTTTAGAACAGCGCCAAACAAACTATGGTCAGACTCGAGGAAGAGGCAGGGGAGAGAGGGTTTTATCCCCAAAACCCCATACAACATCGTCTATATATGAAAACAAGGAGCCAGAAAAACTAGGATTAGAGGACAAAGCTCCAATAATCAATCTCTCAAGCAGAGTACTGACACAGGATGAGGTGATTGTTTTAGAAAAAGTGTTGGGATACGCGATCACTTCTCGTGTGGATAGATACAACTTAGAGAGAGACTTACAAAGCGTTTTCAGAAAAGTGAGACTTAATGCCTTTTTAGAAGGTAAGAACAGAATACCAACTGAGAACAAATCCGGCTCAAAACCTAAGTCCACATGGACTCCTCAATTACATCTTGTTAACAAAGACATAGAAGTGTTTGAGCGTGTAGTAGAGAAAAGCATAGATGATCTTCTAAACAAAAATATCTGGATAAGTAATAACCTCACCCCTCAACAACGTATAGCACTCACCACATTGGAACAATGTCATAATCTCACTATTAAACCAGCTGACAAAGGAGGGAGCATCGTGGTGATGGACACTAGCGATTATAATAATAGAATGCTATTACTCCTTAATAATAACTCCCATTATCAGAAATCCAGCAAAGAGGAGTGGAATGCCCTGACTCACAAGGTGACCAACTTATTAGTATTAGCCAGGGAGGACGACATTATCTGTCCGGATGAATATAATTTTCTGAATAACCCCAATCCTATGATTCCGGCCCTTTATGGGTTTCCCAAGGTCCACAAGGACATGGAAAATCCCCCAATGAGACCAATCGTGTCAAGCATCAACTCACTTACTGAACCTCTAAGTAAATACGTAGATGTGTTCCTCCAGCCTTTGGTTACCCAACAAAAAGCTTATATTAAGGACACCACTTCCATGATTAATAAGATTGAAAATCTTCAATACGACTTAGATGACCCAATGGCTTGTAACCTTAGACATCAAAGCGCTCTACACAAACATACCACAGGATGACACTATAAAAATGATTAAGGATCTCCTGCATAATGATGACGGTGACTTATCTGGGCATGCGACCTTCATCACAGAATGTGTAGAGATTATACTAAAAAATAACATCTTTCTGTTTACAACAGATTTTTTTAAACAAGTTAAAGGGACCAGCATGGGAGCAACCTGTGCTCCCAGCCTGGCTTGTCTTTATGTTGCCCGATTTGAGGATAGACACATCTTCAATGTATTGGCTCCATTTTATGAGAATATATCCCACTGGTCCCGATACATTGATGATGTCTTTTTCCTGTGGAAAGGAACTAGAGAAACCCTGTGTGAGTTCATAGAATGGCTCAACTTAGGTGACAGCAATTTGAAATTTACATCAACCATTAACAAACATAGCTGTGATTTTTTGGATATTCAGATAAAAAATGAGAATGGCCTGTTACAAGTCGAACTATTCACCAAGTCCACTGACCGTAACACTATGTTACATTATAACAGCAATCACCCAGCTTGCCAAAAGGATAATATTCCTTTTGGCCAATTTCTAAGAGTTAGACGAAATTGTACCAACATCAAGGACTATGATTTACATGCTGACAAACTTACTAAAAAGTTCCTAGACAGAGGTTACCCTAGGAAATTGATCAAACGAGCTTACAAGAGAGCTAAATATTACAATAGAGATTCTTTCTTTGACAACAAACCAAGTAATTCAGACACGCAGAACTTGCCCTTAATTTTTGTGACTAATTTCAGCAATATCAGTAATAAAATTAAGAATATTATCAATAGAAATTGGCATCTAGTTAACGCACAAAGTAAAGAAAAACTGGCTAAACCTATGTTTTCTTTCCGGCGCAACCGCACCATTAGGAACTGTCTTGTACATACTTATAGAAGCACCAACATAAATAAACAACTTAGTATTGCGAATGCCCCTTTGCCCATTGGTACTTTTCCTTGTAGTGCCTGCAACAGTTGCAATAATATAATCAAAGGACCCACGATTTCACACAACGGCGTGACCCATAAATTCAGGAATTAAATTAACTGCCGTACAAAAAATCTTATCTACCTTATCCTGTGTCCTTGTAACCAGGGGTACATTGGCGAAACATCCAGAGAGATAAGGATTAGAATTAATGAGCATAAATCTGCTATACGCACTAATAAAAGAACTGCCCCTTTGGTAGAACACTGGATGAAAATGCACCACAAAATTGAAGATCTTAGATGGTGTGGTGTTGAAATAATCCATTTGAGTGCCCCTGGGGGTGATCAAACAATGAAACAAAAGAAACGTGAACAGTTTTACATGTCCCGATTCAAAACCTTTAGAAAGGGGTTGAATAGTAAAGAAGACTGGGAAAAATTAATTTAAACACTATCTCTGAGGAAACCCCATTGTTTTTAATACGTTTTGATTTTGTATCAGGCATTTTTTGGGGTCAATTTTCCTCCTACTTGCCAGTTAAAGATGGTCAAATTGGGAGAACCAATCAGCCATTGTTTGACACAACAATTGATTATGTCGTTCTATAAACACAGAACGAAGTATGATATAAAACTGAGAGAATTGAAATATCACAATAAACAGAGAGAATTTAAACTTTGCTAATTGTCAGACTTATTCTCTGCTGGAATGGGGATTAATGTCTCCTATTTCCCTTCACCAAGATGGCCGCTATGTTTACTACCCACTACGAAACATATGGCACTTTAATATTCATTAATCTGTAGTTGAAACCTGTAGCATTCCCATAGCCTACTGAAATATAAACAGCACTGATAATTTTAGGTGAGGTATAGGTCTCAAGATATACTTTAATATTTTCTTCGAGCACGTATCACGTGGTGCGGCAAAAACGTATTTAAACCACCTTCCGGGTCATTTCTGTTGTGTATCCTGACCCGGAAGCAGTTCGTTGGTAGCAGGCAGGCCGAAGCGTTTTAATAAGGTAAGCGCTGGAAGAAAGATAACTGGGGGACCGCCGTTAACATAGCATGGGGATTTTTTCGTTTAATTTACGGGCCTTTCACACGGTACATTGCTGTTAATATAAGCAACCTTAACCCGACTGCCCCGCTTATATGCGCTTGGCGTCTATGCTTTCGTATGGAAGTATTATTGATAAATACGATGTGCCTGTCTTCCCCTCTTTTTGTCTAACATAAGAGTAGAAGCTATGCGGAAGTTGATTTTTGCACAGGCACTAGCAGGAGTGCAACTAATGATACAGCGCTCTTTCCATGTTTTCATGGATATTTTATTGTGTGAAACTCGAGTTCTCGCTGTTGTATTTTTAAAATAAAGAACAGGAATACTCGGCTAACGCTACATAAGCGTACCTATGAAAGCCTCAAGACCTCTCTATCCTGCCCAACTGATTTATGAAACAGATCACATGAATGGTCTAGGGAGTTAGGATTTAAAAGGGGTTATATGTTGGCTATTTTTTTAGTCATCCCATTTAATATCGGTATACATATCGTGGGGAGGTATGTTACTCTAGTGGCAACGTTATGTAAATATTTTAAGAAAAATAGGTTATATTAATTAGTCAAGATTGAACGACGACACCTTGTAGTAAAACAATGCCTTTTTCTTTGGTATTATAGATTTTAACCTTGCAGTTGCATTATCCTCAAAGCAACCATACCAGGTAATTATCTGGTTTTCTCAGTAGTTAACTACTTTAAATTTAAATTTTTTAAAAAACATTTAAAATGTTTATCTCCCAAAACAAATTCCCAACTAGTGTGATAAGTAAACAAATCTGTTTCCTTTAATGTAGTATCGCATCGCCAATTATTGAAAACGGCGAAAAATTTGGAAGTTGAAGCTTATGTCACGGCACACTTGTTGTTCTATGGACGTATCAGTCTAGACATGGTAAGCCCCATCCTTTACGGAGTATACGTAGTTGGGGTATAAACCATATTAGGTGTCTGATTCAGTATTTTCATTGTATCACCTAGGTACTTATGTTTTAATATCCATCCCAAGTAATTTTCATCGGTGGCTCCAACGAACGCAAACCTCTAAGAGAAGGTACCAATACTAAGGTATGCAACGAGCATTATCCGTTTTGAATAGTTAACATTAGTCATTTCCATCCAATAATTTTTTTTTCTACCTCATTTTAGGTTGTCAATAAAAATACCACGGAGGAGAATTCTCCGCTTTTTGTAAAAAACATGCAAAACCTTGTTATTTCATATTTTAATTAGGTAGGTTATGGCATCATTATTCTTTGCCCTACACCTTGTGGATCATGTGTTGAAGAATCTTTTTTAGCAGTCTAATTAAAACAGTACTATGTATATTAGCAGTTAGATGTATGTTTTTAATCAATTTTTGTTAATTGCTGAATCACTTTGGTTTAAGTGATTTTTATCCCCATGTTTGTTAATAAATTGTTTCTTACTACTTAGATTGTTTTTAGAAAACTCTGTCCTGAAGAAGGTGAAGGATATACATCTCACCGAAACGTTGCGTCGACTTTTTTGTAGTTTTCTTGTGATGTATACCAATAATAATGTACTAAGAATATGAGATGTTTTTAATCCTACATGTGATCATATTGTTTTAATTGTAATACATTTTTGATTCTTTCATATTAGTTTGTTCATCGTTTTTATGCGATATTTTGTTCTTTATATCTAATTGGTACTCATTATATTTTGTACTGAGTACAACCGTAATCACTGACTGTACTGCATATTTATTTGCCCAACACATGATCCATACATTCACGTTTTTTAAACAGGGACTCTCTTTTATTTCTTTGCTGTATTACCCCGTCCCTTTTCTGAGCACTAGGGTTCCTCCCTCTATTTTTTTATATTTACGTACAGCTTGTTAGCTGGGGAGTATTTGTACAGGAATGCTCATATTACATTGGCACAGCTAGTCATATGGATGTTTAAAAAACTTACGGGTTCTCGGAGGGCCAATTTAATAAAATCATTAACGGTACCTCTAAGAATATATCGTCCATTACAATTAACAATAGCGATGAGGAACAGTGGAGGACACTATGGAATTTCAATAAGAAAACCATAAGGACCGAATTACATGCCGATTTTCTCATTGAATACTGCAAAAAAGGTATTATACCTAAGGGCCTACAGGTGACTAATGAACCTGGGATTTTCATCAAAAACCAAACATTTATTGAAAACTGGACATTCATAGCCAATAGGTGTAGCCGTGACTGGATGTTGCTAATAATAGAAACAGCTCACAAAGTCCTGGTCATCAAAAGGAAGGAAATTGAAGAAATGGAGTTGAAACTGAGAGAAAGTACTTCTTTAGAAGAAGCTAAAAAAAAGCTTGAGGAAATCCAGAAAGACATCTCTGGATATAGAGAGTACCTTCTTAACAAAAAATCCAATAAACTAAGAAAATACATTTCCAAATACAATCTGGAACATGTCTATCCTTACTTACAAAAATACTTTTATGACAGACCTAGGGAAGAAAACTATAGCAGAAAGAATTGGCAACAACCCAGAAGAAATTTCCCCCAAAAAGTTTTAGGTTCTTTGACACCTTGTACACCAGCGCTGATTCAGAGAATGAAACTCCACAAGAAAACCATAATAACAAAGATAGGGAATCTGCTCCTGGCACCAGCAGAGAGACGCTTTCTTTTTTAGAACAGCGCCAAACAAACTATGGTCAGACTCGAGGAAGAGGCAGGGGGAGAGAGGGTTTTATCCCCAAAACCCCATACAACATCGTCCATATATGAAAACAAGGAGCCAGAAAAACTAGGATTAGAGGACAAAGCTCCAATAATCAATCTCTCAAGCAGAGTACTGACACAGGATGAGGTGATTGTTTTAGAAAAAGGGTTGGGATACGCGATCACTTCTCCTCTGGATAGATACAACTTAGAGAGAGACTTACAAAGCTTTTTCAGAAAAGTGAGACTTAATGCCTTTTTTGAAGGTAAGGACAGAAGACCAACTGAGAATAAATCCGGCTCAAAACCTAAGTCCACATGGACTCCTTAATTAAATCTTGTTAACAAAGACATAGAAGTGTTTGAGCGTGTAGTAGAGAAAAGCATAGATGATCTTCTAAACAAAAATATCTGGATAAGTAATAACCTCACCCCTCAACAACGTATAGCACTCACCACATTGGAACAATGTCATAATCTCACTATTAAACCAGCTGACAAAGGAGGGAGCATCGTGGTGATGGACACTAGCGATTATAATAATAGAATGCTATTACTCCTTAATAATAACTCCCATTATCAGAAATCCAGCAAAGAGGAGTGGAATGCCCTGAATCACAAGGTGACCAACTTATTAGTATTAGCCAGGGAGGACGACATTATCTGTCCGGATGAATATAATTTTCTGAATAACCCCAATCCTATGATTCCGGCCCTTTATGGGTTTCCCAAGGTCCACAAGGACATGGAAAATCCCACAATGAGACCAATCGTGTCAAGCATCAACTCACTTACGGAACCTCTAAGTAAATACGTAGATGTGTTCCTCCAGCCTTTGGTTACCCAACAAAAAGCTTATATTAAGGACACCACTTCCATGATTAATAAGATTGAAAATCTCTAATACGACTTAGATGACCCAATGGCTTGTATCCTTAGACATCAAAGCGCTCTACACAAACATACCACAGGATGACACTATAAAAATGATTAAGGATCTCCTGGGTAATGATGACGGTGTCTTATTTGGGCATGCGACCTTCATCACAGAATGTGTAGAGATTATACTCAAAAATAACATCTTTCTGTTTACAACAGATTTTTTTAAACAAGTCAAAGGGACCAGCATGGGAGCAACCTGTGCTCCCAGCCTGGCTTGTCTTTATGTTGCCTGATTTGAGGATAGACACATCTTCAATGTATTGGCTCCATTTTATGAGAATATATCTCACTGGTCCCGATACATTGATGATGTCTTTTTCCTGTGGAAAGGAACTAGAGAAACCCTGTGTAAGTTCATAGAATGGCTCAACTGAGGTGACAGCAATTTGAAATTTACATCAACCATTAACAAACATAGCTGTGATTTTTTGGATATTCAGATAAAAAATGAGAATGGCCTGTTACAAGTCGAACTATTCACCAAGTCCACTGACCGTAACACTATGTTACATTATAACAGCAATCACCCAGCTTGCCAAAAGGATAATATTCCTTTTGGCCAATTTCTAAGAGTTAGACGAAATTGTACCAACATCAAGGACTTTGATTTACATGCTGACAAACTTACTAAAAAGTTCCTAGACAGAGGTTACCCTAGGAAATTGATCAAACGAGCTTACAAGAGAGCTAAATATTACAATAGAGATTCTTTCTTTGACAACAAACCAAGTAATTCAGACACGCAGAACTTGCCCTTAATTTTTGTGACTAATTTCAGCAATATCAGTAATAAAATTAAGAATATTATCAATAGAAATTGGCATCTAGTTAAAGCACAAAGTAAAGAAAAACTGGCTAAACCTATGTTTTCTTTCCGGTGTAACCGCACCATTAGGAACTGTCTTGTACATACTTATAGAAGCACCAACATAAATAAACAACTTAGTATTGCGAATGCCCCTTTGCCCATTGGTACTTTTCCTTGTAGTGCCTGCAAGAGTTGCAATAATATAATCAAAGGACCCACGATTACACACAACGGCGTGACCCATAAATTCAGGAATTAAGTTAACTGCCGTACAAAAATCTTATCTACCTTATCCTGTGTCCTTGTAACCAGGGGTACATTGGCGAAACATCCAGAGAGATAAGGATTAGAATTAATGAGCATAAATCTGCTATACGCACTAATAAAAGAACTGCCCCTTTGGTAGAACACTGGATGAAAATGCACCACAAAATTGAAGATCTTAGATGGTGTGGTGTTGAAATAATCCATTTGAGTGCCCGTTTGGGTGATCAAACAATGAAACAAAAGAAACGTGAACAGTTTTACATGTCCCGATTCAATACCTTTAGAAAGGGGTTGAATAGTAAAGAAGACTGGGAAAAATTAATTTAAACACTATCTCTGAGGAAACCCCATTGTTTTTAATACGTTTTGATTTTGTATCAGGCATTTTTTTGGGGTCAATTTTCCTCCTACTTGCCAGTTAAAGATGGTCAAATTGGGAGAACCAATCAGCCATTGTTTGACACAACAATTGATTATGTCGTTCTATAAACACAGAACGAAGTATGATATAAAACTGAGAGAATTGAAATATCACAATAAACAGAGAGAATTTAAACTTTGCTAATTGTCAGACTTATTCTCTGCTGGAATGGGGATTAATGTCTCCTATTACCCTTCTACAAGATGGCCGCTATGTTTACTACCCACTTCAAAACATATGGCACTTTAATATTCATTAATTTGTAGTTGAAACCCGTAGCATTCCCATAGCCTACTGAAATATAAACAGCACTGATAATTTTAGGTGAGGTATAGGTCTCAAGATATACTTTAATATTTTCTTCCAGCACGTATCACGTGGTGCGGCAAAAACGTATTTAAACCACCTTCCGGGTCATTTCTGTTGTGTATCCTGACCCGGAAGCCGTTCGTTGGTAGCAGGGAGGCCGAAGCGTTTTAATAAGGTAAGCGCTGGAAGAAAGATAACCAGGGGTCCGCCGTTAACATAGCATGGGGGTTTTTTCGTTTAATTTACGGGCCTTTCACACGGTACATTGCTGTTAATATAAGCAACCTTAACCCGATTGCCCCGCTTATATGCGGTTGGCGTCTATGCTTTCGTATGGAAGTATTATTGATAAATACGAGGTGCCTGTCTTCCCTCTTTTTGTCTAACATAAGAGTAGAAGCTATGCGGAAGCTGATTTTTGCACAGACACTAGCAGGAGTGCAACTAATGATACAGTGCTCTTTCCATGTTTTTATGGATATTTTATTGTGTGAAACTCGAGTACTCGCTCTTGTATTTTTAAAATAAAGAACAGGAATACTCGGCTAACGCTACATTAACGTACCTATGAAAGCCTCAAGACCTCTCTATCCTGCCCAACTGATTTATGAAACAAATCACATGAATGGTCTAGGGAGTTAGGATTTAAAAGGGGTTATATGTTGGCTATTTTTTTGGTCATCCCATTTAATATCGGTATACATATCGTGGGGAGGTATGTTACTCTAGTGGCAACGTTATGTAAATATTTTAAGAAAAATAGGTTATATTAATTAGTCAAGATTGAACGACGACACGTTGTAGTAAAACAATGCCTTTTTCTTTGGTATTATAGATTTTAACCTTGCAGTTGCATTATCCTCAAAGGAACCATACCAGGTAATTATCTGGTTTTCTCAGTAGTTAACTACTTTAAATTTACATTTTTTAAAAAACATTTAAAATGTTTAACTCAAAAAACATTTTCCCAACTAGTGTGATAAGTAAACAAATCTGTTTCCTTTAATGTAGTATCGCATCGGCAATTATTGAAAACGGCGAAAAATTTGGAAGTTGAAGCTTATGTCACGGCACACTTGTTGTTCTATGGAAGTATCAGTCTAGACATGGTAAGCCCCATCCTTTACGGAGTATACCTAGTTGGGGTATAAACCATATTAGGTGTCTGATTCAGTATTTTCATTGTATCACCTAGGTACTTATGTTTTAATATCCATCCCAAGTAATTTTCATCGGTGGCTCCAACGAACGAAACCCTCTAAGAGTAGTTACCAATAGTAAGGTATGCAATGAGCATTATCCGTTTTGAATAGTTAACATTAGTCATTTCCATCCAATACATTTTATTTTCTACCTCATTTTAGTTTGTCAATAAAAATACCACGGAGGAGAATTCTCCGCTTTTTGCAAAAAACATGCAAAACCTTGTTATTTCATATTTTAATTAGGTAGGTTATGGCATCATTATTCTTTGCCCTACACCTTGTGGATCATGTGTTGAAGAATGTTTTTTAGCAGTCTAATTAAAACAGTACAATGTATATTAGCAGTTAGATATATGTTTTTAATCAATTTTTGTTAATTGCTGAATCACTTTGGTTTAAGTGTTTTTTATCCTCATGTTTATTAATAAATTGTTTCTTACTACTTGGATTGTTTTTAGAAAACTCTGTCCTGAAGAAGGTGAAGGAGATACATCTCACCGAAACGCTGCGTCAACTTTTTTGTAGTTTTTTTGTGATGTATACCAATAATAATGTACTAAGAATATGAGATGTTTTTAATCCTACATGTGATCATATTGTTTTAATGTTATGTTAAAGGGACTTCTTAAGCGCACGTACACCAAGCGGTTTCATGGCGCTGAGGGCGGAACAAACGCAGTGTTGGCGGGCAATTACGTTACTGATATGCTTGGGAGAATAGCCAGGTTTTAAGCTTTATTCTGAACTGAGCATAAGGGGACGCTGTTCTCACTCACTTTAATTGTAATACATTTTTGATTCTGTCATATTAGTTTGTTCAACGTTTTTATGTGATATTTTGTTCTTTATATCTAATTGATACTCATTATATGTTGTACTGAGTACAACCGTAATCACTGACTGTACTGCATATTTGTTTGCCCAACACATGATCCATACATTCACGTTTTTGAACAGGGACTCTCTTTGATTTCTTTGCTGTATTACCCCGTCCCTTTTCTGAGCACTAAGGTTCCTCCCTCTCTTTTTTATATTTACGTACAGCTTGTTAGCTGGGGAGTATTTGTACAGGCGTGCTCATATTACATTGGCACAGCTAGTCATATGGATGTTTTAAAAACTTACGGGTTCTCGGAGGACCAGTTTAATAAAATCATTAACGGTATCTCTAAGAATATATCCTCCATTACAATTAACAATAGCGATGAGGAACATTGGAGGACACTATGGAATTTCAAAAAGAAAACCATAAGGACCGAATTACATGCAGATTTTCTCATTGAATACTGCAAAAAAGGTATTATACCTAAGGGCCTTCAGGTGACTAATGAACCTGGGATTTTCATCAAAAACCAAAAATTTATTGAAAACTGGACATTTATAGCCAATAGGTGTAGCCGTGACTGGATGTTGCTAATAATAGAAACAGCTCACGAAGTCCTGGTCATCGAAAGGAAGGAAATTGAAGAAATGGAGTTCAAACTGAGAGAAAGTACTTCTTTAGAAGAAGCTAAAAAAAGCTTGAGGAAATCCAGACAGACATATCTGGATATAGAGAGTACCTTCTTAACAAAAATTCCAATAAACTAAGAAAATACATTTCCAAATACAATCTGGAACATGTCTATCCTTACTTACAAAAAGACTTTTATGACAGACCTAGGGAAGAAAACTATAGCAGAAAGAATTGGCAACAACCCAGAAGAAATTTCCCCCAAAAAAGTGTTAGGTTCTTTGACACCTCGTACACCAGCTCTGATTCAGAGAATGAAACTCCACAAGAAAACTGTAAGAACAAAGATAGGGAATCTGCTCCTGGCACCAGCAGAGAGATGCTTTCTTTTTTAGAACAGCGCCAAACAAACTATGGTCAGACTCGAGGAAGAGGTAGGGGAGAGGGGTTTTTAACCCCAAAACCCCATACAACATCGTCCATATATGAAAACAAGGAGCCAGAAAAACTGGGATTAGAGGACAAAGCTCCAATAATCAATCTCTCAAGCAGAGTACTGACACAGGATGAGGTGATTGTTTTAGAAAAAGGGTTGGGATACGCGATCACTTCTCCTGTGGATAGATACAACTTAGAGAGAGACTTACAAAGCTTTTTCAGAAAAGTGAGACTTAATGCCTTTTTTGAAGGTAAGAACAGAATACCAACTGAGAATAAATCCGGCTTAAAACCTAAGTCCACATGGACTCCTCAATTACATCTTGTTAACAAAGACATAGAAGTGTTTGAGCGTGTAGTAGAGAAAAGCATAGATGATCTTCTAAACAAAAATATCTGGATAAGTAATAACCTCACCCCTCAACAACGTATAGCACTCACCACATTGGAACAATGTCATAATCTCACTATTAAACCAGCTGACAAAGGAGGGAGCATCGTGGTGATGGACACTAGCGATTATAATAATAGAATGCTATTACTCCTTAATAATAACTCCCATTATCAGAAATCCAGCAAAGAGGAGTGGAATGCCCTGACTCACAAGGTGACCAACTTATTAGTATTAGCCAGGGAGGACGACATTATCTGTCCGGATGAATATAATTTTCTGAATAACCCCAATCCTATGATTCCGGCCCTTTATGGGTTTCCCAAGGTCCACAAGGACATGGAAAATCCCCCAATGAGACCAATCGTGTCAAGCATCAACTCACTTACTGAACCTCTAAGTAAATACGTAGATGTGTTCCTCCAGCCTTTGGTTACCAAACAAAAAGCTTATATTAAGGACACCACTTCCATGATTAATAAGATTGAAAATCTTCAATACGACTTAGATGACCCAATGTCTTGTAACCTTAGACATCAAAGCGCTCTACACAAACATACCACAGGATGACACTATAAAAATGATTAAGGATCTCCTGCATAATGATGACGGTGACTTATCTGGGCATGCGACCTTCATCACAGAATGTGTAGAGATTATACTAAAAAATAACATCTTTCTGTTTACAACAGATTTTTTTAAACAAGTTAAAGGGACCAGCATGGGAGCAACCTGTGCTCCCAGCCTGGCTTGTCTTTATGTTGCCCGATTTGAGGATAGACACATCTTCAATGTATTGGCTCCATTTTATGAGAATATATCCCACTGGTCCCGATACATTGATGATGTCTTTTTCCTGTGGAAAGGAACTAGAGAAACCCTGTGTGAGTTCATAGAATGGCTCAACTTAGGTGACAGCAATTTGAAATTTACATCAACCATTAACAAACATAGCTGTGATTTTTTGGATATTCAGATAAAAAATGAGAATGGCCTGTTACAAGTCGAACTATTCACCAAGTCCACTGACCGTAACACTATGTTACATTATAACAGCAATCACCCAGCTTGCCAAAAGGATAATATTCCTTTTGGCCAATTTCTAAGAGTTAGACGAAATTGTACCAACATCAAGGACTATGATTTACATGCTGACAAACTTACTAAAAAGTTCCTAGACAGAGGTTACCCTAGGAAATTGATCAAACGAGCTTACAAGAGAGCTAAATATTACAATAGAGATTCTTTCTTTGACAACAAACCAAGTAATTCAGACACGCAGAACTTGCCCTTAATTTTTGTGACTAATTTCAGCAATATCAGTAATAAAATTAAGAATATTATCAATAGAAATTGGCATCTAGTTAACGCACAAAGTAAAGAAAAACTGGCTAAACCTATGTTTTCTTTCCGGCGCAACCGCACCATTAGGAACTGTCTTGTACATACTTATAGAAGCACCAACATAAATAAACAACTTAGTATTGCGAATGCCCCTTTGCCCATTGGTACTTTTCCTTGTAGTGCCTGCAACAGTTGCAATAATATAATCAAAGGACCCACGATTTCACACAACGGCGTGACCCATAAATTCAGGAATTAAATTAACTGCCGTACAAAAAATCTTATCTACCTTATCCTGTGTCCTTGTAACCAGGGGTACATTGGCGAAACATCCAGAGAGATAAGGATTAGAATTAATGAGCATAAATCTGCTATACGCACTAATAAAAGAACTGCCCCTTTGGTAGAACACTGGATGAAAATGCACCACAAAATTGAAGATCTTAGATGGTGTGGTGTTGAAATAATCCATTTGAGTGCCCCTGGGGGTGATCAAACAATGAAAGAAAAGAAACGTGAACAGTTTTACATGTCCCGATTCAATACCTTTAGAAAGGGGTTGAATAGTAAAGAAGACTGGGAAAAATTAATTTAAACACTATCTCTGAGGAAACCCCATTGTTTTTAATACGTTTTGATTTTGTATCAGGCATTTTTTTGGGGTCAATTTTCCTCCTACTTGCCAGTTAAAGATGGTCAAATTGGGAGAACCAATCAGCCATTGTTTGACACAACAATTGATTATGTCGTTCTATAAACACAGAACGAAGTATGAGATAAAACTGAGAGAATTGAAATATCACAATAAACAGAGAGAATTTAAACTTTGCTAATTGTCAGACTTATTCTCTGCTGGAATGGGGATTAATGTCTCCTATTTCCCTTCTCCAAGATGGCCGCTATGTTTACTACCCACTACAAAACATATGGCACTTTAATATTCACTAATTTGTAGTTGAAACCCGTAGCATTCCCATAGCCTACTGAAATATAAACAGCACTGATAATTTTAGGTGAGGTATAGGTCTCAAGATATACTTTAAAATTTTCTTCCAGCACGTATCACGTGGTGCGGCAAAAAACGTATTTAAACCACCTTCCGGGTCATTTCTGTTGTGTATCCTGACCCGGAAGCCGTTCGTTGGTAGCAGGGAGGCCGAAGCGTTTTAATAAGGTAAGCGCTGGAAGAAAGATAACCAGGGGTCCGCCGTTAACATAGCATGGGGGGTTTTTCGTTTAATTTACGGGCCTTTCACACGGTACATTGCTGTTAATATAAGCAACCTTAACCCGACTGCCCCACTTATATGCGGTTGGCGTCTATGCTTTCGTATGGAAGTATTATTGATAAATACGAGGTGCCTGTCTTCCCCTCTTTTTGTCTAACATAAGAGTAGAAGCTATGCGGAAGCTGATTTTTGCACAGACACTAGCAGGAGTGCAACTAATGATACAGTGCTCTTTCCATGTTTTTATGGATATTTTATTGTGTGAAACTCGAGTACTCGCTCTTGTATTTTTAAAATAAAGAACAGGAATACTCGGCTAACGCTACATTAGCGTACCTATGAAAGCCTCAAGACCTCTCTATCCTGCCCAACTGATTTATGAAACAAATCACATGAATGGTCTAGGGAGTTAGGATTTAAAAGGGGTTATATGTTGGCTATTTTTTTGGTCATCCCATTTAATATCGGTATACATATCGTGGGGAGGTATGTTACTCTAGTACCAACGTTATGTAAATATTTTAAGAAAAATAGGTTATATTAATTAGTCAAGATTGAACGACGACACGTTGTAGTAAAACAATGCCTTTTTCTTTGGTATTATAGATTTTAACCTTGCAGTTGCATTATCCTCAAAGGAACCATACCAGGTAATTATCTGGTTTTCTCAGTAGTTAACTACTTTAAATTTAAATTTTTTTAAAAACATGTAAAATGTTTATCTCAAAAAACATTTTCCCAACTAGTGTGATAAGTAAACAAATCTGTTTACTTTAATGTAGTATCGCATCGGCAATTATTGAAAACGGCGAAAAATTTGGAAGTTGAAGCTTATGTCACGGCACACTTGTTGTTCTATGGAAGTATCCGTCTAGACATGGTAAGCCCCATCCTTTACGGAGTATACCTAGTTGGGGTATAAACCATATTAGGTGTCTGATTCAGTATTTTCATTGTATCACCTAGGTACTTATGTTTTAATATCCATCCCAAGTAATTTTCATCGGTGGCTCCAACGAACGAAACCCTCTAAGAGTAGTTACCAATACTAAGGTATGCAATGAGCATTATCCGTTTTGAATAGTTAACATTAGTCATTTCCATCCAATACATTTTATTTTCTACCTCATTTTAGTTTGTCAATAAAAATACCACGGAGGAGAATTCTCCGCTTTTTGCAAAAAACATGCAAAACCTTGTTATTTCATATTTTAATTAGGTAGGTTATGGCATCATTATTCTTTGCCCTACACCTTGTGGATCATGTGTTGAAGAATGTTTTTTAGCAGTCTAATTAAAACAGTACAATGTATATTAGCAGTTAGATATATGTTTTTAATCAATTTTTGTTAATTGCTGAATCACTTTGGTTTAAGTGTTTTTTATCCTCATGTTTATTAATAAATTGTTTCTTACTACTTGGATTGTTTTTAGAAAACTCTGTCCTGAAGAAGGTGAAGGAGATACATCTCACCGAAACGCTGCGTCGACTTTTTGTAGTTTTTTTGTGATGTATACCAATAATAATGTACTAAGAATATGAGATGTTTTTAATCCTACATGTGATCATATTGTTTTAATGTTATGTTAAAGGGACTTCTTAAGCGCACGTACACCAAGCGGTTTCATGGCGCTGAGGGCGGAACAAACGCAGTGTTGGCGGGCAATTACGTTACTGATATGCTTGGGAGAATAGCCAGGTTTTAAGCTTTATTCTGAACTGAGCATAAGGGGACGCTGTTCTCACTCACTTTAATTGTAATACATTTTTGATTCTGTCATATTAGTTTGTTCAACGTTTTTATGTGATATTTTGTTCTTTATATCTAATTGATACTCATTATATGTTGTACTGAGTACAACCGTAATCACTGACTGTACTGCATATTTGTTTGCCCAACACATGATCCATACATTCACGTTTTTTGAACAGGGACTCTCTTTGATTTCTTTGCTGTATTACCCCGTCCCTTTTCTGAGCACTAAGGTTCCTCCCTCTCTTTTTTTATATTTACGTACAGCTTGTTAGCTGGGGAGTATTTGTACAGGCGTGCTCATATTACATTGGCACAGCTAGTCATATGGATGTTTTAAAAACTTACGGGTTCTCGGAGGACCAGTTTAATAAAATCATTAACGGTATCTCTAAGAATATATCCTCCATTACAATTAACAATAGCGATGAGGAACATTGGAGGACACTATGGAATTTCAAAAAGAAAACCATAAGGACCGAATTACATGCAGATTTTCTCATTGAATACTGCAAAAAAGGTATTATACCTAAGGGCCTTCAGGTGACTAATGAACCTGGGATTTTCATCAAAAACCAAAAATTTATTGAAAACTGGACATTTATAGCCAATAGGTGTAGCCGTGACTGGATGTTGCTAATAATAGAAACAGCTCACGAAGTCCTGGTCATCGAAAGGAAGGAAATTGAAGAAATGGAGTTCAAACTGAGAGAAAGTACTTCTTTAGAAGAAGCTAAAAAAAAGCTTGAGGAAATCCAGACAGACATATCTGGATATAGAGAGTACCTTCTTAACAAAAATTCCAATAAACTAAGAAAATACATTTCCAAATACAATCTGGAACATGTCTATCCTTACTTACAAAAAGACTTTTATGACAGACCTAGGGAAGAAAACTATAGCAGAAAGAATTGGCAACAACCCAGAAGAAATTTCCCCCAAAAAAGTGTTAGGTTCTTTGACACCTCGTACACCAGCTCTGATTCAGAGAATGAAACTCCACAAGAAAACTGTAAGAACAAAGATAGGGAATCTGCTCCTGGCACCAGCAGAGAGATGCTTTCTTTTTTAGAACAGCGCCAAACAAACTATGGTCAGACTCGAGGAAGAGGTAGGGGGAGAGGGGTTTTTAACCCCAAAACCCCATACAACATCGTCCATATATGAAAACAAGGAGCCAGAAAAACTGGGATTAGAGGACAAAGCTCCAATAATCAATCTCTCAAGCAGAGTACTGACACAGGATGAGGTGATTGTTTTAGAAAAAGGGTTGGGATACGCGATCACTTCTCCTGTGGATAGATACAACTTAGAGAGAGACTTACAAAGCTTTTTCAGAAAAGTGAGACTTAATGCCTTTTTTGAAGGTAAGAACAGAATACCAACTGAGAATAAATCCGGCTTAAAACCTAAGTCCACATGGACTCCTCAATTACATCTTGTTAACAAAGACATAGAAGTGTTTGAGCGTGTAGTAGAGAAAAGCATAGATGATCTTCTAAACAAACAAATCTGGATAAGTAATAACCTCACCCCTCAACAACGTATAGCACTCACCACATTGGAACAATGTCATAATCTCACTATTAAACCAGCTGACAAAGGAGGGAGCATCGTGGTGATGGACACTAGCGATTATAATAATAGAATGCTATTACTCCTTAATAATAATTCCCATTATCAGAAATCCAGCAAAGAGGAGTGGAATGCCCTGACTCACAAGGTGACCTACTTATTAGTATTAGCCAGGGAGGACGACATTATCTGTCCCGATGAATATAATTTTCTGAATAACCCCAATCCTATGATTCCGGCCCTTTATGAGTTGCCCAAGGTCCACAAGGACATGGAAAATCCCCCAATGAGACTAATCGTGTCAAGCATCAACTCACTTACGGAACCTCTAAGTAAATACGTAGATGTGTTCCTCCAACCTTTGGTTACCCAACAAAAAGCTTATACTAAGGACACCACTTCCAGGATTAATAAGATTGAAAATCTTCAATACGACTTAGAGACCCAATGGCTTGTAACCTTAGACATCGAAGCGCTCTACACAAACATACCACAGGATGACACTTTACAAATGATTAAGGATCTCCTGGGTAATGAAGACGGTGACTTATCTGGGCATGCGACCTTCATCACAGAATGTATAGAGATTATACTCAAAAATAACATCTTTCTGTTTACAACAGATTTTTTTAAACAAGTCAAAGGGACCAGCATGGGAGCAACCTGTGCTCCCAGCCTGGCTTGTCTTTATGTTGCCCGATTTGCGGATAGACCCATCTTCAATGTATTGGCTCCATTTTATGAGAATATATCCCACTGGTCCCGATACATTGATGATGTCTTTTTCCTGTGGAAAGGAACTAGAGAAACCCTGTGTGAGTTCATAGAATGGCTCAACTTAGGTGACACCAATTTGAAATTTACATCAACCATTAACAAACATAGCTGTGATTTTTTGGATATTAAGATAAAAAATGAGAATGGCCTGTTACAAGTCGAACTATTCACCAAGTCCACTGACCGTAACACTATGTTACATTATAACAGCAATCACCCAGCTTGCTAAAAGGATAATATTCCTTCTGGCCAATTTCTAAGAGTTAAATGAAATTGTACCAACATCAAGGACTATGATTTACATGCTGACAAACTTACTAAAAAGTTCCTAGACAGAGGTTACCCTAGGAAATTGATCAAACGAGCTTACAAGAGAGCTAAATATTACAATAGAGATTCTTTCTTTGACAACAAACCAAGTAATTCAGACACGCAGAACTTGCCCTTAATTTTTGTGACTAATTTCAGCAATATAAGTAATAAAATTAAGAATATTATCAATAGAAATTGGCATCTAGTTAACGCACAAAGTAAAGAAAAACTGGCTAAACCTATGTTTTCTTTCCGGCGTAACCGCACCATTAGGAACTGTCTTGTACATACTTATAGAAGCACCAACATAAATAAACAACTTAGTATTGCGAATGCCCCTTTGCCCATTGGTACTTTTCCTTGTAGTGCCTGCAACAGTTGCAATAATATAATCAAAGGACCCACGATTTCACACAACGGCGTGACCCATAAATTCAGGAATTTTATTAACTGCCGTACAAAAAATCTTATCTACCTTATCCTGAGTCCTTTTAACCAGGGGTACATTGGCGAAACATCCAGAGAGATAAGGATTAGAATTAATGAGCATAAATCTGCTATACGCACTAATAAAAGAACTGCCCCTTTGGTAGAACACTGGATGAAATTGCACCACAAAATTGAAGATCTTAGATGGTGTGGTGTTGAAATAATCCAGATGAGTGCCCATGGGGGTGATCAAACAATGAAACAAAAGAAACGTGAACAGTTTTACATGTCCCGATTCAATACCTTTAGAAAGGGGTTGAATAGTAAAGAAGACTGGGAAAAATTAATTTAAACACTATCTCTGAGGAAACCCCATTGTTTTTATTACGTTTTGATTTAGTATCTGGCATTTTGTTTTTGGTCAATTTTCCTCCTACTTGCCAGTTAAAGATGGCGGTCAAATTGGGAGAACCAATCAGCCATTGTTTGACACAACAATTGAATATGTCGTTCTATATACACAGAACGAAGTATGATATAAAACTGAGAGAATTGAAATATCACAATAAACAGAGAGAATTTAAACTTTGCTAATTGTCAGACTTATTCTCTGCTGGAATGGGGATTAATGTCTCCTATTTCCCTTCTCCAAGATAGCCGCTATGTTTACTACCCACTACGAAACACATGGCACTTTAATATTCATTAATTTGTAGTTGAAACCTGTAGCATTCCCATAGCCTACTGAAATATAAACAGCACTGATAATTTTAGGTGAGGTATAGGTCTCAAGATATACTTTAATATTTTCTTCCAGGACGTATCACGTGGTGCGGCAAAAACGTATTTAAACCACCTTCCGGGTCATTGCTGTTGTGTATCCTGACCCGGAAGCCGTTCGTTGGTAGCAGAGAGCCCGAAGCGTTTTAATAAGGTAAGCGCTGGAAGAAAGATAACCGGGGGACCGCCGTTAACATAGCATGCAGGTTTTTTCGTTTAATTTAATGACCTTTCACACGGTACATTGCTGTTAATATAAGCAACCTTAACCCGACTGCCCCTCTTATATGCGGTTGGCGTCTATGCTTTCGTATGGAAGTATTATTGATAAATAAGAGGTGCCTGTCTTCCCCTCTTTTTGTCTAACATAAGAGTAGAAGCTATGCGGAAGCTGATTTTTGCACAGGCACCAGCAGGAGTGCAACTAATGATACGGCGCTCTTTCCATGTTTTCATGGATATTTTATTGTGTGAAACTCGAGTACTCGCTGTTGTATTTTTAAAATAAAGAACAGGAATACTCGGCTAACGCTACATTAGCGTACCTATGAAAGCCTCGAGACCTCGCTATCCTGCCCAACTGATTTATGAAACAGATCACAGGAATGGTCTAGGGAGTTAGGATTTAAAAGGGGTTATATGCTGGCTATTTTTTTAGTCATCCCATTTAATATCGGTATACATATCGTGGGGAGGTATGTTACTCTAGTGGCAACGTTATGTAAATATTTTAAGGAAAATAGGTTATATTAATTAGTCAAGATTGAACGACGACACGTTGTAGTAAAACAATGCCTTTTTCTTTGGTATTATAGATTTTAACCTTGCAGTTGCATTATCCTCAAAACAACCATACCAGGTAATTATCTGGTTTTCTCAGTAGTTAACTACTTTAAATTTAATTTTTTTTTAAAACATTTAAAATGTTTATCTCAAAAAACATTTTCCCAACTAGTGTGATAAGTAAACAAATCTGTTTACTTTAATGTAGTATCGCATCGGCAATTATTGAAAAC
Organism: Calotriton arnoldi; assembly: GCA_963921515.1. Classification (NCBI taxonomy): domain Eukaryota; kingdom Metazoa; phylum Chordata; class Amphibia; order Caudata; family Salamandridae; genus Calotriton; species Calotriton arnoldi. The sequence goes on along the minus strand of CAWUFW010018808.1, from coordinate 83,324 downwards.
GGCGAAAAATTTGGAAGTTGAAGCTTATGTCACGGCACACTTGTTGTTCTATGGACGTATCCGTCTAGACATGGTAAGCCCCATCCTTTACGGAGTATACCTAGTTGGGGTATAAACCATATTAGGTGTCTGATTCAGTATTTTCATTCTATCACCTAGGTACTTATAGTTTAATATCGATCCCAAGTAATTTTCATCGGTGGCTCCAACGAGCGCAACCCTCTAAGAGTAGTTACCAATACTAAGGTATGCAACGAGCATTATCCGTTTTGAATAGTTAACATTAGTCATTTCCATCCAATACATTTTATTTTCTACCTCATTTTAGGTTGTCAATAAAAATACCACGGAGGAGAATTCTCCGCTTTTTGCAAAAAACATGCAAAACCTTGTTATTTCATATTTTAATTAGGTAGGTTATGGCATCATTATTCTTTGCCCTACACCTTGTGGATCATGTGTTGAAGAATGTTTTTTAGCAGTCTAATTAAAACAGTACAATGTATATTAATAGTTAGATGTATGTTTTTAATCAATTTTTGTTAATTGCTGAATCACTTTGATTTAAGTGATTTTTATCCCCATGTTTGTTAATAAATTGTTTCTTACTACTTAGATTGTTTTTTGAAAACTCTGTCCTGAAGAAGGTGAAGGAGATGCATCTCACCGAAACGCTGCGTCGACTTTTTTGTAGTTTTCTTGTGATGTATACCAATAATAATGTACTAAGAATATGAGATGTTTTTAATCCTACATGTGATCATATTGTTTTAATGTTATGTTAAAGGGACTTCTTAAGCGCACGTACACCAAGCGGTTTCGTGGCGCTGAGGGCGGAACAAACGCAGTGTTGGCGGGCAATTATGTTACTGATATGCTTGGGAGAATAGCCAGGTTTTAAGCTTTATTCTGAACTGAGCATAAGGGGACGCTGTTCTCACTCACTTTAATTGTAATAAATTTTTGATTCTGTCATATTAGTTTGTTCAACGTTTTTATGTGATATTTTGTTCTTTATATCTAATTGATACTCATTATATTTTGTACTGAGTACAACCGTAATCACTGACTGTACTGCATATTTGTTTGCCCAACACATGATCCATACATTCACGTTTTTTGAACAGGGACTCTCTTTGATTTCTTTGCTGTATTACCCCATCCCTTTTCTGAGCACTAAGGTTCCTCCCTCTCTTTTTTTATATTTACGTACAGCTTGTTAGCTGGGGAGTATTTGTACAGGCGTGCTCATATTACATTGGCACAGCTAGTCATATGGATGTTTTAAAAACTTACGTGTTCTCGGAGGACCGGTTTAATAAAATCATTAACGGTACCTCTAAGAATATATCCTCCATTACAATTAACAATAGCGATGAGGAACAGTGGAGGACACTATGGAATTTCAAAAGAAAACCATAAGGACCGAATTACATGCAGATTTTCTGCAAAAAAGGTATTATACCTAAGGGCCTTCAGGTGACTAATGAACCTGGGATTTTCATCAAAAACCAAAAATTTATTGAAAAGTGGACATTCATAGCCAATAGGTGTAGCCGTGACTGGATGTTGCTAATAATAGAAACAGCTCACGAAGTCCAGGTCATCGAAAGGAAGGAAATTGAAGAAATGGAGTTGAAACTGAGAGAAAGTACTTCTTTAGAAGAAGCTAAAAAAAAGCTTGAGGAAATCCAGACAGACATCTCTGGATATAGAGAGTACCTTCTTAACAAAAATTCCAATAAACTAAGAAAATACATTTCCAAATACAATCTGGAACATGTCTATCCTTACTTACAAAAAGACTTTTATGACAGACCTAGGGAAGAAAACTATAGGAGAAAAAATTGGCAACAACCCAGAAGAAATTTCCCCCAAAAAAGTGTTAGGTTCTTTGACACCTCGTACACCAGCTCTGATTCAGAGAATGAAACTCCAAAAGAAAACCGTAATAACAAAGATAGGGAATCTGCTCCTGGCACCAGCAGAGAGATGCTTTCTTTTTTAGAACAGCGCCAAACAAACTATGGTCAGACTCGAGGAAGAGGCAGGGGGAGAGGGGGTTTTTATCCCCAAAACCCCATACAACATCGTCCATATATGAAAACAAGGAGCCAGAAAAACTGGAATTAGAGGACAAAGCTCCAATAATCAATCTCTCAAGCAGAGTACTGACACAGGATGAGGAGATTGTTTTAGAAAAAGGGTTGGGATACGCGATCACTTCTCCTGTGGATAGATACAACTTAGAGACTTACAAAGCTTTTTCAGAAAAGTGAGACTTAATGCCTTTTTTGAAGGTAAGGACAGAATACCAACTGAGAATAAATCCGGCTTAAAACCTAAGTCCACATGGACTCCTCAATTACATCTTGTTAACAAAGACATAGAAGTGTTTGAGCGTGTAGTAGAGAAAAGCATAGATGATCTTCTAAAAAAAAAATCTGGATAAGTAATAACCTCACCCCTCAACAATGTATAGCACTCACCACATTGGAACAATGTCATAATCTCACTATTAAACCAGCTGACAAAGGAGGGAGCATCGTGGTGATGGACACTAGCGATTATAGCAATAGAATGCTATTACTCCTTAATAATAACTCCCATTATCAGAAATCCAGCAAAGAGGAGTGGAATGCCCTGACTCACAAGGTGACCTACTTATTAGTATTAGCCAGGGAGGACGACATTATCTGTCCGGATGAATATCATTTTCTGAATAACCCCAATCCTATGATTCCGGCCCCTTATGGGTTGCCCAAGGTCCACAAGGAGATGGAAAATCCCCCAATGAGACTAATCGTGTCAAGCATCAACTCACTTACGGAACCTCTAAGTAAATACGTAGATGTGTTCCTCCAACCTTTGGTTACCCAACAAAAAGCTTATACTAAGGACACCACTTCCATGATTAATAAGATTGAAAATCTTCAATACGACTTAGAGACCCAATGGCTTGTAACCTTAGACATCGAAGCGCTCTACACAAACATACCACAGGATGACACTATACAAATGATTAAGGATCTCCTGGGTAATGAAGACGGTGAATTATCTGGGCATGCGACCTTCATCACAGAATGTATAGAGATTATACTCAAAAATAACATCTTTCTGTTTACAACAGATTTTTTTAAACAAGTCAAAGGGACCAGCATGGGAGCAACCTGTGCTCCCAGCCTGGCTTGTCTTTAGGTTGCCCGATTTGAGGATAGACACATCTTCAATGTATTGGCTCCATTTTATGAGAATATATCCCACTGGTCCCGATACATTGATGATGTCTTTTTCCTGTGGAAAGGAACTAGAGAAACCCTGTGTGAGTTCATAGAATGGCTCAACTTAGGTGACACCAATTTGAAATTTACATCAACCATTAACAAACATAGCTGTGATTTTTTGGATATTAAGATAAAAAATGAGAATGGCCTGTTACAAGTCGAACTATTCACCAAGTCCACTGACCGTAACACTATGTTACATTATAACAGCAATCACCCAGCTTGCCAAAAGGATAATATTCCTTCTGGCCAATTTCTAAGAGTTAAACGAAATTGTACCAACATCAAGGACTATGATTTACATGCTGACAAACTTACTAAAAAGTTCCTAGACAGAGGTTACCCTAGGAAATTGATCAAATGAGCTTACAAGAGAGCTAAATATTACAATAGAGATTCTTTCTTTGACAACAAACCAAGTAATTCAGACACGCAGAACTTGCCCTTAATTTTTGTGACTAATTTCAGCAATATCAGTAATAAAATTAAGAATATTATCAATAGAAATTGGCATCTAGTTAACGCACAAAGTAAAGAAAAACTGGCTAAACCTATGTTTTCTTTCCGGCGTAACCGCACCATTAGGAACTGTCTTGTACATACTTATAGAAGCACCAACATAAATAAACAACTTAGTATTGCGAATGCCCCTTTGCCCATTGGTACTTTTCCTTGTAGTGCCTGCAACAGTTGCAATAATATAATCAAAGGACCCACGATTTCACACAACGGCGTGACCCATAAATTCAGGAATTTTATTAACTGCCGTACAAAAAAATCTTATCTACCTTATCCTGTGTCCTTGTAACCAGGGGTACATTGGCGAAACATCCAGAGAGATAAGGATTAGAATTAATGAGCATAAATCTGCTATACGCACTAATAAAAGAACTGCCCCTTTGGTAGAACACTAGATGAAAATGCACCACAAAATTGAAGATCTTAGATGGTGTGGTGTTGAAATAATCCAGATGAGTGCCCGTGGGGGTGATCAAACAATGAAACAAAAGAAACGTGAACAGTTTTACATGTCCCGATTCAATACCTTTAGAAAGGGGTTGAATAGTAAAGAAGACTGGGAAAAATTAATTTAAACACTATCTCTGAGGAAACCCCATTGTTTTTATTACGTTTTGATTTAGTATCTGGCATTTTGTTTTTGGTCAATTTTCCTCCTACTTGCCAGTTAAAGATGGCGGTCAAATTGGGAGAACCAATCAGCCATTGTTTGACACAACAATTGAATATGTCGTTCTATATACACAGAACGAAGTATGATATAAAACTGAGAGAATTGAAATATCACAATAAACAGAGAGAATTTAAACTTTGCTAATTGTCAGACTTATTCTCTGCTGGAATGGGGATTAATGACTCCTATTTCCCTTCTCCAAGATAGCCGCTATGTTTACTACCCACTACGAAACAAATGGCACTTTAATATTCATTAATTTGTAGTTGAAACCTGTAGCATTCCCATAGCCTACTGAAATATAAACAGCACTGATAATTTTAGCTGAGGTATAGGTCTCAAGATATACTTTAATATTTTCTTCCAGGACGTATCACGTGGTCGGCAAAAACGTATTTAAACCACCTTCCGGGTCATTGCTGTTGTGTATCCTGACCCGGAAGCCGTTCGTTGGTAGCAGGGAGGCCGAAGCGTTTTAATAAGGTAAGCGCTGGAAGAAAGATAACCGGGGGACCGCCGTTAATATAGCATGCAGGTTTTTTCGTTTAATTTAATGACCTTTCACACGGTACATTGCTGTTAATATAAGCAACCTTAACCCGACTGCCCCTCTTATATGCGGTTGGCGTCTATGCTTTCGTATGGAAGTATTATTGATAAATACGAGGTGCCTGTCTTCCCCTCTTTTTGTCTAACATAAGAGTAGAAGCTATGCGGAAGCTGATTTTTGCACAGGCACCAGCAGGAGTGCAACTAATGATACGGCGCTCTTTCCATGTTTTCATGGATATTTTATTGTGTGAAACTCGAGTACTCGCTGTTGTATTTTTAAAATAAAGAACAGGAATACTCGGCTAACGCTACATTAGCGTACCTATGAAAGCCTCGAGACCTCTCTATCCTGCCTACTGATTTATGAAACAGATCACAGGAATGGTCTAGGGAGTTAGGATTTTAAAGGGGTTATATGCTGGCTATTTTTTTAGTCGTCCCATTTAATATCGGTATACATATCGTGGGGAGGTATGTTACTCTAGTGGCAACGTTATGTAAATATTTTAAGAAAAATAGGTTATATTAATTAGTCAAGATTGAACGACGACACGTTGTAGTAAAACAATGCCTTTTTCTTTGGTATTATAGATTTTAACCTTGCAGTTGCATTATCCTCAAAGCAACCATACCAGGTAATTATCTGGTTTTCTCAGTAGTTAACTACTTTAAATTTAAATTTTTTTAAAAACATTTAAAATGTTTATCTCAAAAAACATTTTCCCAACTAGTGTGATAAGTAAACAAATCTGTTTCCTTTAATGTAGTATAGCATCGCCAATTATTGAAAAAGTTGGAAGTTGAAGCTTATGTCACTGCACACTTGTTGTTCTATGGACGTATCACTCTAGACATGGAGTATACCTAGTTGGGGTATAAACCATATTAGGTGTCTGATTCAGTATTTTCATTGTATCACCTAGGTACTTATGTTTTAATATCCATCCCAAGTAATTTTCATCGGTGGCTCCAACGAACGCAACCCTCTAAGAGTAGTTACCAAAACTAAGGTATGCAATGAGCATTATCCGTTTTGAATAGTTAACATTAGTCATTTCCATCCAATACATTTTATTTTCTACCTCATTTTAGGTTGTCAATAAAAATACCACGGAGGAGAATTCTCCGCTTTTTGCAAAAACATGCAAAACCTTGTTATTTCATATTTTAATTAGGTAGGTTATGGCATCATTATTCTTTGCCCTACACCTTGTGGATCATGTGTTGAAGAATGTTTTTTAGCAGTCTAATTAAACAGCACAATGTATATTAGCAGTTAGATGTATGTTTTTAATCAATTTTTGTTAATTGCTGAATCACTTTGGTTTAAGTGATTTTTATCCCCATGTTTGCTAATAAATTGTTTCTTACTACTTAGATTGTTTTTAGAAAACTCTGTCGTGAAGAAGGTGAAGGAGATACATCTCACCGAAACGCTGTGTCGCCTTTTTTGTAGTTTTCTTGTGATGTATACCAATAATAATGTACTAAGAATATGAGATGTTTTTAATCCTACATGTGATCATATTGTTTTAATTGTAATACATTTTTGATTCTGTCATATTAGTTTGTTCATCGTTTTTATGTGATATTTTGTTCTTTATATCTAATTGATACTCATTATATTTTGTACTGAGTACAACCGTAATCACTGACTGTACTGCATATTTGTTTGCCCAACACATGATCCATACATTCACGTTTTTTGAACAGGGACTCTCTTTGATTTCTTTGCTGTATTACCCCGTCCCTTTTCTGAGCACTAGGGTTCCTCCCTCTCTTTTTTTTATATTGCCTGGCATTCCAAGACATTGCTATGGCCGGTTTGGCTAGGTCCATTTCTGGGTCTGTGAACCTAACATTTTGTTTATGTGTTAGTGGGCAGGACATCTGACCCAACATACAAGTCAATACAGCTTGAGGCACAGATCTACCCGATACTTCACTGAGGGTCAATACAATCTGGACCCGGTATTCTGATATTACACTACAAGCCCACACCATATATAAAATGTTCGCGCCAGGTGTCTGACACCTAGGGCAGTCATCTGTGGAACCTGGATACATGCTTGCTATCCTGACTGGAGTGAGGTACATCTGGTGCAGGTAATTAAATTGTGTTCACTTGAAACACAGACTTCTATTATCCATCTAAGGGGCCTATAACGATGTCGGGCAGACTTGTGTCCACCGACACTGTCTCGAATACCTCCGGGTGGCGGTCTCAACTGCCTCATTATGATGTGACCACACATGGTGCAGTTGCATTCCGACATTTACCTATGGTAGCATATATTACGGCCATAAACCGGCCGTAGTACATGCTCCCGTAGGGAAATGGGAGGTGGTGTTAATCCCTGCACCCCATGGCAGGCACCACAGGGTGCCTGCCACGGGGTACAGGGATTAACATTTGGGCACCATAGGTGCCCCCTCAGCCACCAACCGGAGGACACAAAGGAAAGGGGGCCCTGCTAGGCGACCCCAAACATGCTTTCAGACAGGGATTCCATGTCGGAAAGGCCGGCATGGAAACCCTGCCGGAAACCGTGCTTTGCAATCTGGACGGCGTAAACCGCCGTCGATTTGGATTACTGGCCGAGGGGCTCCTTGAGCCCATCAGAAGCCAGCCGGAATGACCGGCCAGTTTCAATTCCGTCTGGCTGAATCAAAATCAAATCAGCTGGTTGGAATTGAAACCAACGATGACGGTCGTAAGGCCTCCGACCTGAGATCTGACATCGTAATAGGCCCCTTAGTGTTTTGCAAGGTCTTGTCTCACTCCCTAGCTACAAGATCTTTCTCTGAACGCATTTTCAAAGGATCCTAATGGCTCCCAGTTTGGTATATAATGCCATTGAGATCATAACATACAGTTGAGTAATGGCCGTCTTTTACATCTCATGGGTAAATATGGTAAGTAGAATGTCACAAGTAGTTGACTCGATCTCACCTTTCCCCCAAGTAGACCTGATTGATGTCTGAAGAACGTTATATGCAAGAGAGTAGCCTGAGCCTATCTCCCAAGCATCTGCCAAAGTGGAGAGAAAAAGTCCACCACTGTCAATATTCCAGCCACAGTCCATGACTGACAATTATGTTGATCCATTAATAGTCTAAATCTTGGAGAGAGCCAGTAGGGGATCTCCCGAGCATCTAATTCATAATTTCCCACATGTTTTTTCTAGTGCTGCCAGCACTGCTTAGCCACACGTACACCTTGTGGCCATCTCTTGGGAAAGGGTACTGTACGAGGACAACCTTGTAAAGTGAGATAGGATATAATGCCCTGGGAAGATCCATGTGCATAGTGTCATGCCCTGGCACCAACCACTGCATTGGCCACTTGATTTAAGCTGCCAAATAGTAGTCTTTGTAATTCGGGACTCCCAAACTGGCCCCATTTAGAGGGTGCTGGAGTTTACAGGGTGCCACCCTCCTCCTATCTCTTCCCATATCAACTATCAAAGAAGGATATCAATCTCTGCAAAAAACACAGCTTTGACTAGGCTGTAAAATAATAGAGAACTCTTGGGAGCAACAAAATCTTAGCTATCGCCACCTGACCCAACAGGTACAATGGAAGATTGCTCTAACAATTAAGGGACTTTCTTACAACTGTCAAGACCTGGAAAATATTCCCACTAAACAAATGCTTCTTCTCATGATATCTCTGTACACTTAAGTAACGGAACGTGTCAATCTCCCATATCACAGGGATATCGCTTGTCATCATCCAGTCAGCTCGGGCATAGGATGCAGTGGATATAAACAGGACTTATTCCTGTTTACTTACAACCCAGGTATGTGGCCAAAAGCTGTCACTAATGTAATTATACTCAGTAGAGTATCTTCGGGGTCCTGCAAGTATACTAAGATATTATTCACGTACATAGACAAAATGGGCCTGATCATTTCGACCTGTGCGTAAACCCCAGCTTATGCATGGGTTGGAATTGCGAGTTGAGAGCTATTTATTGCATCTGAGAATTATCGAATGCGTTAAATACCTCAACCTCCTTTAAATTTTGGCGGGTCAAGTCTGCTAATATTTATCAGGGAAAATGTGTATGGTATTTACTGTACCATGCAGATTTTTGTGCTTTGAACACCAACATTTGCATGTTATTCACCATAAACGCTTAATAGTTGCTATTAATCGCACCCAATAAATAACGTACCCAACGATATTGTTATTTATTAGGTGCGATAAATAGCACCTTGTATCCTTACTCACTCATAATCAGGCTCATTTTTTTACTCTGGAGCAAGCAGGCCAGAGATTCCTTTGCCAGGGCAAAGAGCAGGTGTGACATTGGGCAACCCTCTCCGGTGCCGCATCTGATGGAGCATGGAGTATGTACCTAGCCAATGGTTGGGTATATAGTAATTTTATCCACCAAATGATATTATGGTCTAAACCCAGTGTTTTAAATACAGCAAATAAATAGGGCAACAAAATGGTGTTGAGTGCTTTTTAATATCAGTCAAAAGGATGACCAGATTTGCGACATTCTGAGGCACTTGATCCATGACATGAGACTGCCTTCATTGATTAAGAAAGGTATTCTTCCCTGGAATAAATTCACATTGGTCCCCATCTACCATAGTAAACATTGTATTCTGTAAGCCAATAAATTGCCTAGGATTTTCCCATCTGTAATAATTAATGACAGCAGTTGTCACCTTACATCTGTGGGGTCCTGTTTCTGTTAATACAGCACCACACTTATCGCTTCCCTCACAGAATGGGGTAAACTCCCTCTGTCAGTTCCCTCAATGAACATCTCTAACAGTCTTGGGGGCAATAGTATCTGGTATATCATGTAAAACTCCAAGGATAGGCCGTCTGATTAAGATGCCTTACCTGTTGGAAGTTATTCGATCACCGCTACAATTTCCTCAAGGGAAATGGAAGCCTCCAACATCATCCCCTGCTCCATGGTGAGATGCAAAAGCATGAGCTGGGCAAGGGACTGTGATAAGTGGGCAACTATCTCCCCCTATTTGGGGGCTTAAAGAGCTGTATAATAGTTTGCAAATGGTGTATCAATATTATCTTGGGTGTGTTGTAACAAACCACACATATTGGGGTTCTGTCTGTATCCAATTTCTACAGCCAGGCCAAGAGCGATCCTGCTCTATCACCCTCATCGTGCTGCTTGCGACATATTCTTGATAGTTAACATGGCGAAGTTGAGCCAATTGTTCATCATACCGTCACCTAATATCTCACAGCTCGGGAAGGACAGTGGGTTCTGTGGCAACTGATATCTCACAATCTTGCATTTCTGTTTCTAAGGATTGAATCCCTACACTGAGCACTTTTTTAAATCCCATATGAGGTATGAATGCATTGGCCCCGGATCACCACTTTAAAGGTATCTCACTCAGTGTTTTCAGCAAAATTCTGATCAATGTATGACCCTGTCATATAGAATGGGGCATCGTGGAGCACCTTTTGAAGGTAGCCCCGAAGTGGGAATCTGGGGGTGGTGCCAGGTCCATACCAATGACAACAAAAGGGAATTGTGATCTGAAACTACTCTTCCCAAGTATTCTGTATCAGCTATCAGCAGGGCAGTGTCCCCTGTCCCCAAAAACAAATCCAAGCTAGTATGTACTTGTAGAGTTTATGGAACTACCTAGAGTGTATTGGAACTTATGTACCTAGGCTGGTATGTATTCTCTTGGATAAAGAAATGGGAGTTGGAGCTGGACAGCTGGAGGAGTAAGCTGGAGGTATTAAATGTGGAATAAACAACAATTTTTCCTACCAACAACTGCGTGGATCTTTACATAACTGGCGACGAGCTGAACCTACAGTCTGTGCAGGGGACAGACATACAATGAATGAATGAATGAATGAAAAAGATTTATTGTTCAGTTAATAAAAACTTACAGTAAAAAACATCTTAATACAGTTTTCTTACATTTCATACAATAAAACATCTTTATGCAATTTCCTTACCTTTCATACATAACCAATCCTGGGCCCTTATTTAAAATCCACATAATTAAAAGTACTATTCCTCAATTCATAAGTACTAAAAAATCTCTTCATTAATCACTATTAGTCAGTTTCCTCTCTGCTATTTCTATAAACTTCAAAAGTCTGCCAGTGAATTGTAAACCTTCTCACTGCAGGCTGGCTATGACTGCTTGTCGACATGTTCGTATCAATTGACTATTAAAATCCTGCCTCAGCAGCCACCAACGTTCAACTAATAATGCTGGGCAACTACAAATGATATGACAAATATCTTCTCTATTATAGTTACAGAGACGACACGTCCTTTCACCACTCGGCTTTTTCCAAGTTGGGGTGTCTCCACGGAATAGGCTATTGCCTAACCGGAGACTCATAAACTTCAGCTTGGCCCTTTGGCTATTTAAATCCCCTAGATAGCTCTGAGATTTGAGCATACTATAGGAAGCAATCACTGTTTTATCCAATAGCAAGGACATTTTTTTACTGCACCCATTTATCACTTTGTTAAATGCCACCTGTGAAAGGGGTAAAGCCCATAATTGTTCAGCCTAAAACGTATCTATAGCCAATTTTAAGTATTCATGGTCCTGCTTATGTTTGTTGTCACTTATCTCCTCCCAGACCACTGTCATAAGCGTTGAGTTATTATCCCGTCTCAGTTTGTGGCAAAATTTCAAATATGCCCCTAAGCTGTTTAGGTTCTGTCGTCTAAGGCCGAACTCAAGTCGAATTTGCGCTGGTGATGTCTGCTGAGGGAGATGAAACAAGCGACGATAGGTACCTGTCACCAGCTTGTCTATGATATTATCAGCGCATCCTCTAAAGGTCTCTACTCCATATGTCAGAGATGGGACGTGTTTAACTGACATTACTTGTAGTAACGGTTTGAGGGAAAGGCCTTTTAAGTTATTCTGGAGGGTAGCGAATGTTGCAGTTAATGAGTTATTTCTTCTCTGTAGTGCTGCCCACTGATTCTTACCCGAACCCCTAGCATCTAGTATGACACCCAGATATCTATACTCTGAAACGGATTCTAACACAGACCCTTCTATACTCAATATAGGTCGCGCTGCTAACCCCCTTGACACCAGCATTGTTTTTGACTTCTTTAAGTTGACCTTTAACCCGTGAGATGAAGCGTATAGAGCAGTTTCCTTTATTAGTCTCTGCAGCCCCACCTTTGTATAACTTATTAATACAATGTCGTCGGCATACAATAAGTGGGAAACCTTAAAACGGGCCACCGACGGGGAATGAGAATTAATATCGTTCAACATATGTGAGATGTCAGCTAAATAAAGGTTGAACAAGGTAGGAGCCATTACACATCCTTGCTTCAGACCATTCCTTGTTATCATTTTTTTTTACACTACTGTACCCTGGCCCAACCTTACTCTCGTCCAGGTATTGGTATACAGCAGACATACAAAATACCTCCACCCCTGGATGTACATTACAAAGATCAGAGTCTACGGCGTGACTTCTGAAAAGAAAATGATTGAACAGGAATAAGAATCGTGGAATTCATTCTACTCAGCACCTCTAAAGAATAAGTAATTTTCTCCATTAACATCCATAAACTGTAAGTGTCAAATAAATTGATTTTTTCTTCGTCATTGTGAGCTTCCTACAAACAGTGATTGACTGTTGCGCACACGCATGTTTGCACCTTTATTCCCGAATGCTAAACAGTTTTGCCATGGCTTGAGAGCACCGATTAAACCCCGGACTTTGACATAATAAGATCAATTGATTGATTTCTCAACACAAGTGCCAGAGTGTTGACTTTCAAATTCTCAGCCTCGAGATCTTACTTATGTGTGTCCTCGCGTCCTTCTCGGAGCATTAATTTCTGTCAAATTCGCACCCTCGTGATCCTACTTGCGTGTCCTGCGTACTTCTCAAACTTCCTTTTTGACATCGTACGTCTGCGCAACAAGCCCTATCTCTGTTAGAAACCAACGTCAAGCGACGTTACGGCAGCGGCCATCTTAATCATATGGGATACTCGCATCTACTACCAACAAGAAGGCAAGTGTGTTTTCACATCGGATTTCGTCAAAACACGTCGGACTTCACACATTTCTGTGGTGGCCAGCTTAACTTTTGGACAACATTGATTTACTGCAATACAAAACATTACTACATTGGATAGACAAGGCGTTTCCACAAAACATCAACCAGAACAGATACAAGAACGTTACTTACTGATTTTAACAATAATTTCGTCAAGAACAAGTTTTTTCTGGTAGTTGTTGTTTTAACTTGTTATTTTAATAATTTATTTTACACCTCCTTGGTATTAATTTGAATTTCTTTGCAGGTGAGACTATTAATCACATTTCCTTTGCAGGTTGGACCTTGTAGTACCTATTACACAGTATCAATTCATTGTACACATATATCCCTGGGTGTGCTAATTGTTAATTGTTAAATTGGAAAAGTATTATACTTTATCGTAGGTATTGTGTCTCAGAGTGAAATTATGGCAGACCAAGGTTTAGCTCCACCACCTACCTTCCTTGCTACTCCTGGAGAACCCCCTATACCATGGAAAGAGTGGAGGAAATTATTTCTTACTTACATGCTGGCAATAGGTGCCGATAAGTATGGGCCTGTAAGAAGACAAGCGATCTTGCTCCATCACCTTGGTGTGGAAGGGCGACGATTGTATGAAAATCTGCCTGAGATCTCCTTGGCTACAGGGGATGGTCAACCTAGTAATGTATATGAAATAACTATGCAAATGTTGGATGCACGTTTTGTAACTAAAGTGAATATTGTGCTGGAGAGACACAAGTTTTTCTCTCTGGTGCAGAAAGTAGATGAGGACACCGCCTCATATGTTGCCGCATTGAGGGGCCTTTCCTTAACGTGCCGTTTAGTAGGTTTGCATGATTCTCTCATACGTGATCAAATTGTAAGGTGTACTAACAATAAGAGGGTTAAGGAGAAATGATTGATCAAGGATCCTACTTTGGAAGAGGCCATACAGATTGCCAAGGGGTTAAAACACACAGATTTATGGATAAAAGTGGAGGGGGTGAGCTGTCAAAGGAGCATTCAACTAATGGACGAGGAGATTGAAGGAGTAGTGAAAGAAAGAATGCTATGCATGTGCAAACAGTGACAACCCCCCTTGAGTTGTGTGACTCTACCCAAAAGGCCTTGGGAAAGAGTTGCAATTGATTTCTTAGGCCCAATATTTAAACTTGGGTCGCGAAGTAAATACATAATGGTTCTCGTAGACTACTATTTCAAGTGGTTTGTTATTGAATCTACTGATTCTATTGACACAGAGAAAGTCATAGGATTTTTAGAAAGAGTGTTCATGAATGAAGGCATTCCCAAAACCTTGGTGTCTGACAATGGGGTGCAGCTAGTATCGAGAAAAATGAAGGAGTTCTTGTGTAGAATGGGGGCTAAGCATGAAAGAGTGGCCTTGTTTCGACCCCAAGCCAACGGGCTGGTTGAGAGAGTCAATCGTCTGATTATGGAGAATATTCAGCTTTCCTTGTCGAATGGTTTGCCCTGGTGTGAAGAGTTAAAAAAAATGATTTGGTCTTATAGGGTGACTCCTCATTCCGTGACTGGCGTGTCGCCATTTATCTCTCTCAAAGGGAGGGATCCTGGTCTGAAGGAGCTTCTGAGTTGGTTGAGAAAAAAAGATTGTGTATGGGTGGACCATATTGCTGTGGCAAGTGGCGTTGCTGAGAAACAACATTTGGCCAGAGAATACTATAACACCAAGAAGGACGTTAAGGCACCAGACATAAAGGATGGTGACTGGGTATTAGTCAGAAGAGGTGGTTTCGTCACTAAGGGTGAGAGTAAATTCTCTAAGCCAATACAAGTAAAAGGTGTGAAGAAAAATATCCTAATTTTAGCTGATGGCTTTGCGTGGAGCATGGGAAGTGTGTGCAAGTGTCAATGTCCTCATGGTGACTGGGTATTAGTCAGAAGAGGTGGTTTCGTCACTAAGGGTGAGAGTAAATTCTCTAAGCCAATACAAGTAAAAGGTGTGAAGAAAAATATCCTAATTTTAGCTGATGGCTTTGCGTGGAGCATGGGAAGTGTGTGCAAGTGTCAATGTCCTCAACCAGCTCTGGATAATGGTTGCAATGAGTAAGGTCTGAACACTGATGTCTCATTGCAATGGAGGTGTTGTCATTATTTTTGTTTCTAGACATTGTATATATTAGGTCATAACTGTTAATTGCATATATGATATCATTCTGCTATGTCTAACACCTGTTAGATTTCCCTTCTGTAAATTTAGTCATTTGTTTATGTATGTTCTGGGGGAAGATGTGTAGAGTTTATGGAACTTCCTAGAGTGTATTGGAACTTAGAACTTATGTACATAGGCTGGAATGTTTTCTCTTGGATAAAGAAATGGGAGTTGGAGCTGGACAGCTGGAGGAGTAAGCTGGAGGTATTAAATGTGGAATAAACAACAATTTTTGCTACCAACTACTGCATGGATCTTTGCATGACTGCATTCACTTTTGAATAAAAGAAAAGCTTTTAACTATGTGGGTGGAGAACCCTCATATGTCCAAAAACTGTCACAGCTGCAACGTAATGGAATAAAACTGGAATGGGAACTTTGCAGTGGGGGTGTGATCTGTCTCTCTCTCTTAACTGTGCACCATGTTAATATCGCCCACCCAGAGCCATACCAATAGAGTGTGTCACAGACAAAGAGGATTCAACCTCTCCAAAAACGAAGCCTGGTGACCATTTGGTGCATATATGCTGGCAAGCACCAGGGATCTGCCATCCAACGTGCCCCCCAGAATTGCATATTGTCCCTCAAGATCTATACAAAAATCATGAAACACATATGGAGCCCCTAACGATATCCAGATTAACGTGTCCCTTGAGAATGCGGAGTACATTGTCCCATTCAGTTGTCCATTCCATTTTTCCTGTAGCCTGACTAGTTCCGTCACAGTCATGTGAGTATCCTAGAGGCATGCAATCTGGACGTTACGTTTCTTCAGAAATTAAAAGACCCAGTGTCTTTTTGCTGGTGATCCCAAACTCCTCACATTCCAGGTAACACACTGTAATTTAAGCAATGCCATTAGGACTGCCAAGGGCCTCCCACCTAGGCACATACACACTTCGGGTTCTTGTAACCGGATCCAATCATAGTATTCATACCCAAAGGCAAATGAGACATTTGAGCAACCGTGATCAGTGCGCATTATTTTCCATTCTGAGCACTTGCCCCAATCACCCCCATTCCTGAAATCGCTGAGCCAAGGACAACACCCATCCCCAGCCATGATTTGAGAAACTATCCTTGCCACCCTAGTTTGAAAAAGAAACAAGGGAACACAAAACACAAACCATAGAACATTATGTATCCATCCGGATAGTCCTGTATTGCATACTCCTCGGGGGAAACGTCTAGAACATAAAAAGGCTACCCAGGCTCTCACTGCCTCTGTAAGCAGGAAAACATGGACTGTGGGGGAGGAAGTGTGTAATGTATCATATTTGCATTTGTATTGATCCCCTGCGATACAAAGGTCTTTAATCCATGCAGATAAATAGTGGCATCCGAAAAAAAGATCCCCGGTGGGAGAAGTCTGTATGTGTTGATAAGCAAACTTGGCCACATAGTCATGCACAAATGATAATCATCTACCATCCCCAAGTTGGTAAGGCACAAACCTCTCACAGGAGACACAAGAAATGAACATAAATCATATACAATCAAAACAGATCATCTGCAGATCTTGGGGGTAAGGTAGGGTCATATTTCATGCCAGTGACCTCCAGTTCTACACTATCACCTCCCTCACTGATGAGCATTTAGTCACCTATGTCCAATGGGCCTTTAGGGGACCGTTAGTGCACCAACTGTTCAAAGAAATGGGCACGCTCTGTCGCTGTTTGATCTTTCATGGGTATTCCACCTGGGAGCCAGCATTCAGAATGCCAGATCAGTCACCAACCCTCTGCTCCTACCCCAAAGGGGAGTCCTAAAATTATGTTTTGCTTTCATGCACCACACATAGGCGAGCCTGAAACAGGAGAGCATATGGAAGGTCAACATTGAATGAAAGGAAGGAGCTGCGCTGTTTCTGGGTCTCCGCCGTATAGTCAGGGAAAGTTTGTGTTACGCCATGGTTTATGGGCCATGTTTCTGAGCACATTGTAAAATTTGGTCCCTGTACCTATAATTGAGCAAATGTGCTACCATTGCGCTCGGTGGTGCTCCAAGAGGGGGGCCCGTCGGGAACCGTTTGTGCCCATTCCACTGAGAGCAATTTAGTGGGATCAAGTCAAAGTTCCGAGCATTAACCCTCCATGCCTTCAAGAAGTCCCAGTATGCATATGTTATTTCGCCTCAGTCGACTTTCGGCATCTTCGGACCGCACCTGCAACTTAACAACTTCTCATCGTTGTACCTTTACTGTGCGTTACAGACTATCGATGGCAGGCATGGCATCTGTTGAAAGGGCCTCGTTAGCCAATACGTTTTCTTTGAGATTTTTCTAATCATCTCAGTGAAGGCTAAGATTAATTTGTTTCCAGAGTCCCCTTAGTTTAACTTAAAGGAAATAGGTCTGCATTTAGGGAAAAATTGTACTTTAAAAAAAAGTTTGCTTTAGAGTTGGCGATGGTCCTATGAATCACTGCCCATGCCACTCAAACTTTTTTTGTTAATTTATCTCACATGGGCCCTTTCCCCTTTGCGAATGGGTAACCACCTACTTTAAGGAGTCTGTGACCTATCAATGGCTCACAACCAAAATTGCTTTGCAAACCACTGACACATAGCATTCCGAATCACAATTTGGAAGGTACTCCCTAAACAGGCCCCTTCCAATTTGTGATTTGGTATGCATTTCTAAACCCATCCTTCAAGCTAAATGGCTTCATACATCTGGCTCTATGTTTTCCCCAGCACACTCAAAAATCTCCGGGGAATTGGGCATGTGCAGTCTGCAGGAATTGTGACACATAAGAGAATGGGCAGACATCTGTATACTCAGCATAGGACCGTCTCAAGGTATTTTGGTGACACAGGCGGGTTCCATTTTTTGCACCCCATCCCATTCTCATCAACGCACTTGCACCAACCTTCCCCTTTCTAATAAATAATTAGGAAGTATTGGTCCATCTACATGTACTTATTTTATGCTGGCAATGGAAATAGAATAATGAACAACTAAATTAATCTATATCTATTCCCCCACAAGCAATTCTGCCAAAAGTGAGTACAGAGACATTTCCATTTGTGGTGTGCTCTATGGATGTGAACAATGTTATCAATTCACAGGGTCTTTCCATTGTCCATTCGATGAGCTTGGGTCAAAGGGAGTACTATAATGAAGGCGCCCTGGTCACCAAACTATCAGTTTACATAGGAACAAACAGTAGACTGCATTGAAGTATACCTGTCAAATAACCCTCATGTGGAATATGTCACCCTCTTTTTAATGAATCTCACCAGGAGGGACAGGGGCTTTTGAAGGTCCAGCATAAAGACCCCAACCAATTATACAAAACAAAGGAGTATGCTGTTCCTATTGGGGGAGGTAAAGAAGAAATGAGGGCGGAGGAAAGTGTGTGTAGTCCAGGAGCTAGAGAGAGAGTGCGTACTAGCACTGGGATAGCTCCAATAAGGAGCAAGGTCCCTCACACACCCCGAGGGGTGTCAAGCTTCATCATTGGGCAGCTTCTCGTTGGGCCGGCGCTGCAATGCTCAACGGGCCCCACGAGGGGGCTCTTTGCCGGAGTTCTTTTCTGGTTGCCGTAGTGAAGCTATAGGTGTTATGAGGGGGCTTGTGTGTCATGAGTAGAAGTGGAATGAAGTGAATGTGATATAAAAATAGCTACAAGAGGCTCCAAAAGTAATTTTATTCACTGGGTTCTTGTGCTATGTGTTAAAAAATGGACTAGTGAGTCGTGAACTGAAGGGGGGGAATTATACCCGCTTCGGTCTGGTATAATTCCCCCCCCTTCAGTTCAGAATAAGTGGGCCTTCAGTAACCCTGGGCATAATACTTCGCTACGCTCACGGAGCATGCAAAGTTTGTGCTACTACGCACTACACAAATTGCACATAGCAGAGTGAAAAACTGTGCTAAACGTAGCGTAGCAGCAATATAATAAACACATACAAATGCTTTGATAAAGCAATTTTCAATGCAAAAATGCATATAACCAATTCACAAAAGTGAACTTTGACAATAAAATATCAAGCAATGAGAGAGGTGAGGATTTTGGGGTCCCCCCTAACCTAGGGGGAGGACCAAGCAGATGCATTGAACACAAAAAGCATATCATGTGAACGATTCAGTGGTGGTCCCTTCCTCCTAGGACCACCCAAGCACAGTTATGGGCAAAAATACAATCCCAACCAAAGGCCCTGCAAAGCATTATGGGACGAGATTAGCAGTGGGCAGTGAATATTATAGTGTCCAATATCAAAATAATTCTACAAAGAGCTGCAGTTCAACTAGTCGTTACTAGATGTCCCTCACGAGTCAAATGCAAAAGCATTGAAATTATTAATACATCAAGCTGCAGTTCCACTAGTCGTTACTAGATGTCCCTCACGAGTCAAATGCAAAAGCATTGAAACCCTTTCATGAAGCTTTTGCATTTGACTCGTGAGGACATCTAGTAACGACTAGTGGAACTGCAGCTCTTTGTAGAATTATTTTGATATTGGATACTATAATATTCACTGCCCACTGCTAATCTTGTCCCATAATGCTTTGCAGGGCCTTTGGTTGGGATTGTATTTTGCCAATAACTGTGCTTGGGGTGGTCCTAAGAGGATGGGACCACCACTGAATCGTTCAAAGATGTGCTTTTTGTTTTCAAGGCATCTGCTTGGTTCTCTCCCTAGGTTAGGAGGATCCCAAAATCATCACCTCTCTCACTGCTTGTTACTTTATCGTTTTCACTTTTGTGAAATGACTATATGCACTTTTAGCATATAAAGACAGAGATATTTATTTTATCTTAACTTGTACTGTGCAAGATGCCTTTGGCTATTATTGTACAGTGCAGTCAAGCACACAGCTACGCACTACGCAAATTGCATAGCTATGTGTAGTTCAAAATGTACTTCACGTAGCTACGTGAAGTGCTACTACGCAAACTACGCCCAGGATTAGCCTTCAGTATAGACAGCCTTTATTTTCTCTGAAATTAAAGTACCCAGCCTCTCTGGCAATGATAAGGAGGTGCAGGCAGCTTTAAATGATAAAACAGGGGAAAGAGCAGGGTTCAAGCAGGAGTAGCAAGAAGCAGCAATCAATGAAAAGAGGGTGGGACAATGTGAGAGAGGGGTGGGAGTGTCAAGGAGCGACACACAGCAGAAAGAGGGAGGGGCGAGAATGTGCAATGAGAGAGAGGGACAGCTGTGCTGGAAACAGGGGACCCGAGAGGAATGGATACGAGAGTGGGACGTACAAGGGGGGGGGCAAGGAGCTGACTGAGGAGGGGGCGACAGTAGTAAAATAGTCCCTCAAGCTTTTAATGCAGGAACTCCATTGGAAGCAATAGAGTGCATTCATCCACATGAGCTGAGAGACAAATCCTCCACTGCAGGCAATAGCTATGTGTTTGGCAGATTTGAAAGGAAAAATGGACCATATCACAAACTTGGGGGCATATTAGCAAGACCCACGTTAAAATTATCGCCGTTTTAGCGGCAGGAAACTGCCGCTAAAACGGCGATAATGGGCTTGCTAATATGCGTTATAGAATTCCAATAGAAGCCCAGGTTAGATGTGCAGGACATCTAACCTGGGCTTCTATTGGAATTCCATAACGCATATTAGCAAGCTCATTATCGCCGTTTTAGCGGCAGTTTCCTGCCGCTAAAACGGCGATAATTTTAACGTGGGTCTTGCTAATATGCCCCTTGATCTCTACTTCACAAACAACCTGCTCATGTTCATGTGCGGCCATTGTGGACCAGTGGGCAAATCTTCCTGCAGTTTTGACCACCTTAGCAGACTCAGTCCGGGTCTCAAGAGCACCCTTCGGTCCATCCTTACAATTGACTCCAACTAAATTAAATACAGAACCTATCAACAATCCAGCCAACTTACATGAAGACCCGCTTGCAAGTTCAATTAAAATATCACATTTGCCATTATCCACTGTCTCAAGTTTAACTTCCTCAATGAGATCCACAACTGTTGCGCCTTGTCTTTCAACTAGCTGCCAAATAATAGAAGAACTAGCCGGCGCCCCAGAGATCAAACAGAAGGAAGGTTTGCTTTCTAGGAAAGCAAAGAAAAACTGAGGAAAGCTCAAAAAGGGAAAAAACAAAAAATCGAGCAGCGTCCCTTCTTACTTGCACATATACAACTAAGTCAGATATTGGCCCTGTCAAGCTCTATCCAATTTTTTCAGTAAAGTCATTAGGAAAGAAAGACAAAGAAGTGTTACCAAATCACCTACAACTCATCAAACAACCATCAATTAAGAGTTTAGCTGACGATTCTGCCCGAGGGGCAATTTCCTTCAATTTCCCCTCCACTTCTTTTCTTGATAATAAGAAAGGGGAGGCTCAT
The DNA here is from genome assembly GCA_963921515.1 of Calotriton arnoldi. Classification (NCBI taxonomy): domain Eukaryota; kingdom Metazoa; phylum Chordata; class Amphibia; order Caudata; family Salamandridae; genus Calotriton; species Calotriton arnoldi. The sequence continues at coordinate 61,745 of CAWUFW010018808.1, read as the reverse complement.
ACAACACCAATTCAGCCTAAGTCCATGGAAGGCCCAGATGTGAGGGTTAGCCTCGTCCCTGGACCGACATCGTTACCCACAACTTCAGGGCCACAGGCGGAGGCTTGCACGCAACCACTGTCCAGTGCTGCGTTCAACACTAATATGCAGCATCAACAGGTGGCAAAATCTCCTCCAGGACCAATGGTATATAGCACCCCCTCAATACATCAACCAATACTTGCACTTGATAATCAAGTTATATCGGGAACCTCAATGAGCAGCAGCCGTTTAAAACCAGGAGTGGTGGAGGTCGTACTTACACCAAGATACCATGCCAAAGGCAATTATGATGTTTTGAACAGAGGCAACATCCTGCGCTTATTTACTCACATATCATCATTGGAGCACATAGGCTCGGCAGATGTTGCCTGGGTTAAATTCCAAAGCCTGTCAGTCGACTCCCATGATGAATCCACAGTGGTCGGGCTATACCAACAGTCACATCAGAGGGCAATGCTGTGTGAAGCCAAACAATTGGCAGACTGGGGTATTGAGATTAGGCACTTACCTCAAGACAGATATCCTCACGTCTTAGTCAATACATCTTTAAAAACTTACTCCATCTTAAAATGTGCTGATGATATCCGTCCCAGTAACAATCTTACCAGCACTCTTTTCCAACATGAACCTCTGAGGATTACCTGCTCTACTAATCAGAGAAGAGTCTTTACTAACAAACAGGCACTAACAACCAATTTGGACATCAGGCCGAATGTGGCCATCATTCGGCCCGACAGCACCTTTAAGTTCCTTAAAGGCAACACAGATCATAGATTGAACGAGCAAAATAACTATTTAACAATCATTTCTTGGAATGTGGCTGGCCTTCAGAAACTGATTAAAAATGACTCGGCCCTAGATTACCTTCAAAGCAGTGATATAATCTGTCTCCAGGAGACATGGGCAACATCTACTACAGCTCTTTCCGGGTACTTTGAAATCCATGTCCCGGCTTCAAGGCGCAATATTTTTGGGCGGCCAATGGGCGGCCTCTCTGTTTACATCAAGCATTCCCGAAGGTTGGAAGTAATCACACTTGCACCTCCCTCACCTGGAATCCAAGTATTACTTATCAATGGAATAAAAAATCATTATAACCCGCTTAGATTGCTACTATTCAACTGCTATGTCAATCCAGTTTTGCACCAGAGAAACCAAGCACTCGATGATCAGGCAGCCATCATTGGAGATTTTCTCATCAAATATCCTTATCATAATCCACTTATAGTCGGGGACTTTAATAACAGATCTCTCGACAAAACAGGAATTGAAAATAAACATCCTAAAGAGGTCGCAGTACTACAAGCCTTATTGATGACTGTTCTATATCATCCGCTCATAACCTTAAGAAAGCAAAGGATCAAACATGGGCCCCGCTTCCAACATCCAGGAATATCTCTACAATCGATTATCTATTCATTGGTAGTACATTAGCTTTGCATCTGAATGACTTTGACATCGATAATCGAGTAGAGAGTGACCACAGGCCCCTCAGAGCATCTTTCAGTCTTTCTACTGTTGCATCTTGTAAATTTATATCTGTAGGCGAATCTATGGGCGAAGAACGTGATAAAGTCCCGCGCAGGATAAAATGGACCACTAATCTTGGTACAAAACTGTCTGCATGGATAATTAAAAATGAACAATTAAAAACTGCTTTTGGTTCGCAAGCCCTCTTAGACTACTGGCCCATTCTCCTGATAGATCTGCATCGGGCGCTGGGGGGAACATTGGACGCTCAACAAAAACAGGCGCCAAACGATCTAAACCAGCACCCAAATAAGGAAATGCCGGAAAGCAAATGGAAGCGTCAAAATCCCCCAAATGCAAGACAAAAAGGGGAAAAAGCATTGCAGGGTGCCATAAATGGATCACTTCGAGCTGCCTACAAGAAACGTGCATGGGAGCAACGTACTAAACGAATAGAGGAAGCCTGGCTTAAAATGTTCTCACTTCTTAAAGAAAAAAATCCAGCTCCATTTTGGAGATACATCAACCAAGTCAGTAATAGTGGCCAGTCTAAGGAGAACGGGGTACCCGAGAATGTCTGGGTGAATCACATCAATCAGCTCTACAGCAGAGGGACAGGGGAGCCGTCAGCCCTCTCCCTGCCTCAAGCACCAAATTATGAAAACACCCAGGGTCCAGGCATCTCTGAAGTCGAAGTAATTAAGATCATTAGTCGCATGAGGAATGATGGCGCGCCAGGGCCAAATGGAATACCCGCTACAGTTTTTAAATCAAATCGATCGTTCTGGGCAGAGCTCCTTACACCTCTCTTTAAACAAGCTTTTCTTACAGCCACAATTCCATCCACTTGGCAGGGCTCAATACTACATCCACTTCATAAAAAGGGTAACCGCTCAAATCCCGCCAATTACAGGCTAATAGCTTTATTGGATATTGAAGCTAAGGCCTATGCTCGTGTCCTGTTGTTAGAACTTGAAAACTGGGTTACTGAAAATAGCATCCTTCCCCGTACTCAGTCAGGCTTTAGATCAGGCTGCTCCACGACGGATAATATAATAGTGCCGTCCTACCTATCGTGGAGAGCCACTTTGGCCAATCATCTACCTTTAGTTTGCTGTTTTGTGGACTTCAGCGCAGCGTTCGTTAGAGTTAATCGAGGGACGCTATGGAACAAATTAAACTCCTGGGGGATACCATCTGCACTTCTCTCTGCACTGATATCTCTGCATCAGAAAACCTGGGTGAGGATTAAAACAAGTGCCACAACAGTATCTGCAAAAATCGCAAAGCAAGGCTGCGTATTAGCCCCACTACTATTTAATCTTTATACTGCCGATTTGCCTAAGGAATTGGCAGGTGCAACTTTGGTCGCCCCAAAATTGGGTGGCATACGTCTACAGATTATGCAATACGCTGATGACATTATTATCATGGACCACACAAAAACAGGTCTACAAAGAGCGCTCACTGCCCTTAACACATATAATATAAAAAACAATCTTTTGATGAATGAATCAAAAACCAAAGTCATGATTTTTGGGAAACATAAAAAAATGAAAAATTTGTCTTGGCAAGTAGGTGGTCTACATATAGCGACCTGCACTAGCTATAATTACCTAGGCGTTTGGTTTAACGAAAAGGCAAATCAAGTATCCCATCTCAAACATCTTCGGCCCAAGGGAGCAGGGGTTATACATAGTTTGAGGCGCTTGAATCGGCATTTGCACAGCCCCACAGCCGAGCCAATCTTAAGGGTTCTTCGCGCCAAACTGCTCCCGGCAGTGTCTTATGGTCACCTGGCTTTCCCTGGCAAAATGGATTCATTTTTAGTGAATTATCAAATAATGGCCTATAAGAAAATATTTTCGGCTCCTCAGCATGCAAGGAGGGCGAGGCTGAGACTTGAGCTGGGCCTGGCAAGTGCAGATCTTTATTGTCTGGGAGACTTAATTAAATTCTACATCTACACTCTACGTGCACCAGCTCAATCCATGAAAGAACAATTGCAATCCTTACATTTTATCAAGTATTATTAAGATGTTTGTATGTTACGGTTTTAATTAACTGTATAATAAAGTAAATCCTCCACTGTGCTAAGGCAAGGCTTGATAGTATCAAGTCAATGGCTAAAAGAGGCTGGTCCAAAGCAGGCCAGGAGCTGAGGGAGTGGGCCCAACGTTCACAGTAAATATTTATAAACAGTGGGTCTGCATGACAGCTTCACTGTCTGAATCCAGGCCTACAGAGAGGTAAAGTGACTTCCACTGGAGAACACTATTAATATCTGCCAAGGTTTTCTGTGTCCTTATTTTGCTACTTAAACCTATATTTAGTGTTTGGTGATGCAGGTGTAAAGCCATGAACTGGCGGTCCACCAGTCCCACCAAAGCAGCGTTTTCCCATCTTCATGGAGAGTCAGGGAAGCTGTCCTGTAGTGTTGAGAGTGAAATTACCAAACGTGTGCAGGGAAAATATTAAATGGCCCCTTACCCTGGAAAAAAAGATCCCTGAGCGTATTTTTTGTTCAAAGAAAACAAACTTCCACTTTGCAGAGTGGGCCGGCTTGGAAAACTTCAGTGGTGTGAAGGGAGCCGCTGTGGCAGTGGGTCCCTCCACAGAAGAGAAGTCCCTTGCTGACATGATGGGATTTCTAAATATGGAGGAAAGTCCTCCTCCAAGATGGTGGAGGTCATGCCCTTTGAACTTCCTCGCACTAGCCCCCCCCCCGTCCCCAGAGGAAGATTGTGATGTCTACCAAGGTTTAAATTAAGGCTATTAGGCGCTTTACCAGTCCTCATCCTGTCTTTGCTTTTGAGCATATGTAAAGGTCTCTGTGCAATCTTCCCTTTATAAAAATAGTCATTAGTATTAGAAAATCAATAAAAATCTCTCATATGTCTTTGGAAGGCTGATTACAATTAATCTTCGTAGAAAGGAGATACTTCTAGTGGGGAATAACAATTGCAAAATTCAGAATTGACTGATTTATTTTTGGCTATTAAATTCCTACTATGGAAGTTTTATTGTAATTATATTAATGTATCTATTTTTCTAATGGGGTAATCTGAATGTTTGTGATGTGTGCTACATATATAACACACGGCTCCTAGAGCAGGCAGACGTTGTACATGTGAAGTGCACAGAGTGAGGGATACATTGATTTACAGGTCAGTACTGAGTTCATGGAAAGCTAAGGCTTGGCCCAAGTGAGCCAGCAGTTCCCCAACTGAGACCTCACATGCATGGCCAGTGGGACCCCAGCAGGTGGTGACTGCTCTTAAAAATGGTCCTGCTGCACAGCAGAGAGAGTTGCACAGACTTAAGGGTATGGATTGCAGGAAGGCAAAAACAGACTCACTTATTCACTTGATTTTATGTAGCTTCAAGCACTGAATGAGGATTCTTCACAATATAGCAATACAAAAAGCACACAGGTATTAGTTACTTTAAAGTACGAGAAACGTGGATACCAATCTGGGCTTGTCAATGATAAGGAATCAAAAGGGGTGGGTTTGCAGAGAGGAAGAGGAAGAGGCATACATGGGTGAAGAAGGCAACAGGAAGAAGAAAGACAGTAGCAGTCAGGGCATTTGTGAAGGTGTAGTCTGAAGATGGGAGTATTTAGGTGTTGTCGAATGACAGGAGGAGAGGACTACTCCAGGGTTCAGCTGGATGGTTGTTCCACAGCAGTGTTTCTGCTCAGGAAAATGTTTTGAAGCTTTGGCTTTTCAGCAGGAAATTGCTTTTACTGCTGAGGAAGAGGTCTTGTTAAGACAGAAAGTGACATTGTTTGGGGCATTAACAAGAAAGTTTTCCTCAGACTTAGAGACTTCCTAAATTTGTTGCCATTTGCTAAACCTTGAATTGTGGTAAAAGCCAATGTTGGAAATTTGAGAGGCCATGGTCCATGGTGATCTGTGAAAGGGGGTTGGAAGCAGAGATATCAGAACTGGATGACAGTGTGCCTGCAGTGAGGATGGGCTTGGTCAAGACACAAAGCTGAAGTTCTAATTTCACGGAGCTCTTTTCTCTCACCGGCATTGGAATCAAATAAAGGATGCTTTACTGCAGGATTACAGCTCCGGAGTATAATAGTGAACCAAGACAATACAGAAGAAGTTGCTTGAAATATGCTTTTGCCTTTATTGTATATTTTTAATAATGAGTAACTGCTGCAACACAATTTAACAACTCAAATGCTGGGACCAGTTGTAAAAAAAACAAAAGTGAACACACTGTTTGGAATTAAAAACTAGGTTGACCACCTCCAACAAGATCATTACAGACACTGTTTCCGGTCCTGGACTTTCTGTGATATGCTGATGTATTCTGGGAGTTGTAGTCTTTGTTTTGCTTCTGATGAGCTATATAAGCTAACACACCTGGAATAAATGACTTGTAGATGAAAAGTTCAGAATTGGTGACTGTGTCCATAATGACTTAGAGTGAGGATAGTATGATGAAACAAACCAACCAACAGCAAGATTCAAAGGGGAGGAGAGTGTCAGTTACGTAATTCCAACAGGTGTGAGCAGAGACATTTAGTGTCAATTTCTTGGCCTTAGCACAATCACTAGTGTTCATGGACAACAGAGTGTGGCAGGCCAATGAGAACAGCCAGGTAGGCATTGGGTGGATAATGGGAAGGAATATTAACAAGTGAAAAGCTCTAATATAGACTATCTCTGGAACATGGGTGGTCAAGTGAATAGTGAATTGGCACTTTGGCTACAAGTATTCCTGTCTTAGAGGATTTAAATCAAACAATATTTTGATTTTTTGTAATATTATATATGATAAAAATTGCAACAAGACATCTTAATTTTCTGAGAACACGTGTCCAATTTTTATGAGCAATTTAAAATCTGAAACTCGTTGTAAGGTTTTAGCATTCAGAGTTAACCTGCCGATGTAATGTATATACTGTGCTCAATCATAGGTATTTTAATATAGTTGTGAACATTAATAGCGTGCAAGACTTATTGAGATGCATCAACTTAAAGACTATTTGATCATCCAGGTAGAACTGAAAGTTTCACAAAAGATCCATGACAGATCCCATTTCACCAATGGCGCAAATATTTGAGTTGCGTCTGATCTTTGCATATCCCCGGTCGCCCCAGTAATGTCCCCAGCTGAAAATAAGAAAGAAAGAAAAAAATTAAATAAGGAGTGAATTTGCAAGACAAACTAAACAGACACAACAGAGAGAACATGATACCACATCAACAGAAAAAGAGAAAAGAGAAAAGCAAATCTTCAGTGACAAAGAGAAGCAAAGGAATTGACATTAATGTGCAGCAGATTATGGATAAAATTCTGCGCTTCACAAAGTATCTTTTTTGCCTAAATAAATGTTTGAGAGTTAGAGATGCAAGGAAGAATGAATGAACAAATATTAATGGTGTACAATGGAGGAAGCCTCAAATTTGAGAAAATACCAAAGAGAAAAAAGAAAATATAAAAGAGGAAAAGAGAAAATGTACATTTGTTTTGTAATTGGCACTATGGCTTGATTACAAGCTGCCAGGGTAATTGGGGTGATTTCTATTGAGTCTGGATTTACTGAGTGCAATTAATAGCACCCAGTTACGATTTATGGGGGAATAAAATGGGGATTTTGGTGCTCACAGCATCAAAATCTGCATGTTCCAGTCAATATCACGGATTTTAACTCCGCTAGATATCAGCAGGTTTGACCTACCGATGTTTATCACAAAAACTCATAATTGCCATGCGTTTGTGGTGGTAATTCACTGGGACACGTATTGAGGTCCTATGTAATTTGAGTAAATGTGTGTGAGTTCCAGAGGGAGCAAGAGGGTGAAATAATGAAGAAATTAATTGGAAGGAATGAGCAATTCAAAAAACAATAGTTAGGAAAGTTGTTATGTGAAGATAAACAAAATATTGAGAATATTCAAGATAAAAACTAACCAAAGAAAAAGGGAGAAAAACTAACTGTATCACAGAATAAATGCATATTCAAAAAAGAAGCAACAGAGATAAAGAAATCGTAAGTAAATGAAACAAATACAGCAAGATGGTGTGCAATAACTGCAAAGGAAATAAATAAAAATGGTACAAAAGAGAGCACAAGGGGGCACTACATGTGACAATGACTTTGAGAGACAGTAGGAATGAGTGCATGAGGGAGAAAGAATGCATATGCCTGGGGATAAAAAGAAACAAATTATAAGAGAGCATTGGCAAAGCCAGTAGGTCTCGCCTCTAAAAGTCTGAGCTTTTGACCTTACTAATGTTATTTGCCAGTTGCATGCGAACCATGAGTCTTGTGCACACACGGGCGGGAATTATGCAATGTACCTTCTATTACAGAAATCCATTCTATAATGGTCACTAATGCGTATGCATGCATGCGCACACATATGTTGTGATGCATGCACCTAGGCGTCACGGCATACACATTGCTATGGTTCATGGCAGTCATTTTAGTTGGTGCTATGATGCATTTCTAATTGGCTGGTTAGAACGGCAAAGCTGAATGTAAAAAAAAAAGTGAATAACAAATCCGTGCAAAAATGGAAGCAAGAGGAGACACTTTGCAGGTGCTAGGCCCTTGTAAAAAAGTAAAAGTGGGATGGGATGTGAGGCAGGGAGAATCAGGAAGCGGGGGGAAGGAGGAAAATGAGAAGATAAAGGGAGGAGGCATAGGGAAAAGAGGGGGGATAGAAGGAAACACTTGCACTCTCCTGGAGTGCTGAATAACAAATTGCTCCCTTCCTTGCGCTACTGCGCCTGTAGCTGCTGCCCCTGAGCTCCCTGCTGCTGACCATCTGACCCTCGGGTCAATCGTTCGAGGCCCTGCTCCACCCGCAGGCACCTGCCTGCGCCTCATCCCTGGTGATCTAGTGGTAGAGCATCTCTGCTCCCCTGCCGGGCTGGGGAGATTCTTTTCTGTCCTTTCACCCTATTTTGCACTTTTTCCTTTTTCTTTCTTTTTGCACCTTTTTCACTGCTTTCGGCCCTGCCGCTGCGATCCGCCGAGGCCCGCCCCCTCCAGTGCCACTTTCCCACTCCCCGCGTCTCCTGACTGCCAGCCCCCCGCACCGTGCTTAATGTTGTGGTGAAGGTGCAATCCACTGACCTTTCAGTAGACTTCTCCCTTCCTTGCGCCACTCTGCCTGGTAGTTGCTGCCCCCAAGCTCCCTGCTGCTGACCATCAGTCCCTCGGGTCAGTGGTTCAAGCCCCTCCTCCAGCCGCATGCACCCGCCTGTGCCTTATCCCTGGTGGTCTAGTGGTAGAGCGTCTCTGCTCTGCTGCTTGGCTGCCCTCTTTTTCTGATTCTTTTCTGTCCTTTCACCCTTTTTTGCACTTTTCCCTTTTTCTTACCTTTTGCACCTTTTCACATTTTTTGCTGCTTTTGTCCCTGCGATCCCCTGTGGCCCTGCCCCCCTCCAGTGCCACTTTCCCACTCCCCAGGTCTCCTGAATACAAACTGTCCGGCCCCCGCACATTACTTAATGGCGGCTGCGCCAAAGGTCACGGACCCTGGATCTCGGATCTTCCACTGATACGACGCCAGCACCCTCCTCACCCTCAACACTGGACTCCACGCCGCCTGCCACCTTGCGTAACCAAAGGACATCCAAGGACTTTTCTCCTGCCGAAACTGAAGCTGCACCCTCGCTCACCTCCACACTCCAGCTCCTCCCACAGCCCAGCCAACCCACAGCGCACCCGACTGGCTCAGCTGCATCTTCCTCAACATGCGCTCCCTCCACAAACACGCCACAAAAATCTGGGACCTCCTCAACTCCATCTCTCATGACATCGACTTCCTCACGAAAATCTGGACAAACCCCAGCTCTGGCCCAGACATCGCCATCCCCAACGGCTACAAGATCACCCGGAAGGACTGCACCAACCGACCAGGAGGAGGCATCACCATTGTCCACAAAAACACCCTCCACCTGACCACCCACTCAGACAACCCAATGACTCTCATGGAACACCTCCATTTCCATATACAGACCAACCCCAACACCACCCTACTCTGCACCCTCATCTACAGACCTCCTGGCACCCGCCCACCCTTCACCGATGCCATCATCGACTTTATCGCACCCTAGGCTCTAGCATCCACAGATGACATCCTACTTGGCAACCTCAACTTCACCCGGACAACCCCAATGACCAGAACATCGCATCCCTGCTGGAGAACCTTGATAATATGGGACTCAAGCAGCTAGTAACCTCTCAAACCCATGCAGCAGGACACATGCTCCACCCTGTCTTCCCAGCCAGTGAAAACATCACATACAGCCATACCTCTGAACTCCTCTGGATCGACCACCATTGCGTGCACTTCGTCTTCACCAAACTCACCATACACCACCCCACTCAACATCCCCCCCCCGCCGTAGCTGGACCGAAGTCACCGAAGAACACCTCACCGCCTCTCTCAGTACAACCACACTGCCAACATCCACGGATGCTAATACCTCAGCATGCAATCTGCACCGATGAATCTCCAACTGTTCCGACACTCTGGCGCCCATCAACAAGGCACCTGGCAAGTAACACTCCAAGAAAGCCAGTTGGTTCATTCCCGCCCTCCACAAGTCCAGACGCACATTTAGGCGACTCGAGAAGTGATGGAGGAACAACAAAACTCCGGAAGCCCACGCAACCTTCAAAGCTGCAGTCGCTGCACACCACCACCTCTTCAAAACCACAAAGAAAACGTCCCACCAAGACAGAATTAACGCCAGAGCACACAACAGCAAAGAATTCTTCGCCATTGTCAAGGAGTTTGCCAGGCCCAACAGCGAGACCACAGATGTCCTACCCTCCGAAGACCTCTGCAACAACCTCAGCACCTTCTTCCACCACAAGCTCATGCAGATCTACAACTGCTTCAACACCCAAGACCCTCCCACCATGACCACCACCACCCAACGATGCCGCATCCCAACAGATCCTACTCAACTGGATCCCGCTCACCACAGACAGCACACTCAAGACTATGAAGAGCATCCACTCCGGAGGCCCCTTGGACCCATGCCCGCCCCACATCTTCCATAGAGTCGCCACCTCCATTGCCTCTGAGCTACGCTGCACCATCAACTGCTCCATCAAGACAGCCACCTTCCACGATGACTGGAAACATGCCAAGATCAACCCCCTGCTGAACAAGCCTTCTACCGACCCAACAGACCTCAAGAACTTCTGACCCATCTCCCTGCTCCCCTTCCCAGCCAAGGTCATCAAGAAGGTCTTCAACGCTCAACTCTCTGAGTTCATCGAAGCCAACCACATCCTGGACATCTCCCAATCTGGCTTCTGAAGCAACCACAGCACTGAGACCGCCTTCCTCGCCACCAACGACGACATCCGATTCAAACTCAACCTGGGCGAAACAGCAGCCCTCATCCTTCTGGACCTCTCATTCTCCTCTGACACTGCCTCCCACTTCACCCTAATTAAGAGTCTCCACGACGCCGGCATCCGCAACAAGGCCCTGGACTGGATGCACTCCTTCCTCATCGGTCGAGTCAGACTACCACTGTTCCTCTCAGAACCAACAGAGATCAGCTGCAGAGTGCCCCAGGGCTCCTCCCTAAGTCCCACCCTCTTCAATGTCTACATGGCCCCACTCGCAGCCATCGTCAGGAACCATGGACTCAACATCGTCTCATACGCCAACGACACACAGTGGATATTCTCCCTCACCAACAAACCCACAGCCACCAGAATCAACTTACACAGCGGGATGAAGGCCGTCGACACTTGGATGAAAGACAGTTGACTCAAACTCAACTTGGAAAAGACCAGTCTTCATCCTGGGACCCACCCCCTCAGTGTGGGACGACTCTTGGTGACCTGCTGTACTGCAAACTCCCACCACACCCATGGATCAAACACAAAACCTTGGCATCATACTAGACTCCTCGCTCACAAAGAATGGCCAGATCAACGCCGTCTCCTCATCATGCTTCCACACAGAATCCAGAAAGACGGTCACCCACGCATTCATCAGCAGCAGACTCAGCTACACCAACACACTCTACGCTGGTGTCACCCAGAAACTCCTCAGGAAACTACAGAATGTTCAAAACGCTGCAGCCAGACTGGTCCTCAACTTCCCCCGCTGCAGCCACATCACTCCACACCTTCAAGAACTTCACTGGCTTCCAGTCAACAGAAAAATCATTTTCAATCTCCTCACACACGCCTACAAGGCTCTCCATGATGCAGGATCACCATATCTGAACCACGGCCTCTCATTCAACATACCCACCAGACACCGCCACTCCAAAACTCTGGCCCTGGCCACTGCCATATGGATCCGCAAGACCAGAATTGGAGGAAGATCGTTCTCCTACCTCGCTGCCAAGACCTGGAACACCCTGCCTCTCCACTCCAGGCAATCCCCGTCGCTGACCCAATTCAGGAAGGACCTCAAGGCCTGGCTCTTCGCCTGAACCCCAGCACCCAGACGGATCAGCAGCCCCCCTTTCCCCTCCCCTCAGCGCCTTAAGACCCTCACTTATCAGGCCTCAAAAAATCTACTCGCCCACTTGCAATGTTGAGTCAGATTTTATTAGGTCCAGCTATTTTTAGAACCTACTAGTCTATTCTGGCAAGTGAACCTAAGCTGGTAAGGAGCAGGTGTTCTGTTCATTCAGAAAGTGAATGAGCAATAAAGTTGCCATTAAATCTTGTTTTTATCTTGACACTTTTGCAGTCTGTTCAAGGAAAGAGGTCAGATGTCAGTTTGTCTTTTTACTCATTGCTGCTTGGAAAATGGAGTTTATTTTCTCTTACTACAGTTAGGGATGTTTGTCAAGTGAGCTATCTGAAGATGTCAGTTGTTTTTCTAACACATAACATTTAAAGTAAGCCTGTAAGTGGATAGTACACATATTTAAAAATAAATCTGGAATTATGAAAGTACATTTTTTTTGTAAATAAGATGTGTGATGCAAACAAAGATTTAAATAGGAGCAAAACAATTCAGAACACTTTACTTGGTGATGTGCAAATGACACATATTTGCAGAAATTTGATTTCCAAACATTATTGTTTGAACACTATATAATTTTATTAGTAATACCGCATCAGTAGGACATTTTGTGGCCACTTCAAAATAAAATCTGCTAAAAGGTAAATGACAGTCTGCTACCACTTCATGCTTTAGTAATGCATCTATTGAAAGTGATAGTTTTAAACATGATTTGAGGAACATTCCTGCTCCCGCCCTGATGACAATGCTGTTAAAGAGCTAAGAGGCAAGTCAGATGTCATGCATATCCTATATGTGCCTAGATTTGTATTATATATGGAGCAAACGTTTGGTCTATTAAATCAAACAAAAGAGTTTTTTTGTACAGCAGAAATGCTGATGTCCCATATTTGAAGGTGCTCTCATATGTGATAATGAAGGAAATGGCAGCTCAGTGAATCTGCCCTGGATCATATCATTGAAACCAGTTTAGGTGTCAGGAGCATTCCAACTAGGTCGAGTAGATTATTTAAGTCACTAGACCTGCAGGTCTAGTAATAATTTTATGATTTTTTGAGGCCTGCTGGTGACTAGCCGCGCTTTGCAAACCCTGATTTATTGATTGATTGAGTGTACGCCAAACCAGGTGGAACTGAGGGTGAAAACATACAAGAAATAGAGAAAGACAACATTGAAAATAGGAACAAAGGAAAAGCATGGGAGAGAAAGGGTGTGAAGCAAGGCGATCTTTACTTATCTAATGTCGGAAAAGAGAAAGTAAGACTATTTAAAGAATTATTTAAGAGAAAGACCAAAGCAAGAACCATAAATTAAGTAGAAAAAGTAGAAAAAAATGAAAGCATAAACAAAACAAAAGTAGTTACACTGATGGAATGGAAAGCACAAATTCACAAATGCAATAAATGTGTCCTTTTACAACCCATAGACTAATAATGGCCACCGATATGCCAGGGTCAGCAATATTGTGAGGCATTGGCTCCAGAAATTCAATGATGCCCAGAGAATACCACGAACAGCCAGCATTACGCTGGCATGGGTATCATCATTTTAAGAATGCCACAATAGGCCAAGGATGCCAAGCACTTCGTAGGTGATTGCCACCTCCATGTAAGAGATGGTTTCCACAATGGATTATTCTGTTGCCATTGGCTGCCAGAGATACCAGGGATCAGGTGACCTCTAGGGGAGGCCGCTGGTGGTCAGAGGATCGCACAAATCATCATCCCCACACTGTTTGTCTCTGTCTGTCTCTCTCTCTCTCTCATGTACACACACACACAAAACATACAGTCAATACACACTTGCAACTGCAAACAGACACTAAAACACATACACATGCACACAGTCACCGACAAACACACAGGGACACATGCAAATAGCCCTACACATGAGCACCCTCAACCAATCATGCGTGGACAACCCTAAAACGATCTCCCGCAGAAATCAAGAACATTTTCTTTTACTTAGCTGCCTCCTTTACTTTCCTCAGCACACTGCTCTAGCAAGAGGGAAATGCATTAAAAAACAAGCATTGGCAAAGCCAGTAGGTTTTGCCTATGCAAAAATCTATTGGCTTTGTTTATGTTTTGTTTACATGCTGCACAGCAGCACGAACTGCTGTACAACATAGCTTGAACTTAAAAATTCAGATAAATTGCATGCTAAATAAACAATAAAATTATTTAAATAACTCTTAAACATGGTTCTCACAGACTATGTGAGGAGCGACTGTATAGAAACTCGAAGGCACCCCAGAATTTGGCTGAACATGTTAGCACTGTTACCAACAAAGAGAGAAAGGGAACATGTACTGGTCCCACAACAAAACAATACAACAAGACAAAGTCCAGGGAGAAAACATGGGCAAAACTCAGTCCCAGAGTATACTAAACTTAAAATTATTGGATGCAAGTGGAAAAGCCAATAATAAAAATGTACACGAAAAATCAAGAGTTAGGGAGTGAAGGAATGAGTGGCGAATGGAAAGAATCCATATGAAGAAAGAGAGAATAAACACAAAGCAAAATATAGAATTAGAGAAAATATTGATTTCAAGGATGTAAAGGAAATAACTGGTTAGAGTAGTAGGGGCTGAATAGAGAATTGGCCACAGACACATGAAACAGAATAGTTTTAATGTGAAAAAAGTAGGCTTTAGGTTAAAAATGGAAAATAGAACTTCGTGTTTAGAACAAAACACTACACAAAGAAAGTGTAGCTATGTGACTTGCATATCCCCGTGCAGTTGCAAGTACCCTCAACATATCGTCATTATTACAGGTATAAGTAATATTAAGTCTTGATAGTGGATGATAAAGGACACAAACAGGAGCTAGATGATTGTTGATGCTCAGCTCACGACCTTCTGCCAACATCAACCTCCGAGAACCAAGAGCAGGTATATACTACGATCTCACGGATGCAGCCAAGAGGTTGTCCAAGACACCACCAACACAACATGCGCACGCTCAATCACCAGCATGCCACACAAAGGCAGGAGGAAAAGTGGAAAATAAACACCCCACCTGTTCTTAATGATCCAGTAGCCTTCGTGATCTTCCTCTCCGTATCCCACGATTATGATGGCGTGATTGGCATGTGGACAGTCTTCTTCGTCATAAATTCCTGTATGGTGACATAAGGCAGCAAAGTCAGCTTTTAGATAAGCATCCATGTCAGCTAGGCACTACCCGAGGTCAACAAGCAGAACTAGCAAGAGCTAAAGGCACACCTTCCTTTAAAATAGCATAATATAGATCCATAAACTCACAGGGTCAACACATAAAGTCACAAATCTGATGGGATCTTTCTTGATTCAGTAGCAAAGAATGTACAACTTTTCTGTTCAGACAGTGTGTAGGTTAAGGAAATTGGACCATGATGCACAGGCATGGATCCGTCTGCACTGGCCTCTGGCAAAGCAGAGAAGTGTCTTCAAGATTCTGTGTGTGTCTGCTGCACTGTCGTCATTGACACTGATAAACTGACACTCAGTTCAGTCTGATGCTCTGCTCTAGCTCTCATCTAGTGATTTCTATTCCATATGTTCAAATCTCAAGGTCTGGTGGGCATGATATTTTCCCACTTGGTCCTCAACTTTGGAATGGGCTCCTTCTGGGTCTCCATTCCATTACATCTCACCTGTGCCTCAGAGCGGTTCTGGAAATATTCTGGTTTGTTAATTGACTCGTTGATTCTTCCTTTTAAATCTAAAGTTGTGGAACGGTGAGCCTAATAAATTAATTCCATTACATTCCTGGAAATGCGTTTACACCTGCCCCTGACAGAAGTAAGTTCTCAACCGTTTCCAGAGAGGCGATGGGTTGGGAATGAATTTGTGAAAACTCGAAAACTGGAATCTTTAGGAGTGTTTCTGATATTTAAAAACATCCCTTTCCTAGGACGCCTACTTCCAACCCCAGGAGTAGGATTGCGCATACAGAATATTACACCATCATGTGTGTAACAGGACGTATGTCTAAAACATTTAGATATTGTGCATGCCACACTTGGATCCGCAGTCGTGAATTCCAGGCTTGTGAAAAACAAGGGAAACACTGCTTTTATGTTATAGAAATTCTTACAGAGCGCACAACCATCCCAGGGTGTCTCTTAGCACAAATCCACTACACAATGGGAGGAGGATGGGCGAGAAGGCCTCTTAATTCATGTGTAGCAAGATGAGAAGAAAAAAGGTTTTCAAAGAAGTCATGAAAGTGAGTAGGTTCATCATCATTTGGAGAGAAACAGGAGATGACAAAAAGTCAAGAGAGAAAAGAGACCTCCTCATTGTCTTCAAAGGTCAGTGGTTAGCAGTATCTGAGTGGCTATTTTTTTAATGTCTGACGGCTGTGAGGGAGTCACTTGGCTGAGAAAGAGGGGCCCTTGCCACAGAAGAAGTGGTGCTAAATGCACAAGTAATTCAACACAATGCAAGCATTCACTGGGAGCTAATGCAAGGACCATGGCAGAGGACTAATGGGGTCAAATTTGTGGGGTCTGCCAAGAAAAAAACATCAGCATTCTGGGCTGCTTGAAAGACACCAAGTGTAAGAAAAGCCAACTAAAATAACATTTTCATAATTAATTTGTGAGCGAATTAGGGCTGCAATGACCAGAGTTCTACCAGAAAAATCCATTAAGATGGGGACACTTCCAAGATGTGGGCATCCAATGAGAGTTTTTCATCAATAAACAACTCAAGATTGCAAATATATGATACTGGAAGAGAAGAAATGCTTATCAAAGAAAGGCATTAGGACTTTGCTGCTCAAGTCTACCCCCACCACCACTAGTAACATTCATCTTGTCGGATTAAAACAGTAACCAAATTTTCTTCATTCAGTCCTAAATTTCTAACAAGCAAGAAATGCAAGATTGAGATCAAACATTTAGTTCTGCCGCATCCTGGTACACAAAGATGTTGATGTTGCAGCACATTAAGTGAATGAAATGGGAAAGTGGCTTGACATCAGCGTTAAATATGAATCTAGAAAAAAGGGGCGTACCATGCTCATTGCGTTGCAAGTCTGGGCATGACCTTGCCACTTACAGTAATCAGTAATACATTACATCAAACACATGAAAGGTGATGGGAGGAATGCTTGAAATTTGTCTTGAAATGTGTCTAACCACCGGCAGGTGCTAAGTGGCAAGGGTGTGCCACTGGAACCAAACTACACATGACTAATCAGGGTGAAACCAGTCTTGTGTGGCACTCCTACGTACTGTGAAAGGTACGTTTGAGCATGATCACCAAATTACATGATTGTGGACATTCACAAACCTTTACGGCTTACCAATAATATTCAAGCATTGGGTCATTATTATTCTATTAGAATAAAAGGATTTATGAGTGCAAATTTACTTAAGGCACCCATTTCATAATAGCTCGCACTGTACCTTTTTGGTGATGATGCGTAGAGTGTTTTTTGACTCTTGGTGGTACCTTCTGGTTGGCAGGTCTCCTTTGTGAGGGAAGGGGACATTCAAAGATGGCTGCGGAGTGGAATGAACTTGCCATTACCTTCACTGTAGTGGAAGAAGGTGTCCGTCACAGCGAATCCCACGGTGATAGGTCCATCATAAGCCACAGCGGCGGCCATGTTGTCTTCGCCGTTCAGTAAATAGAACTTGGACATGTTCATTGGGACCGTCTTCGAGTGTCTCAAGCGACAGTCTCCATCCTGAAAAGAGATGTAGAGGTTCACACAGTTTGGCTCTGACACCATGATCGCGATGACATTATCAAGTAGAATAGTCCGCTTACATTTTGTTTAAGTAACTAGACTGCTACTTTCAGACAAATTTTGCGTCGTGCTTAAAATTATTCTGAAAACACTGCTAAACAAATATTCACTGAATGAAGAGATTTGCATGTAAAATTCCAAAGGGCAAAGTTTACAGGGAGTGAGGAAGTGAAGTAAGGAACATACAAAGAATGTCGCTTTTCTTGATAAGTTTAATTACTGATCTCCATCACCCATGACATGAAGCGTGCCTCTGGCTCGGAGTTCGAACCGCAACTGACACTTGCTATTCGAACCCCTACTGGTGTCCGCTCCAATGCGTGTGCCTAAGTTAAAGCATAACAATTACACATTACACAGAACAGCGCACGAGATGTGCGCGAGAAGCATGCTCAATACAACATCACATTACATCACCTTCCCCCCTTTGAAATAAGACAGTAATAATAAAATTACTAAACGAAAATCAAACCACATAAACCATACAGGTGTAATATTTAATATCTAATGAAATGATCAATTTTTTTAGGAACTTTTCTGACCTGCAAACCATTTGTACTTGCAATATTATCATGACTGGGGTCAACCCCTTTAGCACCTGAACATGAAGTAACCGCCTGACCGATGCCCTCATCCACACCACCTGACACCATCTTACCCTCCACATCAGACTTCAATCAGTTCGCCCAATCTTTTTCATCCAAGCAACACTTCTTCCGTCGCATGATGTTAGCCTGCTCTGTCCTAACCTTCACAAGCTGTCTTTTGTTCCACCAATCTTTATCCACCACAAACGCTGCCCCCGTGCTGACTTTACTGACTTGCACTGGCATGGAAATGTTTGATTCCACTTTCCTTACTTTGAGGGGTTTCTTAATTAAAACCCAGTCGCCGATTGACATGTCCCTGCCCCCAAGGCAACACTTCTTGTCAAAATTATCTTTCATAGCAATTTTCTTCAAGGCAACCTTAGATGATACCTTTTCAGTACTAGACTTACCAATTCTGGGCACACTTTTCATCTCACTCACCCAATATGGAAATAAAGACGTGTGCACATCCCTGCCCCTTAATAGCGCAAATGGATTAACTCCCATGGTGCAGTGTGGTGATGTATTATAATTCCACATCTTCTGTTCAATGAACTCCCTTACATCCAATCCAGAAACAATGGCAGTTTGTATACCCTCTTTCATTACTTCATTACCACGCCTCACTAGACCATTCGAAGTGGGTGAGTATAATGCAACTTTGAGGAGTTTTATGTCCTGTGAGCTATTGAATTTTCACATCTTTTCTAACATGAAACGTGTGCCATTATCCATGACTATGAGTTTTTTTTTTCACTTTCACATGCAAAGGAGTATATATATATTTTTTTATTAATGCAGCATCTTAGATAAACGCATTAAAATATTTTATCAAACCAACAAGCAATGTAAAGAGGTCTGCAGGACTGCTAGGGATCTTCAATTTTTCGCATCTGAAGACACATTGTTATGTAGTGCTGTACACTTCTATACAACTTCACTGGATTGGTAGTAAGTGATTTTATTAGATTGGAGTTAAAAGCCACACTAATCCCATAACTTAACGATGAGAACTCGCTCATGCAAGCATAAATTAAGTGCATGTCATCTTCAATGCTCTACATGGCGATTACTCTTCTTCCTCCTCTTCCTCATTTACACTATCTGTTCCAACCTCCTCATAATCTTTTTCAAGGGCAGCCAGATCCTCCCGGGCTTCAGAAAACTCTCCCTCCTCCATGCCTTCCCCAACATACCAATGCACAAAGGCCCTCTTGGAATACATCAAGTCAAACTTGTGGTCAAGCCGGGCCCAGGCTTCAGCAATCGCAGTTGTGTTACTCAACATGCAGACTGCCCGCTGGACTTTAGCCAGGTCTCCTCCAGGGACCACCGTAGAGGGTTGGTAATTGATGCCCACCTTGAACCCAGTGGGACACCAGTCCACAAACTGGATGGACCGCCTTGTCTTGATTGCAGCTATGGCTGCATTGACGTCTTTGGGCACTACATCACCACGATAGAGCAAGCAGCAGGCCATATACTTGCCACGCCTAGGATCACATTTCACCATCTGGTTCGCAAATTCGAAGCAGGCATTGGTGATCTCTGGCACAGACAGCTGCTCGTGGTAGGCCTTTTCTGCAGATATAATTGGGGAGTAAGTTACTAAAGGGAAGTGGATTCGGGGATAAGGCACTAAATTGGTTTGAAATTCCGTAAGGTCAACGTTCAGGGCACCATCAAACCTGAAGGAAGCTGTAATAGAAGAGACAATCTGTCCTATTAGCCTGTTAAGGTTGGTGTAGGAGGGGCGCTCAATGTCAAGGTTACGGTTACATATGTCATAAATGGCCTCATTGTCCACCATGAAAGCACAGTCTGAATGCTCCAGAGTTGTGTGGGTGGTCAGAATTGAGTTGTATGGCTCCACCACAGCAGTAGAAACCCTTGGTGCAGGATATACAGAGAACTCCAGCTTGGACTTCTTGCCATAGTCCACGGAAAGCCGTTCCATCAACAGTGAAGTGAAGCCTGAGCCAGTCCCACCTCCAAAGCTGTGGAAGATTAAGAAACCTTGAAGTCCACTGCACTGGTCCGCCATTTTTCGGATCCTGTCCATTACTGGATCAATGATTTCTTTGCCAATGGTGTAATGGCCACGAGCATAGTTATTTGCAGCATCTTCCTTTCCAGTAATGAGCTGTTCTGGGTGGAACAAGGTGCGATACTTTCCAGTTCTGATCTCATCAATGACTGTTTGCTCCAGGTCAATGAAGATTGCTCGAGGGACGTGCTTTCCTGATCCAGTTTCATTGAAGAAGGTCCCAAAGGAAGAGTCCACCTGCCCAACTTGATAATCTGCATTTAGAGTGCCATCTGGCTTTAGGCCATGCTCCAGGCAGTAGAGCTCCCAGCAGGCATTGCCCATCTGAACACCAGCCTGGCCGACATGAACGGATAAGCACTCCCTCATGATTCAGCAAACAGCACAATTTAAACCCAAAAATCAGCTTCCCCTTGAGTGATCATGACTATGAGTTTGGGCGCACCTTTAGTTAAAAATATCTTACTCAGGAATTCGATGGTTGCATCTGTATCTGGTGTTTCCACAAACTTATAATACATCCACTTCGAGAAATAATCAACAGCCAGCATTAAATACATCATATCTGACAGCAATACTGAGCAAGTCCAAACCAACCATTTCCCATGCTGTGTTTGGAAACTGGGTTGGATTTAATGGAGTCTGTAAGGTTCTCCAATGTTTATCTGATAGTAAACATTCGGAACATTTATCAACCAGCATTTTAACCTGACTCTTCCTGAGTAAGGTACGTAATGGTTCCACCATTTGAGCATAATTAGGCAGAAACCTGGCATAGTACTCTGCCAACCCATGAAATGAACGAAGAGTATCCGTATCCATGGGGGCCTTAGCATTGCTAATCGCTTTAACAGAAAACTTGGGTTTTATGCCAGCATCCAACACTGTGTGTCCTAAGTATTCCAACTCTTTCACTGCAAACTTGCATTTGTCTGCCCTGACTGTCATATCCTGTGCCTTTAATATAGGTAGTACTTCTCTCAATATTACACTATGCTCCTTCAAGGTCTCTGCATATATCAGGATGTCATCCAAATATGCTTTTACACCCTGGTGCCCTGAAACAATGTGTCCATAAGTTTATGGAACACACTGGCTGCTGAGACCAAACCAAATGGGAGCCTCAGAAACTTATAGGCACCAAAGGGGGTCACAAACGTCGTCAAACCCTGAGATTCAGCCGTCAATGACACTTGGTGATATGCTGACCTCAAATCGATCGGGTAAAACCACTTGCCCCACCCCTGAGGTTTGCCAACAACTCATGAATTCTGGGCAGTGGGTGGCAGTCTATGATAATATTTTTGTTCAGAACACGTAAATCAGCACAGAACCTGATCTCTCCTAACTTTTTCCATGCAACGGCTATGGGTGCCACCCACTGCGATGAATCTGTAGGTTGAATGATCCTTTGTGAGCATAAATTTTGTAAACTGACCTTCAATTCTTTCCTGACACTCATAGGCATGGGTCATACCTTGTGTGCTACTGGCTATGCATGTGGCGCCAACCTAATGTGGTGTCCCACACCCTTAAGAAGTCCAACCTGGTCATTAAACATTCAGCTAAGATTTCCTTAATGGAACCATCCACGCAATTCACCTGGCAAGCTGACAAATCTTGCACCCTTAACTGGTTCTCGTCCCCCGGAACCAAATACATATTCTTTCCCTTCACAGCTACGTATAGCATTGTATTTGTTTTTTCTGCCTAAACATTGTACCTTGGTTAAAAAAAAAAAAATACCCAATCATCTCAATATCTTTTCTCCAAATGTCTTGGGGTTTACAACCGACTAAGACAAAGGAAAATCCTTCCCCATTTTTCATAAAGGTAATGTCTCTTAGGATGGTTATAGGCGATCCCAAATCAGCTATGACCTGCAAGGAAATGTTATGAATGATGGCCGTACATAATGAACCTTTGACCACCTTGGATCCATCATCACAGTCCAGTGTTAGAACCCTATTATTAGGAGAACCTGAACCTGTATCGACCTCCCCATGAACACTGCCAACCCATACTGGTTTCCTATTATTCCTGCAAGCATTCTGGAAATGACCTAATTGTTTACAAACTAAGCAAGTTTGTTAACAGCTGGACACCCTTCAAAGAATAAGTTACTTACCTTCGATGACGATGTATCTGTAAGAGGCATATATAGTTTTAGATTCCTTACCTTTAGAATTACCCCCAGGCACCAGACTTTTTTCGTAGCAGTACCCCTGTGCATCGGTAGGTGTCGTTGGTCGACTCCACGTCCATTATCGGTGTTGTGGTTGCCAGGATGACATCACGGTGCCTACTTAGACGCCACCTCTGCGCGCTGACGTTAGTTCTGACACAACTTTCCAAGCCAGAAGCTCAGAGCCATGCAAGACACTGACCACTGGTGCACATAACTAGGGCCCTAGAAGGGAGTCCCTATCCCTAGAAGTCAGTTCGCAGAACGGGGAGGATGGGTGGGGCGGTAAGGAATCTATAACTACATATGTCTCTTACAGATACATCTTTACTCTGAAAGAGACTGTAGTTTTAGATTCCTTACCTATAGAATAGATACCCTAGAAATGCCAACCCCGATGGTAGGTCTGCGAACTAAGTTCACACCAGGAAGTCCTGGAGAACAGAATGGCCGAAAGGCCTTTCTCTCCGGACTTGGCTGTCCAGGCAGTAATGTTTTGTGAACGTGTGCAGGGATGCCCACGTGGCTGCCTGGCAGGTGTCAATCAGCAGAACTCCACGTCCCAAAGCAGTAGTGGCTGCCGTTGCCCTGGTAGAGTGGGCACGTAGTCCTACTGGAGGTTCCTTTTTTTGCCAAAGAATAGCAGATTTTGATGCATAGGACAATCCATTGAGAGATGGTACGTTTGTGCACGGCCTGACTTTTCTTGGTGCCCACATAACCCACAAAGAGTAGATTGTCGACCCGGAAATCTTTAGTGCGGTCAAGGTAGAAGGACAGTGCATGTTTTGGGTCCATATGGTGGAGTCTCTCCTCCTCTTTGGAAGGGTGTGGAGGCCAGAAGAAGGTGGGCAATGTGATGGTCTGACCTATGTGGAGAGAGGTAACCACTTTGGACAGAAAAGAGGGCCTAGTGTTAAGGACCACTTTGTTCGGATGAATAGCAAGAAAAGGAGGCTTGGAGGACAGAGCCTGAAGCTCACTCACCCTGCAGGCAGAGGTGATGGTGAGCAGGAAAGCAGTCTTTAAAGTAAGAAGACAAAGAGGACAATTATGTAATGGCTCGAAGGAAGCACACATAAGATAAGTAAGGACAAGATTCAAGTCCCATTGGGGCATTACGAAAGGAGAAGGAGGAAAGAGATGAGTAATGCCCTTAAGAAATCTATTTACAAAAGGGGACTTGAAAAGAGAAGGCTGATCAGGAAG
Source organism: Calotriton arnoldi (assembly GCA_963921515.1). Classification (NCBI taxonomy): domain Eukaryota; kingdom Metazoa; phylum Chordata; class Amphibia; order Caudata; family Salamandridae; genus Calotriton; species Calotriton arnoldi. Next base: position 37,962 of record CAWUFW010018808.1, on the reverse strand, counting down.
GCGAAGAAAGGCCAAAATGGCCGAAAGATAGCCTTTAAGGGTGCCCAGAGCAGAGCCCTGCTGGGCCAAAGATAGAATGAAGAGGAGAACCTCTGAAACAGGGGCAGAAAGGGGATCCACAGCCTTTGCTGTGCACCACGCCACAAATTTGTTCCATCAACAGGCGTATACCATTTTAGTGGAGAGACGCCTGGCTGCCAAGATGACATTACAGACTTCGGGAGGAAGGTCGAAAGCTGTCAACTGTCGCTGCTCAAGCTCCACGCAAGGAGGTGGAGGCTGGACAGGTTCGGGTAGAGGACCGTCCCCTGCTGCTGCAACAGAAGATCCTCCCGAAGAGGCAGTCTGATCGGAGGATCAATGGCCATGCTCAAGAGCTCGGGGTACCAGACTCTTCGTGTCCAGTCCGGAGCCACAAGAATGACTTGGGCCCAGTCGCGCTTGATCTTCTTCTGCAGTTTGGGTAGAAGTGGTACAAGTGTAAAGGCCTACAGAAGGCCGTAACTCCACTCGTGACGAAAAGCGTCACCGAGCGAGTGCTGCCTTGGAAACTCCTATGTGCAGAACTGCTGACATTGCGTGTTCTCTTCGGTGGCGAATAGATCTAACCAAGGCTCTCCCCACTGCTCAAAGAGACCTTGCACCACCTCAGAGTGAAGACTCCGTTTGTCCGAATATCCCAGACCTGCTTCTCGGGAGGATAAGCCTGAAACTGCGCTGTATCCAGAACTGCTCAGATGAAAAGGAGCTTCTGAGAGGGAATCAGGTGCGACTTCGGCACATTGATAGTAAACCCCAGTGAATGTAGGAGGTCCGCCGTAGTCTGGAGCTGGGAGATGACAGCCTGGGGTGAGCCCGCCTTCAACAGCCAGTCGTCGAGATAGGGGAACACTGGAACCCCTGATCTGCGCAGATGAGCTGGGGCCACCGCCATCACTTTTGTGAACACCTGAGGGGCGCTGGAAAGGCCAAAGGGGGACATAGTAAATTGAAAATGCTTGTGGCCTACCGTGAACCGTAGGTAACGCCTGTGGGCTGGCAGGATGGGGATGTGGAAATACGCATCCTGCAAGCCCAACGCTACCATCCAGTCTCTGGGATGAGGGCAGAGAGGAACTGAGCCAATGTGAGCAGTTTGAAATTCTCCTTCCGGAGGAAGCGGTTGAGGGCCCTGAGGTCTAAGATAGGATGCAGGCTTTTGTCCTTCTTGGGTACCAGAAAGTAGTGGGAAAAGCAACTTCAACCTACTTCTGGCATGGGGACCCGTTTGATAGCTCCCTTGGCCAAGAGAGCCAAAACTTCCTGGCGGAGAAGGGCCAAGTGATCCTCTGACATGCGATGGAGTGCTGGTGGCATGGAGGGAAGGGTAGTCTCGAAGGGGAGGGAGTAGCCCCTTCAGACTATCTGCAAATCCCACCTGTGCGACATGATGTTTTTGCAGTGGGGGAGGTGATGGTGAATCCTGCCCCCCACTGGCCTCTGGTGGCCCTGAAATGTCGGACTAGGAAGGTTTGGAGGCTGCTGTAGGGGGGGGTCTGGGTGGGCTGGCTCGCCCGCTGGCTCCCATACCCGCGTCGCTGGGTCCCATGTCCTCCGCCATGCATAGACTGGGTAGCTTGTGTGGCCCTGTGGCTCAATTGGGTGCAATGTGGTTGGGCACCCCTTCTGTAGCCACGAAAGGGGTGAAAGGCAGACTGCGTGGGGTGAGAGGTTGCTGCGAAGCCCAAGGATCTGGCCATAGCCCTAGAATCCTTGAAGCGCTGGAGCGCTGAGTCTGCCTTGTCACCAAACAGGCGATCGCCATCAAAGGGCATATCCAAAAGGGTGGATTGGACATCCCCCGAAAAACCAGATGTCCTCAACCAGGCGTAGCGCCTCCTGGCTACCGATGTGGAAATCGTTCTGCCCAGAGAGTCGGCGGTATCCAGCCCACACCTGATGGTGAACTGCTGCGTCTTGACCCTCAGCAAGTGCGTGGGTGAGCACGGCCCGGGCCTCCTCTGGGCACTGTGGCAGCACTTGCGCAACAGTATCCCACACCGTATAGGTATAACAGCCTAAGAGGCATGCTGTGTTCACTGACCACAGCCCTAAGCTAGCAGAAGAAAACAACTTCTTCCCAAGGTGGTCCACTAAGCTCTCGGGGGTTGGGTGTTGGTAGAGGAAAAGTGGGTCGCCCGTGGCCGGTTGGTGGCGTCGGGCAATCATCCTGTCCACAGGACCCCCTGTGCTGGGCTTGGACCAAGTGCCCAGAAGGATGTTTGTGAGGGCTTCATTAAAAGGCAGCAGGGGTTCTGAAGAGGCCGCTGCCGGCAGAAGCACCTCTGTCAGGAGGTTAGTCCTGACTGCCACCATAGAAAGCCCGAGGCCCAAGGCCTCAGCCGCCCTATGCAACACCACTGCGTATAAGCTCCCTCCTCCGTAGCGACAGTGGGGGGGAGAGCATGCCAAGGTCTGGGGAGGTATCCAAACCACTGGCATCACCCAGTTCCCCTCGCCAGTCCGGCTCCTCAAGCTGGTCAGCTAAAGAGTCTCCAGAGCCCTCCCCGTCCTCCTCATCCTCCTCTTGCTGCACTCAGGGCGATAGGGAACGCCAGGGATGAACAGCGGTACAAAAGTACCCTCCAGCACCGTGTCCAAGTTGGGGATGAGGCTGGGGTCGACGGCAGTTGAGAACACAACCGGCGTCAGGGGCGTCATCACTGGGATCGGCGCCAGGGAAGGTACTGTGAGATCGACCGGTGCCGATCCAGATCCAGGCTTGGATCCCCAGGGTCCCTCTGGTGCCAGAGCCGAAGCCGCCGGCATCGAAGGCCCAGGGCCCCCAGCCAAGTCTGTGGGGCCCGAAGGCGCACCTGCAGAGTCGGGATGCCCAAAAATGCTATGAAGAGCCTCGTAAAAGGCTCGAACCTGGGTAGGGGACACATTCCAACTCCAGGAAAGGGAGGGAAGCGCAGAGCCGTCCCAGAAGCAGGCTCCGAAGACAGAGCTGGAGAGCGATGATGCTCCGGGTCCCGAGTCGCATCGGCCGATGGACGAGGAGAAGGCGAAGAGCGACGATGCTTCTTCCCCTTCTTCTTGTGCTTCGACTTACCCGATGAGTGCGAAGACTTCGATGACGAGTGGTGGTGGCTCCGCGAACGGTCCCGCAACCTTCCTCTTGAACAGGACCTCAAACGGCACAGAGCGGACTGCCGGGCCTCCAAGAGCTTTCGGGACTGCTCCCACAAAGACTTAGAATTCATGGCCCGGCAGTCGGAGCACGACTTCAGGTCGTGGTCGTGCTCCAGGCACCAGAGGCACACGAGGTGGAGATCCGTGACGGACATCAATTTGGGACAGGAGTCACAAAGCTTGAAGCCAGTCCGGCGGTGGGACACCCCTCGTGCAACCAGGAGTCCAAGACTCAAAAATTATGTCGACAAAAGTCGAAAAAGGTTTAGTCAAAAAGTTACTAAGGGGCACGCTCTCTCCGGATCTGCGCTGGCTGACGTGGCAAAGAAAGAACTGACGTCAGCGTGCATGGGGCGCGTCTAAGTAGACACCGCTACGTCATACCGGTGACCACGAAGCTGATGACGGACACGGAGTTGACTGACGCCACCTACCGACGTGCAGGGGTACTGCTATGAAAAAATTCTCCGGATCCAGTCTGACGCCTGGGGGTAATTCTAAGGGTAAGGAATCTATAACCACAGTCTCTTTCAGATATTGCTTATATGTAGGCTTTCCTGTTTTCAGTTTCTATTTTTGGTAAATTCTGGTAGGGTTTTTTCAGTGTTTTCAATACTTTTAAAAAACAGTGGTTATCAGTGATTACATTTTTTTGCACCATTAAAAACAACAGAAACAGTGTTTTCCTGGTGTTTATGGAATGTTTTACTTTCATTATTGTTTGCTTTCTGCACTGATAGTGCATGTGCTTAGACAGTGTGCGTACAGGGTATATGAGGTCCAAATACATTTTTACAAATCAAACTTATTGTAGTACACCATACAATACTTCTTTAATGAGTCTTTGGTCATGTGCACTCGCTCTTTCCTTCCCATGTAAATGTTTATCTGTGAAAAGGCCCTCTCAACATTGGCACTTGAGAGGCCAGCCAGTACACAATTTGCTAACTCTGGCCACTGACATAGCTTTCCATGCCAATACTGGTGCACCTGAAGATTGAGATTCCCTGTGACAGGTTTTGCAACATATGCATTGAACTGGGCACATATGTCCTCAATTATTGAAGCTGTCAAAAATGAAGCAGTACTTTTCAAAGTCCGAAGAAAATTCCCCTAATGGAAGGGATCTAGAAGTTGTGCAGAGTACCTCAGTGAGGATTAATTGACTTCAAATGCCATTGTTGGCGAAGAGACATTTCTATGCATCGCAAGCCTTTTCTCTTGCACTGTAAAATAAAATTTCCTGAATTGCTCCTTAAAATTTCTTTGCTTACCAAGTGGCAAGAATTCCAACTTGGAACACGTTGCAGTGCCAAAGTAACCAAAAGTGTCGCCCAGCCAACACTTAAGGAAATGTTTCACATCTACACCAATTACGCTGAACACTTGTTAGACAAAGGTGTTTTCAGACTCTAGTGTTTTTATTATCTCCACTATAGCAGTCATGTTTTCCTGTAAAAATTTAAGAATGCAGTAGAGTGTACTTTTTTCACATCAGTATCCATATGCTACCAAAGATCCTCACATGTCTTGCCTTTGGCATCATCACTAAGCAAAAAATTCAGTAAACAGTCGCCACATGGATAATATAGCATTCAAGGCCTCTAGGACTGAGAACCACTGGCTAAATGACACAGTTGGGATGACTCTTTCTTTGATGCCACACAAAGCACAAAATGAGAAATATTTGAGTATAGTTCCTGCGCATAACGAAACAATGCACCAGAATGGACTACAAAGTCAATAGCAATCTTCATTAACTCTGAAGAATATAAAGATGCTATCAGCATACCATCTAGCAAATGGCAAGGATCTCTTACAGGGAAGCACTTCAGCTCAGGTATCGATTTTGACAGGTCATCACACAACTTTTTCATATACGTAGATGAATTACTGCAAATACAAACAATATCACTCCAATCTTTGTTGAACTTGGTAAGAAGTTTTTGATGATAAACATAAAAAATGTTTTAGTTTTGCTCATTCCTTGCAAAAGAGAATTGTTATGGAAATATGCATATGCGAGAGCATGTAAGTCAGCAAAGCCTGTTCCAGATGTGATAAACTTATTAAATACATAACACAGAGTCAGTAAACATCAAGTAATTTCAGAAGAAAGACATAGAGGGTTAGTTAATCCCAGTACTTAAATGCTGATAAAAAAACCTTCAGATATCACAATACGGCTTTTGAGGTCTCTACATAACAGACACCTAGTTTTCGTTAGTGAAGTATATATGTAACATATTTACGCAATTGATTTCCAAGTAACCTTTTAGGGAATCTGACTCTGTGAACTAGTGCACCTTTCTGGAGAGAACCCCATGACAATTGTGAATTTCCAGCCTTCAAGTACAGAGTCCAGCCTTCCTGACTCCATAATATGCCTTTGTGAATCCAAGTCCCTTTAAAACGTTTGGACAGATACAGAGGCATCATGGGATATCAGGTATGTGATCTGCATTAATGATTATTACTTGGGGTCTCTAGCTGTAACAAAAGTAGCAGCCTCTTCTGAAATCTGGTGAAAAAGATGTCACCAGGAGGCTTTTATTAATTGATAGTGCATGTGATAACAATACTGTGCTTACTTTGTAAAATAATAAGTGCTATGGCTCCGACCAGGTGGCAACTGCAGCTTATATCACCCATCGCCCCTGCCATTACTGCCAATGATGGTACCAAAACAACTACTAACCGTCTCTCTCGTCTGCAAGTGCAACAGTTCAGGTTATTCAAGGTCCCCAAAGCTATAGTAATGCATTAGCGGCTGACAGGGAATGAAGGTGGCGGGGAGGGAAGGGTGGAGGTGGCAGGGGACAAAATAAAACAAAAATTTAAAATGCCACTTACCTGTTCCGGCAGCCGCGTCTCTCCTCCTCTTCACGAGTCCCGGAACCAGGAAGCACCCAGGCTCCCCATAGCTAATCACAACGCTGAAATGCAGCATTATGATTGGTCTGAGCGCTGTGGACTGTCGCTCAGATGGGGAGTGGGGGCCTGGGCATGTTTCCCACCAGGCTGTGTAATGAAACCTGGTGGGGAACATGCAAAGTGAGCATGAATGTTGGGCCAGGCCAAGACGGCCGGTCAAGCAGTCATGGGCACTTGGAGTGTACAAACCACTCCTCACCCTGTTCCTCCAGCCCTGCCCCACCCTAACCCAGCCCCGAACCTGCGAAAAATAAAGCGATAATAACATAATTATTATCATTTTATTTTTCCTGCTCAAAGAGCAGTGTTGTTCTGTTCATCTCTAAATTAGATGAGCAGTGCCACCATGTGGCAGACTGTCATAAGTGCAGTGTTTACAACTAAGGGCCATTGCCGAGCATTGGAAACCCATTAAGAGCCAGTTCCGAGCACCTGGAACCGTCGTAGTCATGCAGTCCACCTTCCATATTCTGACTATGGCTGTCAGACCGCCACTGGACCACTGCTACCGCTGGGGATCCGCGATCCCTCAGCGGTGGCACAGTGGTTTGAGGCTGTAACATGCTGGCAGTGCCGCTGCGGCACCGCCAAGTGTATTACAAGTTTTCACACCGACACAGTTTTCATGGCGGTGAGCCCGCCATGAAAAGTGTGGGAGTGAGGAAACTAAGGAGGCCCTACCGTGCCCCCTGTTGCCTCTGTGCCAGGGGATGCATGCAGGGGGGGCACATGGTGTGCCCCCTGTCTGTATGCACCCCCAGTTCCTACATGGCATGGACTTGAGAGTCCATGCCGTGCAGGAACATGCAATGGTGTTCCCATTGCGGTGCCCTGCTTAGACTCACATATGAGCCTTAGCACAACACCGCCGTGGGCCAACTGCCGCAGAACCGCCCGACCTGGATTCCAGTCGGAATCCGGCGGGCTGTCTCAGTATGGGTTTGGCGGGCTTGGAGCAGGGCGCTGCCATGGCGGCACGCTCCAAGACCGCCAAACTCATAATAAGGCCCAAAGTCTTCTAAAATCCCATTTGGGGAAGAAAGCTAACCAGTAGAAGAAAACAGTGTCAATAAAACCATGAAACAGAGTTTAAAAAATCCACACAGGTCTGCAGAGGCTTTAACATTACATGGTAATCAGAAATGGTCTCAAGGCCATGGGCCAGAAAGGGTAATTAAACAATTTATTTTACTGCCAGTCATTTTGTCAACTATCAGACCATCAAATCAATGTGAAATGCAAAATCATAGGTAGCTTGGGTCATTTTGGGGAGAACAAAAATGTTTTTGCTCAATATGCTGTGAATCTTTTGGATTACTTGTTTTTGTAAATGTGTTTATTGGCTGTTTTTTAATTTCTTTTATCACAGCAGATGATTCATATGCTGTGTATGGGGTTTTCAATGGACTCCGAAGGGAAAATATTGAGCAGAAATCTTCCAATAAAATCTACAAATGTATACATCTAAGGGAAAGAAAAGCATTAGAAACAACATAAAAACACCAAGGATATTCTTGTCAGAGAAGAAGACATCTTTTCTAACTTCAGCAAGTGACTGAGTAAATACAATGCACAAATCATTTTACGGATGTGAACTTTGATGACAGATGATTATAATGCAATTATATGGTCGAATTGATATAAACCACAAAGTACTTACATGTCCTTTGTATTTGTATTTATTAGAGGGCATTATGCCATGCTGGGAAATGTACTTAAAGGCGAAGTATGGAAACCCGCCGCAGCAGCCGTCATCTTCGGAATCGCAGTCGACAAGCTCTTGTTCGCTCATCTCGAACAGTTCCCCGGTCTTTATGCAATAGCGAGATTCAAGGGCTCCAACCTATGGGTGTAGAAAACACGCATTTAGGACCTGAAGGATTGCGAAAATTATTTCACGCCAGAAAATTCAATATCCCAAGGTTCAGTAGTGTCTGACTCTGTTCGATGGTTATCGCCTGTGAAGAGGCTACCCTTTCATGATGGGGCATAGAAACGCATTTTGTGCTTCCTACACCAAACGTTGCATGTGCCAGTAATTACCAGACTTTTTAATGCCTTTAAATTTCAATAGCTTTGAGCTACCAAAATTTAACGGGGAATTCCTTGAGTGCAGAAGTTATCGCTCTCGGTAACTGCCCTAGTGCAGTAATCTCCATGCCTTTTGCTATTGCAACCCCAGGCGAGCAGATGTTTGCCCATGAGTTGTAAGACAATAGGGGAGTTGTAAGACAATAGGGCACTTGTAAAGAAAGCCTCAGTGTTATATCTTCAGGAGAATTTGCAGGATCTGTTGCAGAACATTTCACTCTTCAACCTCTGCGCCTGCTTCATCAATCCCTTGATGCACAGGCAACTTCTGAAGTAGAGCAGCCTGGGAAGGCTCTGTACATTAGCTCAAAAGTAGAACCTCCCAAGCTTAGTAGAGGGACCTCATCTAACTCCTGGTTACGTGATGGTTGGCACTCTAATGATTGATTCTGGCCAGTGTCACTGCACTTTTTTCCAGCCTTCACGAGTTGCAGGCCCGGCATGTGGAATTACCTACCGTGTGAAACTTCACGGGTTTCCACTGATTTTGAGCCAATCCCTGCATTACTAATCCTCCACCTGACTACTGTTCAAAGAAATCCCACCACTGGCCCAAAGAAGAATTTTACCACAGACTTACATATCTCCTCCACTACTTCGGACGACACTATGGATGAGACGGCTCATCATTTTAACAACAGGTTTATCGATGCCCTTGATCGCATCCCTCTTTGTAAACCAAGCTGTTCTTTGTACCGGAGGATGGCTGTAGACCCCATCAAGAAACCTGCTTAATTGAAAATGCTTAGAATTTATTAAAGAAACTCTGCAGGGAAGCTCGCACAGAGATCAAAGAATTCCTGTCGAGAAACTTTTAAGTTTGTGCAAAGACTTTTCTCACCCTATTCTACCAACTACTCTGTTCCTCCCTCATAGGAAATTGTGACTCCAGGTCTTTTTTATTTTGAGGAAACATTTTAAAGATTTCTAGTTCTTTCAGTAGCTGGAGTCTACCATCAGCCTTTGTCAATTCGATGACCTCTATCCTTTCCAGGGCCTCCTCTGTTCTATCTTAGTTATGCCGGATGAGTTTGTATTATTTACCATTTACCATTCCCACTTTTCTCACTTGCCCTATAAAAAAAATTCAAGATCGTGCTGTCGGGATTGAGATGACGTCACCGCATGCCGAAACGTCAGTGCCGCTATTGATGTTAAAATTATGCCCCCCTGAAAAAAATACTGCAGACGCCCATGTTCGGCCTTCAGTCTGGCTCTTAACTGCACAACATTTTTCCTTGTGTTATAATTCTCTGTCTCCTGCTACTTCTCCTTGAGCCTGGACAGAGGAACTAGACATTCCAGCCCTGAAGAAGCCTGTTGGTAACCTGCAGTGTGGGCTAATCATCACCCTAGTTCCTTCCTCTTCCACCAAAGTTTCTGGAAGAAAAGGTAAATGCTCAGCTTTCGGATTTTACTGAATCCAGCCACCTTCTGGCCAACCACCAGGCTGGCTTCAGCTCTCCCTACAGCACTGACGTTGCCTCACTTTCATTGACAACATCATCTGGAAGCTGCTGGAGAAAGCCGCCAGTGCAACGTTGGTTCTTCATGACCTGCATGCTGCCTTTGACACTGTCTCTCACAACACCCTCTGTCAGAGGCTTCTCGATTGAGGCATCGAGGATAAAGCTCTGGACTGGCTATGTTCTTAGTTGAAAGATCGCACCCAATCTATAGTCTTGTCATCCATCTGTTCCCAGTCCAGAGCTCTGATCTGTGGGTACCACAGGGATCTTCACTGAGCCCCACTCTCTTCAATATCTAATTTACCACTCTGGCAGAGTTTATTTGCAGTTTTGGCTTTACCCTGTTGTCCATTGCCGACGACAAGCAAATGGCGATCTCTTTAGTGGATATTGTTTCTGCCAACTAAGCGGGACAAAATTCAATTGACATTTTGCATTACGGCTTTTTAAATGAAATACTGCGAAATTATGCAATTACGCCACTTGCCGTAATTGGGGTTAAAAGTCCTATTGAAGGAGCATGTTTTTGCCACATGTGTTTTTTGTGCTATGCTTGTCACGCAAAGTGCAGAATTGAGTCAACTTAGACACAAGGATACATACAGCGCCAAAATATAGCACAAAATGGCAAATTTGTGTTTCACTTAATTTCGCGTAATTTTTCTGAAATTTCATGTGAATTTCGCATATGCCTACTACCAGACCTACACATTTTCATGCGTATTTGACTGCTGTTGCCTGATGGATGAACTTAAATTCTGTTTCTAGACCGTAGCTTTGCAGTTATAAATCACTGTTAGCCAATGGGATGGCCCAATTGAAATTCATGAAAGCAACCGAAGACTACAGCTCTCAGAACACATTAAGGGTCTAATTACGATGTCAGCGGACTTAAGTCCGCCCAACACCGTCCTGGTACTGGGACCGACCGACCTCCTGTCGGCGGTCCCGACCCGCCAATTAGGATGCGACCGGACACTGTTCGGTTGTACTCCTATTCTTTACAATAGGAGCATACATTCTGACTGGAATGCATGCTCTCATTGTAAAGAGAAGAGGTGCAGTTCATCCCTGCACACCGTGGCTGGCACCTCAAGGTGCCTGCCACGGGGTGCAGGAATCAACAGGGGGGCACTATAGGTGCCTCCTCGGCCTCCAATTGGAGGCCTTGCACCCATGGGGGCCCTGCTAGGATCCCCCAAAGTCGACTTCTGACAGACTTTCTGTGTCGGAAATGTCGGCACAGAAAGGCTGTTGGAATCTGACATCGTAATCTCTCGGGCACCCTTAGGATTACTGAACTCATTCCGAGCCTGTGGGAAGCCAGTCGAATTGACCGGTCAGATTCCTTTCCGACCGACACCATCCTAATGGGTTGGTTCGAAAGGAATCCGATGGGCTGATTATGATGCAGTAGGAATGGCTCCGACTGATGGTCGCAGCCGTTTCCTAACACATTGTAATCAGCCTCTAAGTTGTTAAATGAGCAGCCAGTAAGGTGGGAAGCCAACATTGGGCAATTAGGATTTTTTTCTGAATTGGACTAGGCACCCTCTCTCCTAGTGCTTTTTCTACTGCTCTCTTATTCTGTTCTTTGCCTCTGGGTATTATTGACAGTATTTTGTATCTTACCAAAAGATGTATTCTGCAACTTGTTATAGATCTCCAAAACAAAACTGTTCAGTCAACATTGCACCACAAGTTATGTGTTGAATTTGAAACTGTCCATGTGTGTTTTCAGCTAAGTGTTCTTCAGCTGGGTAATGGTACTTCCTGAAGAAAACAGGAATGCCTTGTTCTGATCCAGTCACAGTCTGTACCGAGTGGCCTTCACTAGACAAAAAAACCTGTCTCATGTGGTGGTGGGGTCTGTCAACAATGACATCCCAAACTAGAAAACCACAAGAGCTGTGGAGTGGTGTAACCCTGTTACCTTAGGGCACCTGCACAGACTCCTATCCAAGAACAAGCTACAAAGAAATATCAAAAGGTTTTGCTGGGCCAAGGTCACAAAACTATATTGGGGCTCTACAAAGAATGGTGCTGTCGTAGTATCTAGTGGTATTTTCCATGTTAGCTGCCTTGTCATTAATAAGGCCGCCTTGCTTTAGACCTATAAATAAATGTTGGAGTAGAAGTGTTTGGTCCTCAAAAAGCTTAGGCCTGGGCAATATTGACCCCTAGGTACCTTCTGCTGACAGGCAAGGAGCCACACGTCTGATAAGCCAAGCCTCTAGATTGTGCCATTCAGGGTTTCACTGTTGTCATAGAAGTCACTCCCCATGTGCCGGCCATCACAAGGTGGTCATAATAAAGTCAATTCCTGGCTCGCAAACTCCCATCCACGAGAGTGAGGTCAAGTGTTTGTAGATGGTAGTCCCATTGAGGTGAATGGTTAGAAACATTTTCTGGGGAATAAGGAATAATTGTAGGACAGGTCTGTGGAAGTCATTGGGAATGTTGGGATTTCACAAACAATCCGAAGGTGGGTGCAGACACCACAAAAATGAAGGCTCAATGAGAAGGATATCAACCCACCTTTGCCCTCCAGCACACCATGTGCTAATAGAAAGACCAACCAGCAAGAAAGCAGCTGGATACTTGTTCCTGAGTTGCATTTCCAAAACAAAGGATTTCGGATATGCCACAAACACGACCGGCTTTAGTGCTGGTGGAGCACAGTGCAACAAACATTTTGGTGCCCCCCCATGACCTCTTCCTCAGATTTCCTCACTATCACCCAGCAGAAGTGCCCCTCATCCCTCCATAACCCCTCTCTAGCACACATTTCATTAAAGCAGGCCCTGGCCAGAAACATACCGCTGCAAAAGCCCAGCAGGAGCCGCAGCGTCCTTGGTCCTTGATGGCGGTGACGCACCGCTGGTCTCGCCAGTCCACCTGCGGCGGCAGTGATGACAAGCTCACGCCACTGTACTTCGATGTACTGCGCTGCATCACTGCTGGAATTCTCAGGCAAGACATGGATTTCAGCTCGTACGAAGTCTGCAATAATCAAAAACAGATATAAGACAGATTAAGTGAAGGGGGAGAAAGGGAAAAAAGTGAAGGAGGCGGAGTGTGGGGGGATAAAAGAGACAATGAGAGAAAGAAATGAAGGGAGAAATGAGCCAAATAGAAGGCAAGGAATCAGTGGTAGAAAAGGAGAAAGAAAAGGAACAATGATATACAGAAAAGGAGAGAGAAGTGGAAGTGAATGGTGTATTGATGGACTGATGGATGGTTGGATGACTGGATAGTAGGACTAAAGGATGAATGGATGGAATGCACAGACAGATGAATGGATGGATGGATTGGCAGCAGAATGGATAGGCAGTTGGATTCCAGGTTGGGTCTTTCGATGGATGGACTGAAGGACGGGCAGACAGATGAATAGACGGAAATGCAGATAGGAAGGCAGATGACTGGGCCATGCCTTTTCTTCCTTGCACCGGATGTACTTAGCCAGTGTAGTGTAGAGGGACATGTTCATTTTCATAAGCTGGGGTTTACACATGGGCATTGATGGGCACTGTGGTGTAGGCAGGGACAAAGTGAAGCTTTTCAGAATGGCTGTTATCCCTTTGAGATGGTTAGTGCCTGCTCAGGGCAGGCACAGATCATTCGATTGTCTGCAGTCACATGAGCAGTCACATGAGGAGTCGCCACGCCCTTTCCCTCTGACTCTGAAATGTTTACAACGCGTGCATTGCAGTTACTGCACATATTAGTATTTCTTGGCCAACTCATACTGAGTGCCTTAGAATGGCCTTTGGGTCGCCCATTGCTCATGAATGTATGGCTTTACTGTCCATTCCACCTCCCTGCTCCTGATTCGGTAGCCTTTGTCCCACCCAGGAGCATTTCCGTCTTCTAGTGCTTCAATATAAATAGATTTTTATTTTGCTCTGGTCAGACTTTGCATTGAAGGTGGACATTTAACTTTGTTTCCTTATGCATGTATGTAAGTGTGCTGCTAAAGTAGCGTACAGCGTGCCTTTTTTGTTGCTTAGAATTTGTGGGAGAGGGATAAAGATGGCGGCTGGTAGGTGTTGACTTTCAACTGTACAAGTTGGAAAAAATGACTAGATCATTCTAGACGTTTTGCCTGAACAATGTTTTGGCCGGATCTTCCCCTTTCAAATCATCACTCTGGAATATCAGATGTGCTCATGAGCTGACCAAATGAACAAGGCATGTAGACAGTTAAAGACAAATGTGATGGGTTTCAGGAAGCCCATCTATTGGTTAAGCTCTTAACGTAAGCATTACTCCAGTACTAGGCACATGAATGAAATTAAATGCCTCTCCATCGTCATAAGCAACTTACTCAGAGAAGTATGAACAATATAATACAAATACTTGGTGCCTAATTTAGAGTTGAGCAATAACAGAATACCGTCATATTTCTGTAGAAATTACAGCATCTAAAAGAACATCCACCAGTGGTATTTCCCCCACTAGATGGATAGCACAGTGGAGGAATTTCAGCTGATAAATTGCCCTCTATAGTTACAAACCCTCTAGAAATCTGCGGATCTTCGATTACTATCCAGCTAAATTACAAACTGCTCAAGAAACCCGCGGATCTTCGATTACTTTCCAGCTAAATCACAAACCCGTCTAGAAATCCATGGATCTATGATTTGTATCCAGCTAAATTACAAATCCCTCTAGAAATCCTCAGAGCTTCGATTTCTATCCAGCTAAATTACAAACCCCTATAGAAATCCTCAGAGCTTCGATTTCTATCCAGCTAAATTATAAACCCCTCTAGAAATCCTCAGAGCTTCGATTACTATCCAGCTAAATTACAAACCCCTCTAGAAATCCTCAGAGCTTCGATTTCTATCCAGCTAAATTACAAACCCCTTTAGAAATCTGCGGACCTTCGATTACTATCCAGCTAAATTACAAACCCCTCTAGAAATCTGCGGAACTTCGATTACTATCCAGCTATATTACAAACCACTCTAGAAATCCGCGGATCTACGATTACCATGCAGCTAAATTACAAACCGCTCTAGAAATCTGCGGATCTTCCATTACTATCCAGCCAAATTACAAACCCCTCTAGAAATATGCGAATCTTCGATTACTATGCAGCTAAATGACAAACCCCTCTAGAAACCCGCGGATCTTCGATTACTATCCAGCTAAATTACAAACCCCTCTAGAAATCTGCGGATCTTCGATTACTATCCAGCTAAATTACAAACCCCTCTAGAAATCTGCGGATCTACGATTACTAGCCAGCTAAATTACAAACCGCTCTAGAAATCCGCGGATCTTCGATTACTAACCAGCTAAATTACAAACCACTCTAGAAATCGGTGGATCTCACGATTACTATCCAGCTAAATTACAAACCGCTCTAGAAATCTGCGGATCTTCGATAACTATCCAGCTAAATTACAAATCCCCCTAGAAATCCGCAGATCTTCGATTACTATCCAGCTAAATTACAAACCCCTCTAGAAATCCGCATATCTTCGATTACTATCCAGCTAAATTACAAACCCCTCTAGAAATCTGCAGATCTACGATTACTAGCCAGCTAAATTACAAACCGCTCTAGAAATCGGCGGATCTACGATTACTATCCAGCTAAATTACAAACTGCTCTAGAAACCAGCGGATCTTCGATTACTTTCCAGCTAAATCACAAACCCCTCTAGAAAACCATGGATCTATGATTTGTATCCAGCTAAATTACAAATCCCTCTAGAAATCCTCAGAGCTTCGATTTCTATCTAGCTAAATTACTAACCCCTATAGAAATCCTCAGAGCTTCGATTTCTATCCAGCTAAATTACAAACCCCTCTAGAAATCCTCAGAGCTTCGATTACTATCCAGCTAAATTACAAACCCCTCTAGAAATCCTCAGAGCTTAGATTTCTATCCAGCTAAATTACAAACCCCTCTAGAAATCTGCGGACCTTCGATTACTATCCAGCTAAATTACAAACCCCTCTAGAAATCTGCGGAACTTCCATTACTATCCAGCTATATTACAAACCACTCTAGAAACCCGCCGATCTTCGATTACTATCCAGCTAAATTACAAACCCCTCTAGAAATCTGCGGATCTTCGATTACTATCCAGCTAAATTACAAACCCCTCTAGAAATCTGCGGATCTACGATTACTAGCCAGCCAAATTACAAACCGCTCTAGAAATCCGCGGATCTTCGATTACTATCCAGCTAAATTACAAACCACTCTAGAAATCGGCGGATCTACGATTACTATCCAGCTAAATTACAAACCGCTCTAGAAATCTGCGGATCTTCAATTACTATCCAGCTAAATTACAAACCCCCTAGACATCCGCAGATCTTCGATTACTATCCAGCTAAATTACAAACCCCTCTAGAAATCGGCGGATCTACGATTACTATCCAGCTAAATTACAAACCCCTCTAGAAATCTGCGGATCTACGATTACTAGCCAGCTAAATTACAAATCGCTCTAGAAATCCAGCGGATCTTCGATTACTATCCAGCTAAATTACAAACCACTCTAGGAAATCGGCGGATCTACGATTACTATCCAGCTAAATTACAAACCGCTCTAGAAATCTGCGGATCTTCGATTACTATCCAGCTAAATTACAAATCCCCTAGAAATCCACAGATCTTCGATTACTATCCAGCTAAATAACAAACCACTCTAGAAATCCGCGGATCTACGATTACTATCCAGCTAAATTACAAACCACTCTAGAAATCTGCGGATCTTGATTACTATCCAGCCAAATTACAAACCCCTCTAGAAATATGCGGATCTTCGATTACTATCCAGCTAAATGACAAACCCCTCTAGAAACCCGCAGATCTTCGATTACTATCCAGCTAAATTACCAACCCCTTTGGTAATCTGCGGATCTTCCATTACTATCCAGCTAAATTACAAACCCCTCTAGAAATCTGCGGATCTACGATTACTAGCCAGCTAAATTACGAACCGCTCTAGAAAACCGCGGGTCTTCGATTACTATCCAGCTAAATTACAATCTACTCTAGAAATCGGTGGATCTACGATTACTATCCAGCTAAATTATAAACAGCTCTAGAAATCTGTGGATCTTCGATTACTATCCAGCTAAATTACAAACCCCCTAGAAATCTGCAGATCTTTGATTACTATCCAGCTAAATTACAAACCCCTCTAGAAATCGGTTGATCTACGATTACTATCCAGCTAAATTACAAACCCCTCTAGAAATCTGCGGATCTACGATTACTAGCCAGCTAAATTACAAACCGCTCTAGACATCGGCGGATCTTCGATTACTATCCAGCTAAATTACAAACCCCTATAGAAATCCTCACCGCTTCGATTTCTATCCAGCTAAATTACAAACCCCTCTAGAAATCCTCAGAGCTTCGATTACTATCCAGCTAAATTACAAACCCCTCTAGAAATCCTCAGAGCTTCGATTTCTATCCAGCTAAATTACAAACCCCTCTAGAAATCTGCGGACCTTCGATTACTATCCAGCTAAATTACAAACCACTCTAGAAATCTGCGGAACTTCGATTACTATCCAGCTATATTACAAACCACTCTAGAAACCCGCCGATCTTCGATTACTATCCAGCTAAATTACAAACCCCTCTAGAAATCTGCGGATCTTCGATTACTATCGAGCTAAATTATAAACAGCTCTAGAAATCTGCGGATCTTCGATTACTATCCAGCTAAATTACAAACCCCTAGAAATCTGCAGATCTTTGATTACTATCCAGCTAAATTACAAACCCCTCTAGAAATCGGTTGATCTACGATTACTATCCAGCTAAATTACAAACCCCTCTAGAAATCTGCGGATCTACGATTATTAGCCAGCTAAATTACAAACCGCTCTAGACATCGGCGGATCTTCGATTACTATCCAGCTAAATTACAAACCCCTATAGAAATCCTCAGAGCTTCGATTTCTATCCAGCTAAATTACAAACCCCTCTAGAAATCCTCAGAGCTTCGATTACTATCCAGCTAAATTACAAACCCCTCTAGAAATCCTCAGAGCTTCGATTTCTATCCAGCTAAATTACAAACCCCTCTAGAAATCTGCGGACCTTCGATTACTATCCAGCTAAATTACAAACCCCTCTAGAAATCTGCGGAACTTCGATTACTATCCAGCTATATTACAAACCACTCTAGAAACCCGCCGATCTTCGATTCCTATCCAGCTAAATTACAAACCCCTCTAGAAATCTGCGGATCTTCGATTACTATCCAGCTAAATTACAAACCCCTCTAGAAATCTGCGGATCTACGATTACTAGCCAGCTAAATTACAAACCGCTCTAGAAATCCGCGGATCTTCGATTACTATCCAGCTAAATTACAAACCACTCTAGGAAATCGGCGGATCTACGATTACTATCCAGCTAAATTACAAACCGCTCTAGAAATCTGCGGATCTTCGATTACTATCCAGCTAAATTACAAATCCGCCTAGAAATCCGCAGATCTTCGATTACTATCCAGCTAAATAACAAACCACACTAGAAATCCGCGGATCTACGATTACTATCCAGCTAAATTACAAACCACTCTAGAAATCTGCGGATCTTCGATTACTATCCAGCCAAATTACAAACCCCTCTAGAAATATGCGGATCTTCGATTACTATCCAGCTAAATGACAAACCCCTCTAGAAACCCGCGGATCTTCGATTACTATCCAGCTAAATTACAAACACCTTTGGAAATCTGCGGATCTTCCATTACTATCCAGCTAAATTACAAACACCTCTAGAAAACTGCGGATCTACGATTACTAGCCAGCTAAATTACAAACCGCTCTAGAAAACCGCGGGTCTTTGATTACTATCCACCTAAATTACAATCTACTCTAGAAATCGGTGGATCTACGATTACTATCCAGCTAAATTATAAACAGCTCTAGAAATCTGCGGATCTTCGATTACTATCCAGCTAAATTACAAACCCCCTAGAAATCTGCAGATCTTTGATTACTATCCAGCTAAATTACAAACCCCTCTAGAAATCGGTGGATCTACGATTACTATCCATCTAAATTACAAACCCCTCTAGAAATCTGCGGATCTACGATTACTAGCCAGCTAAATTACAAACCGCTCTAGACATCGGCGGATCTTCGATTACTATCCAGCTAAATTACAAACCACTCTAGAAATCGGCGGATCTACGATTACTATCCAGCTAAATTACAAACCGCTCTAGAAATCTGCGGATCTTCGATTACTATCCAGCTAAATTACAAATCCCCCTAGAAATCTGCAGATCTTCGATTACTATCCAGCTAAATTACAAACCCCTCTAGAAATCGGCAGATCTTCGATTACTATCCATTTTTCATTTTTCAATAACTTTATTTCGGCCATTACGGCCTTAAAAGTTCATGAGCATAAAATACAATACAAGCATAGCAAACAATCAATTAAAATAGACCATAATAGCATAAAAAACTTCAAACTTAGAGTCCAGGTTTCCAAAGCTCCGGAAGAAAGAGCAAGTCCACAAAAATGCATTTGTTTAACAGAAAAAGAGAATCATTCAAATGCTGTAGCCTTGAGTAAGAGAATCTACCTGACCCTCATTAACATTTAGGACCCTAAAAGTGCCAGTGCATAAAGTGCAAAATAATCTAAGAATTCATTCAAATGATCCAGGCTAATTCAGTACAAACTGTCCAGAACGACGACAAACATAATAAAAATAGTCCTATAAAACCAGGAAACGTAACAACACAGTCTATG
Organism: Calotriton arnoldi; assembly: GCA_963921515.1. Taxonomy (NCBI): domain Eukaryota; kingdom Metazoa; phylum Chordata; class Amphibia; order Caudata; family Salamandridae; genus Calotriton; species Calotriton arnoldi. Next base: position 18,537 of record CAWUFW010018808.1, on the reverse strand, counting down.
GCATAATGGTTAGCAGCATAATCCATCACACAAAGCAATTCCTTGTTTAATACAAATCTAAATTGCATGTTAGCTACTTGCCCAGAATTGGATATACAGTTTCCTAGATACAATAGTTGTACTACATGATTATATCTAAGCCATTCTAATTTGATCAATCTTAATACCATATGCTATAATGGCCTATATATACACAATAAAAAAAAACGCATTTGAGAGTAACAAGATATAGTATCCATACTTGATCTCTCCATTAAGCTTGCAATTAGTAATGCTTATTTATATAAACGATCCTTATATTGATCAATAAGACAATTACTATCAGCCTAAAAAAAATTTCAATAAAGTGCCTGTGCAACATTGGTCAAAAGACCAATCCTGTATTGGAATAACCATTAGGTTCGTAGCACATACCCTTAAAATAACATTCCTATCCAGCTAAATTACAAACCCCTCTAGAAATCCGCGGATCTTTGATTACTATCCAGCTAAATTACAAACCACTCTAGAAATTGGCGGATCTACGATTACTATCCAGCTAAATTACAAACTGCTCTAGAAACCCGCGGATCTTCGATTACTTTCCAGCTAAATCACAAACCCCTCTAGAAATCCATGGATCTATGATTTGTATCCAGCTAAATTACAAATCCCTCTAGAAATCCTCAGAGCTTCGATTTCTATCCAGCTAAATTACAAACCCCTATACAAATCCACAGAGCTTCAATTTCTATCCAGCTTAATTACAAACCCTCTAGAAATCCTCAGAGCTTCGATTACTATCCAGCTAAATTACAAACCCCTCTAGAAATCCTCAGAGCTTCAATTTCTATCCAGCTAAATTACAAACCCCTCTAGAAATCTGCAGACCTTCGATTACTACCCAGCTAAATTACAAACCCTTCTAGAAATCTGCAGAACTTCGATTACTATCCAGCTATATTACAAACCACTCTAGAAACCCTCAGATCTTCGATTACATTCCAGCTAAATTACAAACCCCTCTAGAAATCTGCTGATCTGCGATTACTATCCAGCTAAATTACAAACCCCTCTAGAAATCTGCAGATCTACGATTACTAGCCAGCTAAATCACAAACCGCTCTAGAAATCCGCGGATCTTCGATTACTATCCAGCTAAATTACAAACCACTCTAGAAATCGGCGGATCTACGAGTACTATCCAGCTAAATTACAAACCCCTCTAGAAATCTGCGGATCTACGATTACTAGCCAGCTAAATTACAAACCGCTCTAGAAATCTGCGGATCTTCGATTACTATCCAGCCAAATTACAAACCCCTCTAGAAATATGCGGATCTTCGATTACTATCCAGCTGAATGACAAACCCCTCTAGAAACCCACAGATCTTCGATTACTATCCAGCTAAATTACAAACCCCTTTGGAAATCTGCGGATCTTCCATTACTATCCAGCTAAATTACAAACCACTCTAGAAATCGGCGGATCTACGATTACTATCCAGCTAAATTACAAACCGCTCTAGAAATCTGCGGATCTTCGATTACTATCCAGCTAAATTACAAATCCCCCCTAGAAATCCGCAGATCTTCGATTACTATCCAGCTAAATTACAAACCCCTCTAGAAATCCGCAGATCTTTGATTACTATCCAGCTAAATTACAAACCCCTCTAGAAATCTGCGGATCTACGATTACTAGCCAGCTAAATTACAAACCGCTCTAGAAATCCGCGGATCTTTGATTACTATCCAGCTAAATTAGAAACCACTCTAGAAATCGGCGGATCTACGATTAGTATCCAGCTAAATTACAAACTGCTCTAGAAACCCGCGGATCTTCGATTACTTTCCAGCTATATCACAAACCCCTCTAGAAATCCATGGATCTATGATTTGTATCCAGCTAAATTACAAATCCCTCTAGAAATCCTCAGAGCTTCGATTTCTATCCAGCTAAATTACAAACCCCTATACAAATCCACAGAGCTTCAATTTCTATACAGCTTAATTACAAACCCCTCTAGAAATCTTCAGAGCTTCGATTACTATCCAGCTAAAGTACAAACCCCCCTAGAAATCCTCAGAGCTTCGATTTCTATCCAGCTAAATTACAAACCCCTCAAGAAATCTGCGGAACTTCGATTACTATCCAGCTATATTACAAACCACTCTAGAAATCCGCGGATCTACGATTACTATCCAGCTAAATTACAAACCCCTCTAGAAATCTGCGGAACTTCGATTACTATCCAGCTATATTACAAACCACTCTAGAAACCCGCCGATCTTCGATTACTATCCAGCTAAATTACAAACCCCTCTAGAAATCTGCGGATCTTCGATTACTATCCAGCTAAATTACAAACCCCTCTAGAAATCTGCGGATCTACGATTACTAGCCAGCTAAATTACAAACCGCTCTAGAAATCCGCGGATCTTCGATTACTATCCAGCTAAATTACAAACCACTCTAGAAATCGGCAGATCTACGATTACTATCCAGCTAAATTACAAACCGCTCTAGAAATCTGCAGATCTTCAATTACTATCCAGCTAAATTACAAACCCCCTAGACATCCGCAGATCTTCGATTACTATCCAGCTAAATTACAAACCCCTCTAGAAATCGGCGGATCTACGATTACTATCCAGCTAAATTACAAACCCCTCTAGAAATCTGCGGATCTACGATTACTAGCCAGCTAAATTACAAATCGCTCTAGAAATCCGCGGATCTTCGATTACTATCCAGCTAAATTACAAACCACTCTAGGAAATCGGCGGATCTACGATTACTATCCAGCTAAATTACAAACCGCTCTAGAAATCTGCGGATCTTCGATTACTATCCAGCTAAATTACAAATCCCCCTAGAAATCCGCAGATCTTTGATTACTATCCAGCTAAATAACAAACTACTCTAGAAATCCGCGGATCTACGATTACTATCCAGCTAAATTACAAACTACTCTAGAAATCTGCGGATCTTTGATTACTATCCAGCCAAATTACAAACCCCTCTAGAAATATGCGGATCTTCGATTACTATCCAGCTAAATGACAAACCCCTCTAGAAACCCGCGGATCTTCGATTACTATCCAGCTAAATTACAAACCCCTTTGGAAATCTGCGTATCTTCCATTACTATCCAGCTAAATTACAAACCCCTCTAGAAATCTGCGGATCTACGATTACTAGCCAGCTAAATTACAAACCGCTCTAGAAAACCGCGGGTCTTCGATTACTATCCAGCTAAATTACAATCTACTCTAGAAATCGGTGGATCTACGATTACTATCCAGCTAAATTATAAACAGCTCTAGAAATCTGCGGATCTTCGATTACTATCCAGCTAAATTACAAACCCCCTAGAAATCTGCAGATCTTTGATTACTATCCAGCTAAATTACAAACCCCTCTAGAAATCGGTGGATCTACGATTACTATCCAGCTAAATTACAAACCCCTCTAGAAATCTGCGGATCTACGATTACTAGCCAGCTAAATTACAAACCGCTCTAGACATCGGCGGATCTTCGATTACTATCCAGCTAAATTACAAACCACTCTAGAAATCGGCGGATCTACGATTACTATCCAGCTAAATTACAAACCCCTCTAGAAATCTGCGGATCTTCGATTACTATCCAGCTAAATTACAAATCCCCCCTAGAAATCTGCAGATCTTCGATTACTATCCAGCTAAATTACAAACCCCTCTAGAAATCCGCAGATCTTCGATTACTATCCAGCTAAATTACAAACCCCTCTAGAAATCCGCGGATCTTTGATTACTATCCAGCTAAATTACAAACCACTCTAGAAATCGGCGGATCTACGATTACTATCCAGCTAAATTACAAACTGCTCTAGAAACCCGCGGATCTTTGATTACTTTCCAGCTAAATCACAAACCCCTCTAGAAATCCATGGATCTATGATTTGTATCCAGCTAAATTACAAATCCCTCTAGAAATCCTCAGAGCTTCGATTTCTATCCAGCTAAATTACAAACCCCTATACAAATCCACAGAGCTTCAATTTCTATCCAGCTTAATTACAAACCCCTCTAGAAATCCTCAGAGCTTCGATTATTATCCAGCTAAATTAAAAACCCCTCTAGAAATCCTCAGAGCTTCGATTTCTATCCAGCTAAATTACAAACCCCTCTAGAAATCTGCGGACCATCGATTACTACCCAGCTAAATTACAAACCCTTCTAGAAATCTGCAGAACTTCGATTACTATCCAGCCATATTACAAACCACTCTAGAAACCCGCAGATCTTCGATTACATTCCAGCTAAATTACAAACCCCTCTAGAAATCTGCTGATCTTCGATTACTATCCAGCTAAATTACAAACCCCTCTAGAAATCTGCAGATCTACGATTACTAGCCAGCTAAATTACAAACCGCTCTAGAAATCCGCGGATCTTCGATTACTATCCAGCTAAATTACAAACCACTCTAGAAATCGGCGGATCTATGATTACTATCCAGCTAAATTACAAACCGCTCTAGAAATCTGCAGATCTTCGATTACTATCCAGCTAAAATACAAACCCCTAGACATCCGCAGATCTTCGATTATTATCCAGCTAAATTACAAACCCCTCTAGAAATCGGTGGATCTACGATTACTATCCAGCTAAATTACAAACCCCTCTAGAAATCTGCGGATCTACGATTACTAGCCAGCTAAATTACAAATCGCTCTAGAAATCTGCAGATCTTCGATTACTATCCAACTAAATAACAAACCACTCTAGAAATCGGCGGATCTACGATTACTATCCAGCTAAATTACAAACCGCTCTAGAAATCTGCGGATCTACGATTACTAGCCAGCTAAATTACAAATCGCTCTAGAAATCTGCAGATCTTCGATTACTATCCAGCTAAATTACAAACCACTCTAGAAATCGGCGGATCTATGATTACTATCCAGCTAAATTACAAACCGCTCTAGAAATCTGCAGATCTTCGATTACTATCCAGCTAAAATACAAACCCCTAGACATCCGCAGATCTTCGATTATTATCCAGCTAAATTACAAACCCCTCTAGAAATCGGTGGATCTACGATTACTATCCAGCTAAATTACAAACCCCTCTAGAAATCTGCGGATCTACGATTACTAGCCAGCTAAATTACAAATCGCTCTAGAAATCTGCAGATCTTCGATTACTATCCAGCTAAATAACAAACCACTCTAGAAATCGGCGGATCTACGATTACTAGCCAGCTAAATTACAAACCCCTCTAGAAATCTGCGGATCTTCGATTACTATCCATCTAAATTACAAACCACTCTAGAAATCGGCGGATCTACGATTACTATCCAGCTAAATTACAAACCGCTCTAGAAATCTGCGGATCTTCGATTACTATCCAGCTAAATTACAAATCCCCCCTAGAAATCTGCAGATCTTCGATTACTATCCAGCTAAATTACAAACCCCTCTAGAAATCCGCAGATCTTCGATTACTATCCAGCTAAATTACAAACCCCTCTAGAAATCTGTGGATCTACGATTACTAGCCAGCTAAATTAGAAACCGCTCTAGAAATCCGCGGATCTTTGATTACTATCCAGCTAAATTAGAAACCACTCTAGAAATCAGCGGATCTACGATTACTATCCAGCTAAATTACAAACTGCTCTAGAAACCCGCGGATCTTCGATTACTTTCCAGCTAAATCACAAACCCCTCTAGAAATCCATGGATCTATGATTTGTATCCAGCTAAATTACAAATCCCTCTAGAAATCCTCAGAGCTTCGATTTCTATCCAGCTAAATTACAAACCCCTATACAAATCCACAGAGCTTCAATTTCTATCCAGCTTAATTACAAACCCCTCTAGAAATCCTCAGAGCTTCGATTACTATCCAGCTAAATTACAAACCCCTCTAGAAATCCTCAGAGCTTCGATTTCTATCCAGCTAAATTACAAACCCCTCTAGAAATCTGCGGAACTTCGATTACTATCCAGCTATATTACAAACCACTCTAGAAATCCGCGGATCTACGATTACTATCCAGCTAAATTACAAACCGCTCTAGAAATCTGCAGATCTTCGATTACTATCCAGCCAAATTACAAACCCCTCTAGAAATATGCGGATCTTTGATTACTATCCAGCTAAATGACAAACCCCTCTAGAAGCCCGCGGATCTTCGATTACTATTCAGCTAAATTACAAACCCCTCTAGAAATCTGTGGATCTACAATTACTAGTCAGCTAAATTACAAACCCCTCTAGAAATCTGCGGATCTACGATTACTAGCCAGCTAAATTACAAACCGCTCTAGAAATCCGCGGATCTTCGATTACTATCCAGCTAAATTACAAACCACTCTAGAAATCGGTGGATCTACGATTACTATCCAGCTAAATTACAAACCGCTCTAGAAATCTGCGGATCTTCGATTACTATCCAGCTAAATTACAAACCCCTCTAGAAATCCGCAGATCTTCGATTACTATCCAGCTAAATTACAAACCCCTCTAGAAATCTGCGGATCTACGATTACTAGCCAGCTAAATTACAAACCGCTCTAGAAATCTGCGGATCTTCGATTACTATCCAGCTAAATTACAAACCACTCTAGAAATCGGCGGATCTACGATTACTATCCAGCTAAATTACAAACCCCTCTAGAAATCTGCGGATCTACGATTACTAGCCAGCTAAATTACAAAACGCTCTAGAAATCTGCGGATCTTCGATTACTATCCAGCTAAATTACAAACCACTCTAGAAATCGGCGGATCTACGATTACTATCCAGCTAAATTACAAACTGCTCTAGAAATCTGCGGATCATCGATTACTATCCAGCTAAATTACAAACCCCTCTTGAAATCCGCAGATCTTCGATTACTATCCAGCTAAATGACAAACCCCTCTAGAAACCCGCGGATCTTCGATTACTATCCAGCTAAATTACAAACCACTCTAGAAACCTGCAGATCTACAATTACTATCCAGATTTGCACCAGGCATTTGTTTCTGCACTAGTCCCCCAAGAGACACTTCACTGTGTAGGACTTTTTATATCAAGGGTCAGTATTGCCACTTTATCTTTCCTGATGTCTGTTAACACTTCTTTGAAGGCTCTAAATTTTGTAGTGAATACTTCAAGCGAGCTGATCTTACCCGGTCCGCAAAGTGGTTCAAGGCCATCCGGTAGCTCTTCTTGCCTTGGTCTGCCAGCTTGTTGTGCTCCGCGACCTTCTTCCAGGTCTCCTCCCACCTTTCTCGGCGAAGCACCTCTTCTTCTTCGCTCTCATACTTCCTCTCTGCAGAGTGCAATCAACGTGCAATCAATTTAGCAGTAAAAGCCTCAGTAGTGAAGTCTATGTACATTTATGTAGTGAACCAGCCTCACGGCATTAATATGCGCCCTTTCCAGAGCACTTGATCCACAGACTGTTGGGTAAAATGAGACTGAATTATATCAAATATGGAGCCACAGACAGCCATACACAGCCATAAACATGCACGGATTCGCGATAGACACCGGCCATCACTACACACAGTCAAGGTCTACCGAAGAACAGGCCAACTCTCAGCTACAGCAGACACTCGTTAGCCGCCATTAGTGCCTACTCCATTATGTGCTGCAACGGCTGCTGTCCAATGCTCCGGACAGGCTAGTTTACCAAGGGGTTTCCCTAAAAGATATCCATTTCACAGGTACTAGGGTCATCAAGAGTAATAACGTCTCAAAATAACAAAATAACTGGAAATAAAGAAACTGTATGCACTCATTGATGACAAAGATCAGGAATATTTTTTAGAGTCAAAAGAGTTTTTTTTCAGGTTTTTCACCCAATTTTACAGTTCTGCCCCTTTAAAGAATTGATGTCGATTGTGCAGAAAACAATCCATTTATATAAATGCAAGAACAGTAAATTGCTTTGGATGTTTCCCATTGTTTCCACAGTCCGACCATTTTGAACCTCTGGACATTCGTGCATCATTCCCTTGTCGTCACCAATATTCTTATGTTAATTACAAATGTAGTCTCTATAAACCAGTGCCTGATAGCTCTGCATGACCCTCCTCCTCACCTTCAAGTGTGATTGGGCTTTGTCATTCTCTCCTGGTGGTGAAAAAGGCAGATATGCTAAAGAAGGCGATCTTTTGCCCAGGACATCAGTGCTTCAAAGTTACAAGTGACGTCATCTTGACTCAACTAAGCACTTCCTGTGAAACAGGAAGCCATTTATAAATGGTGCTTCACAACCCTATTGCCAACGAGAAAGCACTTCCAGGTATAGCTGTCTTCTGAGCATGCTAGCTGAACCGAGCTTACTATAGATCAAAGCAAATTGCTTTCTTATGTGAAACCCAGCTTCTGACTACAGCCTTCAAAATTAATTTTGATGTATTGCCACTGCTTATATGTTTTTGTATATATTTGATTTCCATTGTACCGAGGCCAATTGATGGCATTTGGGGGCATTTGATCGACTATATAGCTGCAGCAATAGGAGACATAGCACAAGTGACTAGAGCCCACATTTACTAACGCTTTGCGCAAGGTTTGTGGTGGGATTTACTATGCAATGCAAACCAGGATTTGCCTTGGAAAGTTGCCCAGAGTAATGCAAACTTGTACTTTGCACTAATTTACATCTAGGAATAGTTTCATGAGTGGTACATAGGCGTTCACCTGCAACCACCCATGGATTTTATGCAAATCAGTCTCTTCTAACATTTGTGGACAGAGATTTGCGCCATGACCTTACGCCTCCTTGGGGTAGGCATAATGCGGAGAAATGTTTTCATTTCTCCTTATTGCTCCATCATTGCATGTGTGCTGCATTGTACAACTGTATAACTGTACACAGTGGGGAAAGTTTGTAAGGATCGTATTTGTGCTGGGAGGGTTCAGTTTCAGTACAAAACCTATGCTTTAGAGAATTCCCATATTCTTGCACGCATGGCATAGTAATGTGCGTTGGCGCATGGCAGACAAAAGTGCACCAGTGATAGGGGAGGGGAAAGAATATCTTAGTAGGTATGGCACATTTTTCCTCTCTCCCTTTGATGCCAGGTGGTGCAGCAAAAGAGCCTTGAAGAAGAGGCCGTTATCAGTTGATTTAGTGTCAGCTAGTAGAGATTTCCCAAGTATGGAAAAATACCCAAAGCTGGCAGCATCTTAGGTGCAACTCTAATATGGTATCAGGTGCAATTAAGGTTTTATGCAGAGAGTACTTCAGAATACATAGGGACATGACTGGCATGTCACGGGCACAGAGAAAGTGAGGACACATTTCAGGACACAGCGGCACGAGAGTACATTAACAACACAGGAGCAGGCATAGCATCAAAGGCCAGAGGTAAAGAGACTACACAAAATGCAGCATGGGGCAGAAGACACCGCTTGGTACAGAGGGCCCTGGAGAGTATGTCACATAAAAGGGCAGGATGGGAGTACATTGGAAACAAAGGGGAATGGAAGGTACAAGAGGTAGAGAGAAGAATGAAGGTAACATTGAGGATGCAATGAGTGTAAAGTACATAAAAATATAAGAACAATGTAGGGAACTGAAAGAATCAGTAGATAGAGGGGAATGACTATCGCATAACATGCAATAAGCAACAACAAATTGGCATTCAGCTGGGCGGACACAAGTACATGCATGAATATGTTCTGGGTTATCTGGAAACTATTCCATGGGTCCTTCACTCCAAGGTCACTAGTCGTAATGAGGTGGCTCCTTCCTTCCTTTCATTCCAGACTAGTGAGTCTGGACCAGTTGATGCTGCTGAGAACTGGTTCTTCCAGCTGCTGAGGGACATCTGACTGTCATCTGCAGACAAGAAAAACTGTGCTAGGGTGAACGGGGGGGTTATGCAGTTTTCCATCCTGGCACTGCGTTGAACGTGCCAGATGTGGCCAACAGGGAAGAATGAATATGTAAACTTGGGCAGAAAACTAACTTTGGTGACATGCTTTAGGTGAAGGCTAATTGCAAAGTGTATAGATAGGGCCATGAAAGGGAACTTAGGTGTGTTGCTTTTTCTGCACTCTATTTCCTATTTGGCATTTTTGTAGCTTTATTTACTCCTGTTCAAAGGGTCATGAGGGACATTCCCACTGGCGACACCAGAGGTGACTGCCTATATGGACAACCTGGACAATCTATAGAAATAGCCCTTGTCGAAGGATGCGGCCTACGCGTGATAACAAGGGTGGGCAACATCACTTTTTTCACACAGTATGCAAAATTATGCAGAATCCTAAAATACAATTATGCATTCTTTCAGCAATTCGCAAGATCTGATTACGCCTGGGTAAAATCTGAATTACTTTGATGAAATACGTGTAGTTTCACTAATTTCACGTCACGGTTGTTATGCGAAATTCCCAAAATAACGTCATCATGCCGTGCTGCATAATTATGATGTCGTTCATGGCAAAACTATAGCACTACAGAGCAGAAACAACGCAAACATGCAGTTTTCAAATATCCATGTTGGATATAACACCTTGCCCTACTGACACGGAACAGACCCCTTGGAAATATCAGTCGTGGATATAACACTTTGTCCTGACGACAAGCAACAGACCCCTTGAAAATCTCATGAAACACCCAAAATATCAGTCGTCAAAATACAGCTCACCCTTTTCCTATAACAAGTCAATCTACCAGTATTTTGAACATACCACAATACTCGCCTGGTACATACATGTTCTAGCCTGGCTGCTTTCAGAAAACAACGCAATGCTCACCTCTTACATACATGACCCAGCATACCTACTTTCGGAAAACAACTCAATAATCACCTGTAACATGTATGACCAAGCCTATCAGCTTCCAGAAAACAACTCCATACTCACATGTAACATGTATGACCAAGCCTATCTGCTTCCAGAAAGAACTCACTGCTCATCTGTAACATATATGACCCAGCCTATCTGCTTCCAGAAAGAACTCAGTGCTCATCTGTAACATATATGACCCAGCCTATCTGCATTCAGAAAACAACTCAATGCTCACCTATAACATGCATGACCCAGACTACCTGTGTTCAGAAAACAAATCCATACTCACCTGATACATACATGACCCAGCCTACCTGCTTTCAGAAAACAACTCAATGTTCACCAGTTACATACATGAGCCAGCCTACCTACTTCCAGAAAACAACTCAATGCTCACTTGCTACATACATGACCTAGCCTACCTGCTTTCAGAAAATAACTCAATTCTAACCTGTAACATGTTTCACCAAGCCTATCTGCTTCGAAAAAAACAACTAAATGCTCACTTGTAACATGTATGACCAAGCCTATCTGCTTTCAAAAAACAACTCAATACTCACATGTAACATGTATGACCCAGCCTATCTGCTTCAAGAAAAAACTCAATGCTCATCTGTAACATGTATGCTCCAGGCTTTCTGCATTCAGAATACAACTCCATGCTCACCTGTAACATGTATGACCAAGCCTATTAGCTTCCAAAAAACAACCCAATACTCACCTGTAACATGTATGACAAGTCTATCTGCTTCTAGAAAACAACTCAATACTCACATGTAACATGTATGACCCAGCCTAGCTGCTTCCATAAAACAACTCAATGCTCACATGTAACATGTATGACCCAGCCTATCTGCTTCCAAAAAAACAACTCAATACTCACATGTAACATGTATGACCCAGCCTATCTGCTTTCACAAAACAATTCAATACTGACCTGATACAGTGTTCACTTGATACATACATGTCCCAACCATACCACCTTTTAGAAAACAACTCATTACTTGGGGTGGGTTAACACCCGTTAGTCTGTGTGTGTGTGTGGGGGGTGGGGGGGTCAGTTCCAGGTGCCACGCTTCTGCACAGCGCACAATTATTGTAAAATAAGAGTTGTACCGTGTCGCGCCTTCCAGCTTTGCCATTCTGCTTCCAGGAAATCAGCAGCCAGAGCACAGGAGAGCAGTGATGCCAGCAACGCTACAAGCCTCTGTGTGTGCATCCTGTGAAACACAAGAGAGTGAAACACGAATACAATATCCTGTGCACTGAAAGAGCAGGGCGTGCAGCATAGTGCTTCGCTAATGAACTAACATGACTTAATGAATTTAAAAGAATTCTCCATGTTAAATATGTCTTTTGCGCCCCATATGTCTGCTACCGATTTAGGCTAAGAAAGAACTCTAGAGTGCTGTGCTTTGGAGGAAAGAAAGCCTTTATGGGAGAGTACAAAGATGGCGCGCAGTTGTTAAAAGTGGCATAAGGTTGTTATGAGAATCGCTTGTTTCTGCAATTCTAGGCTCTATCATCCCTGCCCCAAACTCCTCTTCCCGTCTCACTGATCTCATCCTGTGCCCGATGCCCTGTTAATCAGCATTCGCTTCACTATGATTTTCTTTTCATTTGTATTCTGACGTCATTGCTCTGGATAGTGTATGTTTGAATCAAGAGCATCAAACACACACAAGGTGGTGGGAGGAATGCTTGCAATAAGTCTAACTACTGGCAATAGCTCGAGGTACCATCCCAACCCATTGCTCTTTCGCCCACTATGCCACCTCAGGATGGACCCAGCCATATGCAGATCAGACTTGACCCTGCTCCAATGGGAATATTCCAGCCTGAGCTGCCAGGCCATGTGTTTCTTGAATATGATAGGCTGAAATGTGGCCTGAGTGACTGCCGGAGACTAGAACTAATTCAAGCATTGTAGCCATCACGTTCAGTTCTGCATGCTGAGCAGGAAGCATGTCAGTGGACATGTGTCTGATATGAGTTCATTTACATTATGCATTTGGGCAGATCAGACAAAACACGATTGCATAAATGCTTCCAAACAGTGCAAACCACTAGCAATTGCTCTGGGTATCATTCCAATCCATCATTTTTCATCCACTGTGCCATTCTAGAGAGAGGCCTCTCATTCCGACTGATCCCCTGGGGAGCAGGGTCAGTACTGATTTGAATAAGTCATGCCTAGAGTGGCACAGCGGGTAAAAAATGATTGAATGGAATGTTTCCCATAGGCGGTGTCAGTGGTTTAGACTCACAAGAAACATTTGTCCAATTATCTTGTGTGTGTCTGACATAACGCCCTGAGTGGCTGAGACTCTGCACAGACGTGGGTCCCTTGCTCAGCATGCCCCAGAGTCCATGCCATACCTCACTTCTAGAGCCAAAGCCAATGTGAGGCCCCCAGTTTAACTTTACCCTCTAACGTGTCAATGTCATACACTGAACTAGAACTAAAAAATTAGATCACAAATAAACCCGATGACCTAATTCCATTAAAAACTAATAAAAAAATGCCACCTCTGGAGAAAACCCCTTGGTTCTCGCAATAGTGAAGGCAACTAAAGAAAGAATGAAAAAATATGAAAGGAAATGGAGAGTTAAATAGGACGATGTAAGTAAACAGACCTATAAAGCATCTCTAAAAAAATATATACCAAGCCACCCGGAGAGCCCTTGCCAATATTTTCGCAGAAAGAATCCAGCAGTCATTCAACTCCTCAAGAGAGGTTTACAAAATAGTGAATTCCTTTCTAAATTATTATATACCAGGAACAGGGCCTCAACAGAACGTCGTGAATCTCTTGCGAATCACTGTCTAGTGAAAGCGAAGGACATTTATGAGAATCTATCAGGCTCACCAGACTATACGGATAGTACAGACAACAGATTAAGAGCCACAACAACAAATCAGTACTCTCTGTTTTCCTGCAACTGCCCATTGAGGATGTTATGGCTGTGGGAACCTCATTTAAATCAGGCTCACTGCTTGACCCAGATGGGGCAATGTGAGGCTCACCGCCCTCACCGCCCTGTATAATCTTTCCCTGAAGAACTGTAGTGTTCCAGAGGAATGGAACAGAGGAGAGGAGTGTAAGCACGCTATCATCCTCCCACTACTAAAGAAACCGAATTTAGACCCTAAGGTAATTATAGACCACCTTCTCTGCTGCCTGATGTTAGCAAAATTCTAGAAAAAGCAATCAATAGGTACATCACAGATCATTTGGAAACCAACAATATTCCTAATCCTACCCAGACAGGTTTCTGTGCTGGTTGCAGCACAGAAACAGCTCTTTTGAGGGCCACAGAGGATCTCAAAATGATCATGGACCAGGGTGGATGAGCGGCACTGATCCTCCTGGACCTCAGTGCCGCCTTTGATATGGTTTCCTACCCTATTCTTGCTCACCGATTAGAAGAAGATGGTATTACAGGAAAGGCCCTCAGGTGGCTTGCCTCAATTTTGGACAAATGCAGTTTTCAGGGTAGCGAGGGGCCATTTCCGTTGTCCAGCCTCAGCTGTACTGTGGAGTTCCACAGGCCCCGTCTCGGAGCCGTACACTTTTTAAAATGTTTGTCCTCAACAGAACGTCGTGAATCTCTTGCGAATCACTTTCTAGCGAAAGCAAAGGACATTTATGAGAATCTATCAGGCTCACCAGACTATACGGATAGTACAGACAACAGGTTAAGAGCCACAACAACAAATCAGTACTCTCTGCTTTCCTGCAACTGCCCATTGAGGATGTTATGTCTGTGGGAACCTCAATTAAATCAGGCTCACTGTTTGACCCAGCCTCAATTGAGATTCTACTGAGAGGGGGCAATGTGAGGCTCACCGCCCTGACCGCCCTGTATAATCTTTCCCTGAAGAACTGTAGTGTTCCAGAGGAGTGTAAGCACGCTATCATCCTCCCACTACTAAAGAAACCGAATTTAGATTCTGAGATGAAAGGTATTTATAGACCCATTTCTCTGCTGCCTGATGTTAGCAAAGTTCTAGAAAAAGCAATCAATAGGTGCATCACAGATCATTTGGAAACCAACAATATTCCTAATCCTACCCAGACAGGTTTCTGTGCTGTTTGCAGCACAGAAACAGCTCTTTTGAGGGCCACAGACGATCTCAAAATGATCATGGACCAGGGTGGATGAGCAGCACTGATCCTCCTGGACCTCAGTGCCGCCTTTGATACGGTTTCCTACCCTATTCTTCACCGATTAGAAGAAGCTGGTATTACAGGAAAGGCCCTCAGGTGGCTTGCCTCATTTTTGGACCAACGCAGTTTTCGAGTTAGAGAGGGACCATTTCTGTTGTCCAGCCTCAGCGGTACTGTGGAGCTCTGCAGGGCTCGTCTCTGGGCCCTACACATGTATGTCCACCCGTTATCAGACATCCAGCTGATTGTCACACTGCCACCAGACATGGACTCTATTTCTGTGAGACTTAACAGCTGCCTAGAAAAGGTGTCTGAGTGGATGGCAACCATCGCTTGAAGATGAATGGCGAAAAAACGGAGGTTTTCGTATTAGGGAACAAACCAAAGCTCTGGGATCAGATCAGGGCCGGACTGGCCGTAGCTGGCACCGTCGTTTCCCCGGTGGGCCGCTAGGGTGGGGGCCGGGTTTGGGCCCCTGGGGGCCCGTTTTCGTTACCGGGGGTCGGCAATATCGGCCCCCTGTAACAAAATCGGCCGAAACCGGCCCTAGCAAACCGCTCGGCTGCACTCCCCTCACCCCAGGGGGGGTGGGGGGTGGGCGGCCGACCAGTTTGCCAGGGCCGGTTTCAGTTCCCAGTCCGGCCCTGGATCAGATCATCTGGCCATCACCTTTAGGAGAACCTCCAGACCCCAAGTCAGAAGCAAAGAGCATAGGGAGGATCCTGGACAATCAGCTGACCATGGCCTCCCAAGGTGGCTAGCAGCTGTTTTGGCTTCTTGAGAGCCCTGAGAAAGGTCCTGAAATGGCTCCCAAAAGAATCACGTAGAATCGCGATTCAAGGCTTGATCCTGACTCGCCTTCATTACGGCACTTCGCTTTATTTAGGCAGTCCTAAATCAGTGACTAAAAAATATCAGATTATTCAGCTGCTGCCCGGATACTGTTAGGTTCTGAAAATACATTGGGTAGGTGCTGCGCTCAGAACTCTTCACTGGCTGCTCATAAGCTGCAGGTTACAATTCAATGCACTATGCATCATACATCGGGCAAAGCACAACACAGGTCCTTTTGTTCTTCAGCACTTGGCACTGCCTACCATGCCAACGGGGAGCTGAGGTCAAACAACCTTGAGCTGCTCAATGTCCCAAGAATAAAGAGAGCCAGGAGCGGAGGTCGGTCTTTAACTTACCTCGCACCCGAGCTCTGGAACGCTCTGGCTACTTGCCTCAGAATGAGGACAATTTCACGACTTTCAGAAAACACTAAAGATGTATCTCTTCCCTTAATCTTTTTTTGTTCTTTTATGCACTTCCTTCAAACACTCCAATAGCGATGGGAAGCCCGATGTCCAGGTAGCCATGCGCTTTATGAAATCGGTGAATAGAAGAGGTTGCTTGTGGCCCCTTCTAGCAGGGGCCTTTGCGCGTACTACAACATGGAACTTGGGGGGCTCCCTTCTGGTGGAGGCCTTGCCTGGCAGTTCGAAATGGATTCTTCCCAAGGGAAGCAGGGTCAGGCCTAATTTGCATAAGGCAGGCCTTTGTCTAGAGTGGAAAGATGTGTGACCAATAATGGGTCGGAATGCTCCCCGGATGAATTGCCAGTGATCTAGACTGTTTGCAAGCTTTCCTCCCACCATATTTTGTGTCTTTGCATTTAAAGGCTTGTCAGAGCCACACTTACATCTCAGCACCCTGAAGGCAGAAGCATGCAAGACTTAGAACGAGAAGTGCCTGGTGCCAGGGCGAATGACATGCCCTATCATGAGGCGCTTTAGATGTTGGCAATATAAGGCTGTCTCGGTTACACAATTTACTGTGCTACGTAATACAAATCTAAAGTTCCGAAAATATCCCTCACTGTAGTGACTTTCATGATTATTGGTCTGGAACTTAATGCTACAACTGTGAAAACGCCTTCGGCACCACACACAACGCATTTTACACATCACATATTATGGAGAACAATGCTAAGAGAGTCAGCCTTTTAAAAAAAGAATCTATGAGAATAAAAGGTGCATCACAAGAAAGAAAAGGAAATATGGGAAAGAAAACACAACATTAAAATGAGAGAAAAAAGTTGGAAAGATGAACATGAAAGGAGGATGAAAATACAATAAAAATAAATGAATGAAAGAGAAAGGAAGTAATGAAAAAATCAAGGAGGAAAGAAATGAGGTAGAGTAACAGAGAAATAATGAAGAAAAAATGAAAAATTACAACAAAAGATTAACATGAAAGAAAAGAAAGGCAACGTGAGCAATACAAAGAAAAACGTTAAGTAATAGAATGGAAACAATGGATACGTAAGGGAGAAAATGAAACATAAAATAAGCAAAGAGAAAAAAACAAAGAGAAAAACGACATATTCAAGGAAATAAAGACAAGAGGAAAGCGCAAGAAAAGAAAGTTATTGTACACAGAAATATAATTCAGGCGCCTGACATTGGTAATGCTATACATACCTTACTCTGTAGGAAGCCCACACTCCTGACTTCTTTACCGACTTCAATGCACATTTGCAACTGAGGCGCCTTATAAGGCCCCGCCAAGCAGATTCTGCTCACAGGATTGGCTGGAGGCTTTCTGTGTTATCAGAGACATCACAGAGCGTTGGTTATCAGGCCTGAAAAGGCAGCCCCTTTTCATGAAATAAGAAAATGCCCAGATTGCATCTTTTCCACGATAGGAAAGTCCTGTCGGGGCCAAAATCAGTTGCTTTTTTTCCCTTTAAACAGCCAGAGATTGTAAAGTGAGTAGGCATTGTTTGCACAGTGGAGCAAGTGTATTGTGTTGTATTGCATTTTATTGTATTGCTTTGCCTTGCTTTGTATTGTAATGGATTGCACTGTATTGTATTGCATTGCACTGAATTAAATTGCATTGCATTGGATTGATTTATATTGCATTGCATTGCATCATATTGCATTGTATTGTATTGTATTGCATTGTACTGTTTTGTATTGTATTGATCTGCATTGCATTGCATTGTATTGTATTGCATTACATAGCATTACATTGTATAGTATTGTATTGTATTATATTTGATTGCATTGTATTGTATTGCATTGCATTACATTCCATTGTATTGCATTGTATTGCATTGCATTGTATTGTATTGTATTGCATTACATTGCAATACAATGGAATGCAATACATTGTATTGTTTTGTATTGCATTACATTGTATTGCATTGTAGTGTATTGCATTGAATTGCATTGTATTGTATTGCATTGTATTGCATTACATTGTATTGCATTGTATTGTATTGCATTGCATTACATTGTATTGCATTGTAGTGTATTGCATTGTATTGCATTGCATTGTATTGCATTGTATTGCATTGTATTGCATTACATTGTATTGCATTGTATTGTATTGAATTGTATTGCATTGCATTGTATTGTATTGCGATTTGTAAAATGCACTGTAACCAAAAAGGAGCCCTAGGCATCTGGAAGCACCAATGAGCCATCTGAATGGGAGATATGTTATGCAGTATACAACAGCGCGCCAGGACTGGGAATAGGAGGAGTAACTGGTGTAAATTCCAGTAGAGTAGTTACAAATGGATCCTACAGGAATCTTTG